>JAJJWW010010727.1:0-137737 GCA_023531295.1 Papaver armeniacum | reverse complement strand
TAAATATTTTATAGGGAAATAGTAGAAGAGACAAAGAAGAAAGGTAAACGGCATGACATCTCATTAGTTGATCAAAACTATTACATAGTATAGTTGTCCTTTATATACAATCAAAGGTAAAACCCTAACTATCTTGTTGGGCCGCACACCTATGGGCCGTAGGCCCTACAACACTCCCCCTTGTGCGGTCCAATAGAACTTCATATGCAGTGCTTCAAATTTAGTGCTTCGAATGTAGTTCTTCAAATGTCGTCCCCTCCTAAATGACTTGTGCGGAAATGAATTGCCTCATTAAAACTTTGACAAGGAAAAACCCAGAGGGACAAAACCTTGGTACAACTCTTCACATGTTGTCTTGTACTTTACATGTAGTTCATCACATGCAATACGATCTTCAAAGATCTACGAGTCTAAGTTAAGTTCCTCGTTAAAACTTCGTCAGGAAAAACCCAGAAGGACAAAACCTGAACTAAAGAAAAAGAGTACAATATCAATTAAACTTAGAGCATAGTTGGATGTGTATATGTTGCCTCATTAAAACCTTGACAAGGAAACCCCAGTGAGATAAAACCTTGATGAAGGGAAAAGAGTACAACGTGACAGATGCAAGTAAAGGTGATCTCATTGCGGATGATCACTTTGCTCCATTGAAGTTGACTAGTTGCTTCACAACTCCTAGGGCAGAAAATCCTCGTGGGAAAGTCAATGGCCTTAGCTGGGAAATTACTTCCCGTGTTTGTTGTTGTCTCATTAAAAACCTTGCCGAGTAACAAAACCCTGTGGGAAAAAGTAACCTTGGTGAAGGAAAAGAGTTCAGCACACCATTAGATGCTCCCCCTGATGTCAGACAATTTTTATTAGTCTAATGTAGTCAAAAGGAGTTTATCACACTTTATTTTGGTGACTTGAATGTTTATAAGACCTTGTTGTTGATTCTTTAAGTTACGTTGCTTAATAGACTATCGCGTTTCATTTCTTTGATTCATATAGTTTCAGTAATATCAACGCGATCTTTATGTCTTCAACGTCCAACATACTTGATGCTTTTAGTGTTGTCTCGCTAGAAACCTTGTCGAGTAACAAAACCCTTTGGGAAAAACTATTCTCGATCGAAGGGAAAAAGAGTACAACACAGCTTCAATTTCGAAGTAAAATATGTCAACATCATATCCTTGGATCCTCCCCCTGATGTCGGCATCTCCCCGATTACTTTCGAGTTGTTCCAGATGCTTTCTTTAGTCATGTATTTTTCGAAACTAAATATTGGTAATGACTTAGAAAATAGTCTACCATATCTCCCCCTGATTACTTTCATTGCAGAAGAGATTATTGTTCCTTTATAATCAACAACTTTTGGAATGCACTTTCATTAGAATTCCTTTTTATGTCTTTGTAGGAATAAAACAAATTTATGTCAATGGTTACTTTTAAGTACATGATTACATTCACTATACCATTCCAATGACGTTGTGTTGGCTCTGAGCTATATCTAGCTAACAAGTTCCCCGAGGATTTAAGATTTTATCAAGTACATTATTATACTAAGTACAACAATGCGTCTATTGTATTTAGATATGGGAATTTCATCTCCCAACACATCTTAGTCATCTTCCTTTAGAAGAAATGGTCACTTACTTACATTTGAACCTCGATAAATCATGGGAGTGCTATCAGGATGCATGTCTTTGTTAAATTGCCTGACAACTTTAGACTTATGAAAACTGGTGGAATTATATACCACAAGCTCAGTATTCGGTCGAGCTTTCCCCAGATTTTTCTTCTCAAATTCGGATTTCAAATAGCTTTTAAGGTCTCTTATTACATGAAGAATACCCATCATGTATGTACCATCAACATAAATAGCTACAATTCCAAATCAGGAACTTTCTTGTGAATACACAAGAAAAAATAACTTACTTGTCTATCCCCTCCAAATCAAATAGCCACTTAGACGGGTATACCACTTCCGCTTGATTGCTTTAATCTATAAGTGAGCATTCTATCTAACTGTAAACGTACTCTGTGGTTTAGAGTCACTTTATTTGGTCAACAAAACGCTTATCAAGTACTTTTGTAAATATTTACTATCTCTTGATTCTTTCAGAGATACGTAACAACCACATACATATGCTGCAGTTCAAGTCCTTTTGAAATTACCAAGCTAACTAAGTAGCGGAACACTATAAAGTTCATTACAAGAGAACAATTCCAGGGCTTTGTGAGAAACCTCGCGCCACAAGGAGAATCTTTATAATTTAAGAATGTTTTCTTCTCATTACGCTTTGTGACAAATTAATCATGTATGTCCAATAGGCTTTACACTTGGTTGGTTAGCACTACCACACAAAATACCTGTATATTTTCCAAAGAACCAAGTTCTACCTGGATTGTATAGGCCAAATATGCTCTTCATTTACATTAAGCAACAAGGAGCTTGGTTCGATCTTATCTTGCTCTATTTTCTTAAGCAAGTGTATATGAAATTTATCATCAATATGCTCGCATGATCTTTCCATTGACTCGTGAGCATTCTCATAATCCACTTGGGATGTCATTATTCTCTGGAATCATTAAACTTCAGAGCGTCCTCCAGTTTGATTCGTGGACATATTAAGAGATAATCTTATGAGATGATTTTTGATGATATAAATAAGTTGTGCCTTACTCACCTACTTATTTTCTAGGTGAGGATTGATCGAACCAAGTGGTCTCTCCAACTTCCTTTATGGAGCCACGGCCTCAAACACACTTCCACTAAGTGTAGTTGCAACACCTTAGTCTATGGTGTATATCCCTTATTGAGGATTTGTAACCTTGCAGGTAGGTTTGCAACTGGTATATGTGATCTCATCACTTTAGCGACATCAGTGTATATTCTGAAAATCGATTATTCTTTTTCACTTCACATTTACATTTGTCGAGTACAAGAATCAATATGAGACACAGTGGGAACACACCACGACAATTCCTGTCGTTCCTTTAGAAAATACTTTTTCTTATCTCCCCTTAACGACAGGAAGACTGTCTCATTAAAGTGATAACCCGCAAATCTAGTAGTAAGAGATCTCCTTAAAAAAGTTTTAAAATGCGGATAACTATTGGGAACTCATTTCCAACATAACTACTTAACAATTTTGAAGACCCATCATAGTACGACGTGGAGTCGTAATGGCACATATATAGTGCAACCAAAAATGCGTAAGAACACGAATGTCAAGCTAAAATCCAGTTACAAACCGGTACGCGAAAAAAGGTTGACTAATATTGGGTTCTAAAAACGAATTAAGTAAAGATGCGTGTAATATTGCATATCCCCAAAGTAATAAAAGGTAGGTTTGTACGCATAACCTATTCCTTAGGCACCGTCTGTAACCTTTGATGGTAGCCTATGCGAGACCATTGGGTATAAGATGCTCTATATTGATCCTATTAAACATGAAATATTCATCAAATCCTTTTGATGTAAATTCTCTAGCATTAACGAGGGTGGTGAGCCTTTGCACTTTGCATTGTGTAATATGTGCTATGAGTTTTACAAAAATTAAACCCATCGTTTGTTGTGAGCAATAATTGATTCAATGCGTCGAATCATCCACCAGAGCCATAAATCACTTGAATGGTCCACATTCTGCATGGATATATGTTCACTAACAACATTTTATTTCCTTGAAGAATGAGTTATTTACTATTTGCATCTAAGTAAAACAGGATGGTCTCAATCATGTTTTACTAAAGAAAGACTTTGTAAGATGATTGACGTGCTTTCTTACTCTAAAGCATAATGAGGAGAGGCAGTGCAAATCTAGTAAACTTTAGAAACCACTGATTCTGATAGATGTCGTAACTTCGCATTCTATTAGTTCATTGTCTTGTACACTCAAATGAAGTGATTCCCATGTTAGTAGTAGTACTTTCAAAATGGAACATTGTGTCACAACCAATGTGCCTCATGGTTATGTCAAAGTCTTTATGAATCAATTCCAATCATTTCATTGTTGGGGTTAAGATGGATTTAGTAATTCAAGTTCCAGTGATTTACAATTCACTAGATTGACACATTAATTTTCTAAGAATATGCTTCCTTCCACATTCATTAGAAATAATTTATAGATGCAATCAACTTCATTATCACTGTAAGTTTCCAAAAAGGTAGGTAATAGTTCATGTTGAACACCCTTTGAGCAGTGCTTCTCACGATGGTCCAATCATGTAGTCACATTACAAGGAATTAGTTCAACAACTAGTGTATATTCCTTAAATTAGTGGAAGAAAAACCACTATTAGTTAGACATCGAGTCTTGAGAGATTTAATAAGTGGTGTGGCCTTATTAAATAAAAAAAGTGGGGTTCACTCAAGCACTTTAGAGTGTATGTTATGGTTCAGAGTGGATGATATACTTTTCATCCATATATATATCTCAAGTGCTTTAGAGAAGTTTTCGTCTCGTGATAATGATGTACTTTTCATAAGTGCAAAAAATGGATCTAGCTCAATTGAAGTCAATTTGTTAGGGGAAGTTCTTCTTGCAAATTAAGTTGATATATAAAGTTTCACGTTCCAATGAGAATCAGTTGCTACTATGGTACCTGTATTACATTGCTCGTACCAATACGAGTAACAATTTATTTTTAATGCGGGCTAGAATTACATCTTAGCTTGATCCCATGTTCGGTTGATACCTGTACTTTGGTGTCATTACTACCAGAGACAAAGATACATCTTTGTCTCATGAAATATATGTCCATTTACACATGCTTCACATAAGTCAGTACGCCTAACCCCCATTACTTCAGGGTTCTTTCTATTTTCAATTTTTTTACAATTAGCTTAATTTGAGAAATTTCTGCATCTCAACGGGTCAAGAGAATCTCACTTTTCATGTCAACCAATTACTTTAGTTTGAATAGCTTACAATAGATAGTGGATCTCTTGTTTGGATACTTCAACACAAACTGGTTCGTTAGTATTATTAATGAAGTAGAAAAATGGAAGAGAACAATTTCTGACTCATATTGTCTTTTGTGTGTTCTTTCACAAAAGTTGGAATGCATGTACTCATAAACATAAGGACATATATCGCAAATGAAATGGTTTCCACATCAAATATACAATAACGGTGCTCAAGTACTTCTGAGCGAAAGAGAAAATCATATTTGAATCGATATGATTTAACCAATTGGCCAAAAAAACATCATTTTGACTAAAGTAGATATCATATTCAAGAAATGAAAACAAAATTCTAGTATAATAATCCCCAAAAACCAAATTTCTATGGCTGAAATGGGCCTCTAAAAACCAAATTTCCGGATGAGTTGGCTAAGCCAAAATTCAGTCAATGATCATAACTCCCCCAAATTAACAATTAATGTCAAATTCATAACGCCATTTATCATGACATATAAGTTATCAAAGTTTGTAGATGAAACATATGGAGAAGAAATAAAATAAAGTAACCGCACCCATAACACATAAACAAAAATGACCAAATAAATAATACATGACATGAATATGTAAACATGACTAAACAGAATCTAACCTAGTTGATACACGGACATAACACTTTAACATACTGATAAAAAAAAATTGTTGAATCAATGAAAATCTTTTCATGGCAGATAAACTTAGCACAACACCACTCAAGAGTCAAGACACGGAAGATGTTATAGAAATCCGAGACATGTGATTCCGAGCATTTCAAAGAGGTTCGAGAAGTCATCATAACATCAGGGCATAGGGGGGAAAATATATGTAAAAATATGGGCATATAAAAATTAACCAGACAATGAAAATAGCAAACATAAGTCGGTATATGAATAGCAAACATAGCCTATGACTATATCTTTACGTATCGGTGGGATAAAATTATTAGGTACACCGTACATATATCAATGAAGAAGAAACGAACAAAAATTCAAGAAGAATCTTAAGTCATAGTTACCAAAAATTTAAGAAGAAACGGACAAAGACATAAATGATAATAAAATATTATAGGAAACAAGTATTCATGTGACAGTGAAGGATCTCATGAAAATTTTATGTAAATATAAGGAAATTATCATGGTCAAATGGCATAGGACAAACTACAATACTACATAGAAGACAAATAAAATTCAATCATACCGACATGAATGAACAAACCACATAGACTCAATCATTAATCTATATCGAACCATACAACCATCATTGTGGATCAGAAGAAAATACACATACATACAACAACACATCAAAAGAAAACAAAACAAGTTTATGGCAGATGATTTTTTTCTTTTTGGCAGATCACATTTACAAGCGTATAAACGAAGTAAAGAAAGAGGTTTAGGTATACCTTCTCATCAAACGATTAAGATAAGGAAAAAGAAAAATAGAAGTACCGAATCCAGATTATAATGGAGCTTCCCGAGATAATATTGACTAATTTGATGCGCACCCAAAAAAAAAGAAGAAGCAATAGTGCAGTTTAATGTTTTGGTTTCACAGGAATTAAAACAAATAATTAAATGACATCATTTTTAAATAAGTGTGATATTTATAAGAAATAATAATTATTATTATTCTAATTGTATATGTGCATGAATGTATTTGTGGAAACTAAATTGACTTTGCATGAATATATTTTAATTAAGATTATTTTAATTATATTTGCATGTGCATGAATGTATTTGTGGAAACTAAATAGTTATCTTTATATTTGACTTTGCATGAATGCATGAATATATTTTAATTACTATTATTTTAATTTTATTTTCATGTGCATGTGCATGAATGTATTTGTGGAAACTAAATTGACTTTGCATGAATGCATGAAAATATTTTATTAATCTTGTTTATGAGTGGAAGATAATTATGGATATTATATATTAATTAACATTAAGTAATTAATTCATTTGTTTTTTTTTCATTTTTAATTAACATGTATACTATTAATTAACTAAAGCAAAGAAGGGTAGTAATTCAGGCATTTATGCTCATATAAAATTTACACACCAATTAACATAATTAAGGGAAACATAATTAGTAATTAAGATAAACATTATTAGTAATTAAGATAAACGTTACAATTAAATGAATTAAACGTAAATAAATAAACAATAAAGACACATTCATACGTTACACACAGTTTTAAAACAAAAATCAGTTTTTTTTTTATTTTTAATTATTTCTTTCCAAAAACGATCAAACATTTAATGCATGCATAGAAGGGGAAGAAATTTCAGAGACGTGCGTTAATCAGTCAGACACATGCGTTAAGATTTTAACATCTTTCCATTGGTTAAAAAAAACAGGGCATTAAGCATATATATGGGAGCCATTTCATAAATACATAGTAATCATGTTGGACATAGTGTCTGCATACACATATATATAGTAATACATAAATTAAAATATAAGAAAAGATGTTACATCAATAATAGTACAACAACTATATAATACTAACTACAATATATCATAATATAGATCACAAAAACGGACAAAAATACACCACTATCAGAAAAATAATATTTAAATATGATGATCATATATATATCTTACAACAAAAAGTATATCAGCATACATAGTATGTTATATCATCTCGGTCAAACAAAAACAGTGGAATAAGAAAAGTACACATAGCAGATCTAAGGGCGACATTCAATTATATATATATAGTAAAATAATATAGATTCCTGTATAGACATGCTATCAATCAATCAATTTTTTTTTATTAAAACAAGTTAATTGTATATCAGACTAGAAAGATCAATCAATCATTTTTTTTTGACGGACGAAACAGATTCATAATAATATGTATACCACCATCATCAAAACAAAAAAGATGATGTCCATAAGATACTCAGGCAATTCAATATGGACAAGGTGCATCCTGCTATCACTCCCATGATTGGTCGAAGTTTAGATGTACAAAAGGATCCATTTCGTCCAAAGGAAGATGGCAAAGAGGTATTGGGAGCTGAAATGGTCTAAGAAGAAGGAGACAACCCTTTCAAAAAAAAAAAAAATCCATTGCAGTGGGTTAGAGCTCATGCATGGTATCATTTTATAGAGAAATAGTAGAAGAGACAAAGAAGAAAGGGAAACGGCATGACATCTCATTAGTTGATCAAAACTATTACATAGTATAGTTGTCATTTATATACAATCAAAAGGTAAAACCCTAACTATCTTGTTGGGTCAAGACACCTATGGGCCGTAGGCCCTACAACAAAATATACTTTTTTTGATGTCATGCTCATATCTATCTCCTTTTGGATTTTATATAAGATATTCACTATCTTATTTTAGATAGTGAACAGTTAAACTCAATTTAGATAGAGAAATGCATTGGCACCTGGTAATGTTTTATTTCTTATTTTAGATAGTGATACATTTATTATTTACTAAACTCAATTTAATTTGCTTGGTCATTAATAATAAGTAAGTAACTTAATTTAATTTGCTTTGAAACAGTAACCGGATTCCGTCGGGAGGCTATTTTCAGGCGTTACGTCATGGATCATTGAGTGGGGTTGGGGGGGTATGGACTATGGAGTTGAAGTGGTGCTTTTTACTTGTTGTTTTATGGAGGAGGGACAGTTAGTTTATCGTTTTGTTCTGGGTTTCGACTTTACTGTTCAGTCTCTAATAGCTTAAATTTTACGACTTGGAAAAAAAAATTGTGTTATGAAGCTGAGCATGACGGCTAAAATGAATAATGACCAGTTAATGTTGTTTCGAATCGTTATGGTTCGTTGTGAAAAGTTTTAGAATACGCATGTTTATGATTAGTAACCTTTTCATCCCGATGTTTTTTTTTCTTTTCAAAATCATTAGCATGGTGGTGATTTATCACTCCTAGAGCGATTTGTTTATCTCATATCTATCTCCTGTTTTTTAATAATAAAAAAGGTTAAATATACTTTTTTTTGATGTCATACTCATATATATCTCCTTTTGGATTTTATATAAGATAAACTATTCACTATCTTTGCATCAGTAATAAAAAATATTTATGTATTTGATTGGTTTCAATCTTAAAGGTTTAGAAGGTATAACATGGTTATAACTCCAACCATTGTTACAAAACTATCTAGTATTCATGATATATAATGTTTATCCACTTAATTGGTTTTCTGAAACATTATCTTTTATCATCAATTATCTTTCTTGTTGTTTTTCATTGCAACATATTTTTTTCTTTTATTATGACGAATCGAAATTACCATTTTTATTTTCATGGATATCATCAATTTTATCGTTTCAACACTTCTTTATCCGATTGATATTCTCTCTTTTGATTATCCTTGATAAATTAAGGTGGTAGTAGTGAAAAACTAGTTAAGTTGATGGTCTTCCTTTGCATTAAAGATCTAATCACTTTGTCACTTAATTATGAACAAGTTCTCACTAGTCTCAAAATAATCTTGCTTTTCCAAATTAAAGTAGAACATAGTCATACGAAAAAAAATAGTCCATGCCTTAAACCTGCAGTTGTCACTTTTTTGTACAACTAAGATTTGTATCTACTCACCTAAATCTATTTTTCCTTGTATGTTCATTGCATCTTTAGTTTTCATCGAAGGTGTATTATTCGACTCAGTTTTTCTTTGTTTGTCAACAACACACCTCCTTAATACCTAATGAAATATATGTGTTTTCATTATATATCAATATATATATTTCAATTTTTTTATTCGAAATTTTTTGTTTTTATTCTTCAAAATAAATTTGTTTTCATTCAAAATCCTAGTAAATTTCCATGTCATTAGATGGTTATTTTTTTATATGTTTTTTTCTTTCCCAAAATTTCTCTCAAATATATATTTTTTTCTTCGAAAACTACAAATTCAATTATGAAAACATCGATCATTATTTTGAGATACCTTATTATTTATGCATTTTTTTCTTCAATATACCTCCAATTTTATTTTTTTTAAATCTCGTCATTTTATGGTGACTTGTTTTCGTAATAATAGTATTATAAACCCTATCGAAAAAAGGTCCATGAAAGATTGCTTATTGTTGTCGTTGAAACTCCATGGAACAGTGGAACACTTATCTCAACTATTTCAGTTTCACCTTAACTTTTAGAGCTCGTTGTTTAATGTTGTTTCCCATTAAAGGTTGCATTAGCAAGTTAAGGATTCTAACTCCTCATAAGTATAAATGCAATGCACTTAAGGTAATAGGTTGGAACATTTTCCTATTTAAACTAAACTCTCTATTAGATCAAGCATATGTTTTCAAGAATGAGCCTTGGATTGTATCGAGAAACCTTTGGTGAACTTTTGTGGGTGTTATCATGAGCATAACATTA
The DNA here is from genome assembly GCA_023531295.1 of Papaver armeniacum. Classification (NCBI taxonomy): domain Eukaryota; kingdom Viridiplantae; phylum Streptophyta; class Magnoliopsida; order Ranunculales; family Papaveraceae; genus Papaver; species Papaver armeniacum. Next base: position 127,445 of record JAJJWW010010727.1, on the reverse strand, counting down.
TCAACCATCTTAGACTTAAGACATTTATTTTGGCAAACATATATACCCCCTGTATATCAGATACGATATCATAATGTTAAGCTGAGTTTGACTGTGAATTAGTGACATGTAGCGGGAAACTATCTTAGGCTGTCATAATCATCTTTTCTCTGGGAGTCTAATATCTTCTATTTTTTTAAATTAGGTTTTGAGTGAATAGTTGTTGCAGCTTGTATTTATGTCAAGACAAGAATTATCCTCCTTGTTTATCAAGTCAGTTACTATTATTTAACTTGATTAAATTGTCCCATGTAATATGTAATCTTACCATTTGCTTCTTTCCACTTTGAACTTTGTTTCCATCTCCATTTCCAACTTCCCATATATCATATCTTTTGATCTATTTTTAACCTTTTTGAATGATTCTTCAAATCCAAGTGATATTCTTCTTAATTTTTCCTTGTAAAGATATGCACCCTTGAAGTATTTTGCTTGTAAGACTTTAACCCACATTGCTTCTCTATCAGTCCATGCAAATTTGATATTGACACACTAGTATTTATAGACGTCAAAAGAAGAAGACAATGAGAATCTACTCATCACATAAATGTATGAAGTCATCAATGGTCTTAATGTGAACTAAAACAAAAGCATAATGATCAGTATTGGGGCAGATGAAAAAGTTCAATATTTTCTCAATTTTGATGCATATTGTTCATTTGTTGTTAGTGCATAAAATAATAATTGTTCTGGTGTTCTTTTAGTTGTGATGTTTTCCTTTTTATTGTAGCTGAATTTGTTTTAATACTAAATATGACCAACCACATCTTCTCCAACATAATATAACTTTTGTCGTGACGGTGCAAAATTACTTAGTGACCACCACTTCTTCCCAACACCCACTACTACCACTATCATTATCATTATCGCGCCATTTTCTTATCCATTGCATACCAACACAATCGCCAACACTTCCATTATTATTTCCCAACATATATACAACCACTGTTCATGTCCATTGATATGTTATTAACCGAAATATATTTATTAGCATAATTAATAAGATATTTATTATGAGAAATTGATGAAACACAGATCATCCGTATTTATATATTTACCATCCATCTATTTACACTTTAAACAACCTTATACAACTATTGGATGCTTCTTAATCAAGACTATTAAATGTAAATGTTGACAATGTATCTGAACCACTATTTATAATTACAATGTTATTTGTAATTTATTTTTAACATAAACAAAAGGAAAGTAAAAATAAAAATACACAGCTTATGTTAATTTCAAAATTTGAATCTTATTGTTTAACATATAATGATTTTATATGAGATCTTTATGACTAGCAATTAATAGCTTTTACACAAAATAGAACTACACAATTCTCCATATTAGGACCTGATTCCAACATAGGGGTAGATTAGGATAAAAAGTGGAGAATATTAATTCTAACAAGTAATTTAGGACAAAAAAAACCCCAATTTAGGCATCTAAAATAGGACGGAGGGAGTATGTTCAATGCCATTAAGTTGATTTTTTTAATTATTTTTTATTATGAGTATCAACAAGTCTGGGTTTTTTCAGGTATTATAGGAATTGGAACAATTATTTGAGTGAGTTTGGTTTCAGTTATGGGTAAAAAAATAAAGGAATCGGAATCGATAATCCCGATTACCTATTCTTTATTTCTTTAACCAACAATTAGTTATTTAATCTTACTAGTATTAGTTTATATTTAATTTATTTTATTAAAAAGAATTTTTTAGTCATTTACTAGTGATCTAATTGATAATCAAATATAAAATAAAGTAGAATGGACATATATAAAAGCCTCACATACTACTAGATAGAACTAGATTGCATCCAGAATCTTATCGGCCTGACGAGGTGTCAAACTCGCCACATAGCTATGTTTTCACAAAGTACCCATTACTAATAACCTTGGAATATTTAGTACACTCAAATATTCAGCAATCTCATAAATTCAATGGACAAATAAGCGCTCGACTACCTGCTTTTACTTGTTTGCTTCGCAAGTATTTCCTTTTCTAGTTTACGTCAAACTCTTTCCTTTAATCAGTTCATGTAAGACTATATAAAGGCTAGGTCTCTTGTTTACAAGAACATCATCATCTTATTATTATTATTATCAAAAATGATTATCATCTTTACCTTTAGAATCTTGATCCTAGAATCAGTTTTCTATTAAGTTTCTGATGAAACTTAAGTTTATCTTACAACCCTAGAAACTAGTTTGCTATATTATTATCTGTGCTACACTAGTTGGTATCAGATACAGAGTTTTTAGATTTTTATCTAGAAACAGATCCTTACACATCTTCCGCAAACTCAAAACCCTATTTTCTTTTCAATGGAAAAAGCTAATATTGAAGCTATGATGAAAGAACTCTTGAAGACTACCGTCACTGAGATTACAACCAAACTTGACAACAAATTTGAGATCAGTGAAACAAGCATCAAAACTCTTACAGATACATTGGATACTATCTAAAAGAGGTTAGGATTCCATGGAGAGTATATAGACAAGTTATGGAAACATGCAGGTATGGATGACAAAGATATGCCTAAGCTAATCACGATGCGAAGAAGAAGAAGAAAAAAAGAGAAACAGAGGATGATATAAAGGAAGGAGAAAAGAAATCTGGAGAAAAAGTAGCTGATGAAACAAAAAAGGTAAAACCACATAGTTTTTACCATAAGATTTATATCCCTGAGAACATCTCACATCATCTTTCCCACAATGAGCCTTTAGAAGGTTTTCTTGACAAAAAACCTACTCCTGTGAATCTCCACAGTGATGAGGAAGACGAAATCGAAGAAGTTGAAAGACAAAAGTGGATCAACGATAAACGATTAACGTCTAGTATGAGTCATTATGGAAGTATACCAGAATATAAACTTAAAGCTAATATTCCTAGTTTTCACGGGGGTTTACACATCGAAGAATTACTAGATTGGTTTTATGAAGTAGAGTCCTTTTTCAAATTTATGGATGTTCCAGAATCTTCTAAAGTGAAGTTGGTCGCATATAAACTCAAAGGTGGAGCTGCAGCTTGGTGGGAAACACTCTCTGAAGACCGAGATAAGTATCACAAACCTCCTATATGCACTTGGGATCGAATGAGACGTTTATTAAGAGCTAAGTTTTTACCAAAGGATTATAAACAACAATTGTTTATTAAACTTCAAAACTGTCGACAAGGAGCTAGACTAGTTGAAGAATATGTAGCTGAGTTCTATGCTTTAGTTGCACGTAACCAATTGAATGAAACTGAAGAGCAATTGGTTACACCTTTTGTAGATGGTTTGAACAGTTTAATGCAACAAGGGATGACACGATCCGCTTTTACTATGGTTGAAGCGATACAACAAGCTCTTAAGGTTGAAAGGCATGTGATCAGTACTTCTCGCCAAGCAAATCCAAGACAGGCTCGTTATCAACATTTTTACAAAGTTTCCAGGGTGAAAAAGGAGCAACAGTTGTTGTTGATCCATATTCACAGGGATCAAATGTCGTTGTTGATCCACAACACAGAAGTGCAAACCAACCATATCAGCAACAACAAACTACTTCTGTTCTTTCAGAACCTGCTCCTACAATGTATATATCATCTCCTAAGCCACTTCAGGCTCCTCCACGATGAAATTTTGTTCGTAATACTAGAGGTAATCAATTTCCACAAGAATTTCCTTCATTATCTAAACCCTCTAAACCTTATTCAAAGTTTCGAGGAGATAAATGTAACAAGTGCAACCAAACTGGCCATACTTCAAGTGATTGTCGCAAGTTTCATTCTTACATTAATGAAATTCATGAAGAAACACAAGCAGAAGAAGACCTAGGAGATGATGAGTTTAATTATTTGCATGAACATGAGACTTATGATGCAAATTTTCTTGGAGTAATTCGCCCAGTTTTTATCACTGAACCATGTCCTACTCAAAGACATAGTATTTTCAAATCTCATTGTCTCATTGAAGAGAAGCCTTGCAACATGATTATTGATAGTGGAAGTACAAAAAATTACGTCTCTGCAAAATTGGTTGAAAAACTTGGTTTACCTGTTACTACTCATCCAAATCCGTACTCAGTTGGTTGGATAAACAGTTCATCAACTCGGCAGATCACTCATCAGTGCTTGGTCAAGTTTTCTTTTCCTGGATATGCAGATTATGTCTTATGTGATGTTATTAATATGACTACAGCAAGCTTACTGTTGGGAAGACCATGGTAATATGATATTCGTTCTGTTCATAATTGTTATGACAACACTTATACTTTTGTTCATGAAGGTTTTACTAAAGTTTTATGGCCTTTACAAACTTCTACTTCAATTAAGGAACCAACAGATAAGAAGATCACTGCCTTGGTTGCTACTATTGTTCATTCTTTACATCACACTCATTCTTTGAGCTCTCATGAAGTTGCTAAACCTATGGTGGAGATTCCAGACAAGGTACAACCTTTATTGTCTTCTTTTAGTGACTTATTTCCTGCTGAGTTACCAAATGTTTTACCTCCACTTAGAGATTTACAACATCAAATAGACTTCATTCCTGGAACTTCTATTCCTAATCAACCTCATTATAGGTTAAGTCCTAAAGAGCATGAAATTTTACAAGGTCAGGTTGATGATTTGTTACAAAAAGGTTTGATAAGACTTAGCAAAAATCCTTGTGCTAGTCCAGCCTTTTTAGTAGAAAAAAAGGATGGTGGACATCGTATGTGTATAGAATGTAGAGCATTAAACAGAGTTACTATACCATATAGGTTTCCCATACCAAGAATTGATGACATGATAGATATGCTTTCGGGTGCTAAAGTGTTTACAAAGCTTGATTTACGAAGTGGATATCATCAAATACGTATTCGAGAAGGTGATGAATGGAAAACAGCTTTCAAGACAAAAGAAGGTTTGTATGAGTGGTTAGTCATGCCTTTTGGATTATCTAATGCTCCTAATACTTTTATGCGCCTCATGAATCAAGTTCTGCAACCTTTTCTTGGAAAGTTTGTCATAGTATATTTTGATGACATACTGATTTTTAGCAACAATGAAGAAGAGCATATTTCACATTTATCTCAAGTCTTTAAGGCATTGCAGGACAATGTTTTGTATGTGAATCTAAAGAAGTACACTTTCTTTACAAACAAAGTCACTTTTTTGGGATATGTTGTGTCAGATAATGGTATTTATGTAGATGATTCTATGGTAAAAGCAATTGTAGAATGGCCTACTCCAACATCTATACGACAAGTACGAAGTTTTCATGGGTTAGCTTCCTTCTATACGACAAGTACAAAGTCACTTTTTTGGGATATGTTGTGTCAGATAATGGTATTCATGTAGAAGATTTGTGAGAAATTTCAGCACAATTGCATCTGGTTTGACAGATTGTTTAAAGCATGATACTTTTGCATGGATTGAAGAAGCAGATAAGAGCTTTAATCTTCTCAAATAAAAGTTGTGTAGCGCACCTGTTTTGCCATGCCAAATTTTGATAAACCTTTTGAGATTCATTGTGATGCTTCGATAGTTAGTATTGGTGCTGTGTTATCTCAAGAAGGACATCCAATTGCTTACTATAGTGAACAGAATTCAGATACAAGGAAGAAGTGGTCTACTTATGAGTTGGAATTAATTGCTCTAGTTCAAGCTCTTAAGAATTGGCATCCTTATCTTATTCACATTGAGTTCTTTGTCAACACTGATAATCAAGCTCTCAAGTTTCTGAAAACTTCAGCTAAGGTCAATAGGATGCATGATAGGTGGTTATCTACTATCAATCAATATACCTTTTCCATTAAATATCAGAGTGGAAAACTTAATCAAGTTGTTGATGCTTTGAGTAGGAGAGCTCATCTTCTAGTTACTCTTAAGCATCAGAGTTTAGCCTTTGATTTATTGAAAGATTTGTATCGTGAAGACAAAGAATTTTAGACACTCTGGGAAAAGTGTGGTTCTTCAACGGGTAGTGTTGATGATTTTCTCATTCAAGATGGTTTTATTTTTAAGGGGAATCGTTTATGTATACCACAATGTTTTTTACGTCTTCATTTAATCCAAGAATTACATGGAAGTGGCCTGGGAGGACATTTTGGACGTGATAAAACTATAGCTTTGGTTGAAGAACGTTATTTGTGGCCATCTCTTAAAAGGGACGTTCAAAGGTACGTACAAAAATGTATGGTTTGCCAATAGTCCAAAAGGAATATTCAAAACACATGTTTATATACTCCACTTCCAATTCCAGATGCTCCTTGGGTGGATATTAGCATGGATTTTGTACTTGGATTACCACGTACTGCCAGGGGGAATGATTCTATTTTCGTAGTTGTTGATCGTTATTCAAAAATGGCTCACTTCATAGCCTGCAAGAAAACTACAGATGCCTCCAACGTTGCTTACTTATTTTTCAAAGAAGTGGCACGTCTGCATGGAATTCCCAAGACAATTATTTCTGATAGAGACACTAAATTTTTAAGTTATTTTTGGAAGTCTTTATGGATGCGTTTGGGAACTAAACTTCAGTATAGTAAAACTGCTCACCCTCAAACAAATGGATAAACTGAAGTAGTCAATCGATCTTTGGGAAATCTGATTAGAGCCAAAATTATTGGAGGAAAAGAGAAGCAATGGGATAATTTTCTCCCAAACATGGAATTTGCTTATAATACTTCGATCAATCGATCCACAGGTAAGACACCTTTTGAAATTGTTTATTCTAAAGTTCCTAATCATATTTTGGATTTGGTGGTGCTTCCCAAGCTGCGTAAATCAAATCCTAAGGCAGATAACTTTGTTGAAAAAGCTTCACTCATACATCAAGAAGTTAAGTCCAAGCTTGAAGAATCCAATAACAAATACAAGGAAGATGCAAATCAACATAGAAGACTTAAGACTTTTGATGAAGGAGAATTGGTTTTGATTCATCTCAGAAAGGAAAAGTTTCCTACTGGTACTTACAACAAGACCAAGATGAAAAAATATGGACCATTCAAGATTTTGAAGAAAATCAGTGATAATGCATATGTTATTGATCTTCCATCCAATTGGAACATCTCTAATATATTCAATGTGCAGGAAATTTTTGCTTTTCATGGAGAGAATGACATTCTTTCTATTCATTAACTCGAGGATGAGTTTCTTTCAAGAAGGGGGGACTGATGTAGTACATCTTTCTCTGTATCAACAATGATTATTATCTTACAACCCTAGCAACTAGTTTGCTATATTATTATCTGTGCTACACTAATAGTGAAAGAAAAAATAACTAAAACAAGCAAGCCTAACAGCAGATGGACTGGTGGACTTATGCGAATATATGGTGGTATGGCAGTGAACCGGGGAAGCTCGCTACTGATGATATTGGGAAATGTGGCCTAGTAACAGAATGGTGGTTGTGAAGAGGAGGTTGCTACTAGATTGGTCTGAATGTTAGCTACTTTTGTGGACATGCAAGGAGGTGGTGTTATTGTAACTCAGGTGAAGGCGACTGTATGGTGGTGATTATGATGTATATACGTGAGGTGGATGGTAGGTAAAGGTGAAGTGATGTTATGGTATGCTAACTGGTGGAGATGCAAAAGATGATGCTGATAATATATGCAAATGGTCAAAAACTGGTGAATGATATGGTGGTTCTTCAACGAGAAAAAGCTAGTTGAAACTAGGATTGAGAGCAACTGTAAGGGTTACCGGATATTGGCAGTCGAGGGTTCTTCTTTTATAGCTCAATTGTGCATAAAGTTCGAATTGGATTTACCCAACTCTTATTTCTTCCCTGACTTCTAAATATCACTTTCATCTCTCACCAAAATTTAACATCATCAGTGCTACTCTCTTTTCATTCTTTTCTCGGCCAAATTCTATACAAACTTCTCTAACAAACTCGATTGTTACTCTGTTGTTTTGAACCTCTTGGATATCTTTTAAACTATCATACGAGCCAGCAGCAGTATTAATGCTTCAAAAACCCTTACAAACTTGAACCAAGACTAACACATTTTTCTACCTGAATTCGTACCACTTCCTTGTTCATTTTAACCGCAAAATCATCTCCTAACTCTTTGTAAACAACCCACAAAACTCACGGCAGAACTGTAGTGAGATATTACAAAACTGATACCCGAGGCCTTTATACAAACACCTTGTATGTGTGAATCTGTTAATGGAGAAGCAACTCTAGTTGTTGATTTCTAAGCTCTCTTATATCCCATTCTCCAAGACCTGCCATTTCTAAACCATCCAAAATTCTCAGACATTCATCAATTACAGCCATTAAGCATCAAAATTAGTGGCAGCAGATTCATTAAAAGGCAATAATACATCATGTATTAAACCTCTGTCCAAATCTTCTTAATTCCCTTCCTTGTATCAAATTCCATTAGACTTTATACCTTCTCGAATTCAAAGAATATTTGTTAATCATCTCACCGTCATAGAATTAACGACAAAGATGACTATCGTTCTTCCTTATCTTTTTGATTACAAAATTAAACACAACACCCATAGAGATTCATAGACAACCCTCCTGTTGGTCTTAGTGTTTAAAATGTCTCTCAACCTGTCGTCATCAATCTCATGAACCATACCTCTGCCGGCGTTGGGAATTGGTTCAGCAGAGAAAATACCTGAACTCGTTCTGAGAAATGAAGTGTTATGATTATAGATAGAAGTACAATGATAATGAATGAACATAAGGTTGAAGATATAATCATTTGATAAGCTTTCGCTTCAAATTCGGATTTCGAGCTGAGTATATCTCGCTTACATATTTCTCGAAATATGTGTTGGTAAGCTTTCGCTTCGACCAAGTTCATCTTATATCATGAAAAAACTACCGAGTAACATCTTACATGGTTTGTGTGATACAATGATTTGATGTAGGCTTGGAATGTTTCGATAATGATTATTTCAATATCTTGAAAATTGCTTTGATGCTAATAGTGTGTGAAAACGGCTATTGTCATCCTCTAAGAATGTTTCAATGATTGAAATAAAGAGTTTAGAATCTTGTAACCATCTTTGGATATAAGTATAGTGTGTTCGCACATTAACGTATAAGTCCAAAACCGGGAACCTAAAGTATGCATACTTGGGTGTATACAAAATGGTTGTAGGAGACTGGGTAAGTATGCGTACACGTATGCATACTGGCGAAAGTTCACGTCCGTGAATTTATGCTGAGTTTGAAATAAAAAACCAAACTCATCTGGTTACCTAAAGTACGCGTACCCGTACGCATACTAGCATAAAGTTCACGTCCGTGAATTTCTGCTGAGTTTGAAAACTAAAACAAACTCAAATTCGGTTACTTAAGTACGCATACCTGTACGCATACTTAAGTGGGTTACTTTCTAAAATCGGTTGTTCATGAACCTAAACATTTATCAATAACGAATGCAATCTTTGCTATAATGTTCATGTATTGATTCGAGTGAATCAAACCGGTTTTGCTTCAATTATGTTCTTGTGTAATTCTCTGAGAATATAACAATTGAACAACTCTTTAACTAGTTTCATTTGAGTCACTTGAACTAGTTATGGTTAAGATGAATAAGGTTGATATGAGAGTAATCATATGGATAACCTCGGTTAACTATTTGTGAACCAACATAGTGTACACGTTTAGGTACGGTTACATAAACCTAAATGAGGGTACATTTCATTTGTGTGTAACAAACTAAGTTCGATCTAACGGTTGAAAGATATTAGCTTGGTTTAATCAGGTTTTTCAGCTAACGGTGAATATTGAATGCTTTGTTACCAAGGTAACTTGGATTGCAAACCCTGATTTGAAAACTATATAAAGGAGAACTCTAGTAACTGGGAAACCTAATCCACACACCTCCCGCGTGTTACTAGTTTCATAACTAGAGTCGATTCTCCTTTAACCTTAGGTTTCTTATCGATACCATGTAGGTTAACGACTTGAAGACTTCATTGGGATTGTGAAGCCAGACCCAACTATTGTCTTTGTAGTTGCGTGATCTGATCTTGTTGTTTCTATCGTGTTGAGTACAATTGTAATAATTGACTCGAGATTTATATCTCCGATAGGCAAGATAGAAAAGTAATCACAAACACCTTCGTCTCATCGTTTGTGATTCCACAATATCATGTTTCGCTAGTCGATTAAGATTATTGTGAGGTGATTGATAATACTAGGATGTTCTTCGGGAATATAAGTCTGGTTTATCAAAAGACAGAACAAAAACTCTTGGGTATTTATGTGGGAGACAGATTTATTCAATCCTATATACTTTTCCGTGTGAGACAGATTTGTCTATCAAGTCTTCGACTTTGGGTCGTAGCAACTCTTTGTTTTGGGTGATATCAGCTAAGGGAATCAAGTGCGTAGTATCCTGCTGGGATCAGAGACGTAAGGAGAGCAACTGTACCTTGAATCAGTGTGAGATTGATTAGGGTTCAACTACAGTCCAGTCCGAAGTTAATTGGTAGTAGGCTAGAGTCTGTAGCGGCTTAATACAGCGTGGTGTTCAATCTGGACTAGGTCCCGGGATTTTTTTGCATTTGCGGTTTCCTTGTTAATGAAATTCTAGTGTCTGTGTTATTTCTTTTCCGCATTATATTTTGACATATAATTGAAATATCACAGGTTATGCGTTAAGATCAATCAATTAGAATATCCAACCTTGGGTTGTTGATTTACATTGATTGACACTTGTACTTTGGTCTTTGGTACCGTTCAAGTTACTCCTCTTATATTCAATCGGGCTCACAGATTTCTATTTGCTAATTACGGATTGAATTAAGAGTTAAAGATATTAATACTCTTTGATATACTTTATTCTAGATTGAGTCTGACTGTCTAGTTGATTCTCTAGAAAGTGTATTGGAGTAAGTCCTCTCATATTTCCAAACGAATTGTTGGGTGTGGTTATTAGACCCTCGCATTTTCAATTGGTATCGGAGAAGGCAAACACGTTAAAGACCTTACAAGTCTATGTTTGTAGCAATCTGATATGGACAGAGGTGCTATCTCTATAAACATACCACCAGTCTTCGATGGATCAAATTACTTGTGATGTAAAATTGTTGTGCATGCCTTTCTTCAAGCGCATGATTTTCAATCATGGGTTTATGTAGTTAATGGGTATGATGCTCCCATTGTGGCAGTAGGGAATGCGACCATTCCAAAGAACATTGGTGAATACGATGTTGTCGAGATACTTGCTGCAAAGCAAAACTCCCACGGTTTGAATGCCATCATACATGACATTACCCCAGATCTTCAGCACCATGTGACTACGTGCACTCAGTCTAAAGATGCTTGGGATATCTTATAAACCGTATTCGAAGGAAATACCAGTGAAAAGGAAGCTAGGATTCAAAACCTTAATTCCGATTAGGAAAACCTTCGTATGGCATATGAAGATTCATTTGATGAGTTTAATCACAAAGTGTCTGAAATTGTTAATGCATCTTTTGCATTGGGTAAGACTATTCCTGAAAAGGACATTGTGATAAAAATTCTTAGATCGCTGCCATCTAGATACGATTCTAAGAAGCATGCCATCGTTGAAGGAAATAACCTTGATGCTCTCTCTAGAAACACGTTGGTGGAAAGCTAAAGATCTTTGATCATGAGCATATATCCAAAATTGGAAAGGATGTTGCTTTCAAAGCACAAAAGAACACTAAATTACTTGACAAAAGTAAAAGTGTTTATGTCTCTGAGGATGATCTTTCTGAGGCTGATTCATCGGATGAAGATCTTGACAAATTAGTCTCTTTGATCACAAGACAGTTTAGGGATCTTCTATTGAAGAGAATTAACCGGTTTTCTAGAGACAAACCCAGGTCATCGGTTAAACCTCACAACCGCATTCCTCCTAAAAATAGGGATGCTGACGAGGCTGATGACGAGGATATGCCACAATTCTTTAAGTGTAAAGGTTTTGGTCATTTTGTAAATGAGTGTCCGAATCGTTGAAAATACACTGAAAACAAAGGTGTTGCTGCAACTCTTGATGAAATTTTTGATCACTATGATTCCAATGAATACGAAAAATCGAGTGTTGCACTTCTTTGTGAAGATATTGATTTTGATAATTGTAGAAATACATATATCAATCTTGATATTCTTCCAGAAGAAGACTCAACCAATATGAAAGAAGAAATTAACCTTTCTGTTGGAAACTGTATGTCTGATTTTTCAGGTTCCACTCTGTGCCTAGCAGCTTGCGCATTTCGATTGTCTGAATCATCTTATCCAGTGACATGCTCTTATTGTTCACTCAAGGGTCATGAACTTTCAAAGTGTTACTAGTATAAACACAAGATGAGACATGTCAAGAGACTTCAACGAAGAGCAAATCGCCTAGCAAACAAGCTCAAACTTGTTCAAAAAACCGCCGAGGTATGTAAGATTTTATCCTCTTCAAAGAAGTTGATTTCCAAAGATAGGTCAAGACCACTAGAGAAAAGAGTATGGTAACAATTTGATAGACATGGTTCTATGAATTCCTTTCAAAAAGGTTATGGTGGACAAATTGTTGTTCACCACAGCATAACTTAATTGTGTTGTTTTGGTGCATCTTGTCTCATGTGCCTGATTGAAAGAGACAAGATTGTGTACACCTCAGGCTTTAAAGAAAAAAAAAATTGTTTTGTTTTCTTATATTTTCTGTATGATTTGGAATTCTTTCATATCTAATTGATATTGGAAGGGACTTCTCTGTCTTATCAATGAAAGAGGGTTATTCTCGACAATTCTACTTTCTCTAGGGTTATGAATTGTGCGTGCGTGAACCTGTGTTGTTTAAGGTTTTGTAACCCTACATTCCTTTTTCCTTCTCTGAAACTCTTTTCATCTTAAGACTGCATGTTGAGTTTAAATTGTGATTTTCTCTCACAAACCCATACACGTATGGAGACTCCAAGCATCATGTGTTCTGATGGAAAAAATGTTAATATCATTGTTAAGCCATCAATCATAAAGAAAAAAGAAAAATCTCCGTTGCCTCCAACTTTGAAAAGAAAAATAAGGAATGTGAGGAAGCCAAGAGTTGTTCCTTCAAATTCTCAGAAGTTTTCTGATGTTCTTGAAGAATTGAAAGAAACAAGGAAGGAGATTCAGCTAATAAAGGCTTATGTTATGAGAACTCTCGAAATTCAGAAGGCCCTGGTTCGACATCATCAGCCTAGAAGGTTTGTTGGAATTGACTCCTTTCTTCACGAACCTTATGTTCCTATGGATGTTGACGACAAGGAGTTCGGGGACGATAAAGAATTCTTCAGAGGTTTCAATGTCTAGTAAATCTTCTTTTAGAGAATTTATTTCTTGTGTTTTTAGAAGAATAACTATGGTTTGTGATACCCATTATTATGAGTACACATAGCTATGTCCAACGATTTTCATCTTCGATGTTTTTAGATTTATTTATTTAAATTTCTAAGTTTTTTTGGAAGATGATTTTTGCAATTTTAATCTTTATGATTTTATATATTGCAAATTGTTATGGGATATGTTGTTTATTTAAGAGCACTGCTCGGTCGAACTCGCATGCGTTGATATCTCAAGCATGTTTGTCAATGTTAGTGATCAAAACTATAAGTCTTGATTTCTAGTCTACTATTAGCTAAGTCTCGGACTAGGATAGAAAGTGTAGTTGTGCTCAAGAATCCATGGCGATCATCATACAAATACGAAGAACTACTCAAGGAACTTGTGGAACTTCATCGACTAAAAGGTATGTGGAGACTTGAACTTATCTATCACTCAAAAGTCTATCTACTTTATCTCTTATCTTGAGACAAAAGTCGTTTTTTTATATAGACTATGATTATACACATTTTCTATTTCGAACCGAGTTTATCTCTCTTATCTATTTCTCGAAATATGTGTTGGTAAGCTTTCGCTTTGGCCAAGTTCATATTTACTAGTGACGAAAGTCATATTAAGTTTCAATCACTTGAAAATGGCTTTGACGAAAAATGGTTTGTGAATAACAACTATATAACGTCCTCTAAGAATGTTTCAATGATTAAAATGAGAGTTTAGATTAACGACTTGAAGACTTCATTGGGATTGTGAATCTAGACCGATACTACTTTCTCGTAGTTATGTGATCTGATCTTGCTGTTTCTATCGTACTAAGTACAATTATAAAGATTGGCTTGAGATTGATTTCTCCGATAGGCAAGATATAAAAGTAGTCACAAACATCTTCGTCTCATCGTTTGTGATTCCGCAATATCTTCTTTTGCTAGTCGATTAAGATTATTGTGAGGTGATTGATAATACTAGGATGTTCTTCGGGAATATAAGTACGGGTTATCAATTGGTTCTTGTTCACCTTGATTTATCAAAAGACGGAACAAAACTTGTAGGTATTTCTGTGGGAGACAGATTTATCTATTACCGTAGACTTTTCCGTGTGATACAAATTTGTTATTAAAGTTTTCGACTTTGAGTCGTAGCAACTCTTAGTTGTGGGTGAGATCAGCTGAGGGAATCAAGTGCGTAGTATCATGCTGGGATCAGAGATGTAAGGAGCGCAACTTTACCTTGGATCAATGTGAGATTGATTGGGGTTCAACTACAGTCCAGACCGAAGTTAGTTTGTAGTAGGCTAGTGTCTGTAGCGGCTTAATACAATGTGTGTTCAATGTGGACTAGGTCCCGGGGGTTTTCTTCATTTGCGGTTTCCTCGTTAACAAAACTTCTTGTGTCTGTGTTATTTCTTTTCCGCATTATATTTTGTTATATAATTGAAATATCACAGGTTGTGTGTTGAATCAATCAATTGGGAAATCCAACCTTTGGTTGTTGATTGAAATTGGTTAATCCTTGAACATTGGTCTTTGGTACCGTTCAAGTGATTTCTCTTGTATTCAATTAGACTCGCAGATTTCTATTTGCTTGAGTAAAGTATTGGATCGAGAAAGAGAGATATAACTCTTTGATATACTTTTATTAAGATTGAGTCTGACTGTCTAGTTGATTCTCTTAAAAGTATATTGGAGTTAGTCCATACAAATTGCTAATCGAAATATTGGGTGTGGTTGTTGTACCCCCACTTTTTCAATTGGTATCAGAGCAGGCAAACACGTTTAAAGACCTTACAAGTCTGTGTTTGTGGCAATCTGAGTCTGTGGACGGAATCTCATCTCTGACATATACGCATACCAAAATGTCTTCCAAAGCTTTTAACTATGCCAAATATCTTGGGACTACCTCAAAGGATTACTCCTTAGCCGATTCTTCTGAATCCCGAGGTATAAAGGTGGTTCTATCAAATGGTGACATTAGTCCCTCTAATGAGACATTTGACACTATTGCAAAAGCTGAAATGGAGCTCACCAGATTCTCAAAAAATTCTACTGAAGCTATTGATTTTCAGAATCATGCTCAGCTCATTGATGAATTTGAAAAGTCTCTTGGTCGAGAACGTGAACTCTATAATATCATTGAGTCATTCTCTAACATTATTGAAAAAATTCTCCAAGAAACTACTCTACAGCGTGAAAAGATTAGTGTTCTTGAGGATATTATCAAGGAAGACTCAATTAGAGAAAAATGTTTGATCGAGACGCATTCATCAGATCTAAACAGATTTCGTGTCGAAAAAGAGAAACTAGGTGCATCCCTTATTCTAGCTCATGAACATTGCAAATCCTTGGAAAAGGAAAAAACTGTTTTAAGGATAAATTCTTTTGTACCGACTAATTCTTGGTTTGAATTACAGCACATGAAGAGATGTTCTCCAGAAGAAGGTTTTGTCAAGAAAGGTCTACATGACTTACAATCTTCTAATATGGCTATGAATTTAAAGCAGGTGCCAGTTATTGCTTCTCATCCACGAACCTGTACATTCTGTGGAAAAAAGAATCACTATGCTATTCATTGTTTTGCCAGGAGGAAACAAATCTCTAATCTTCATAATTTGTCTCTTTCTACTATCAATGGATTAAATAGTCTGACGACTTCTGCAGTGAATCTCGTGCCCACATAAAACCAGAAACCTTATAAAAATGATCTCTCTTCTAGAAATTGTCATGGGATACAAGTTCATCTCAAGGGTATAAACTCTTGTGCCACTAATGAACACATTCCCTTGTTTATAAGAGTGAGTATGGTAAATCTAAGTCTATGAAATGGATCTCTCTGTAACCTGATCCTCTTGAACCAATCTCAAGAGGTCCTAGATTTTGTCCTCAGAGAAATTCTTCTGACGGATATGTTAAACAGGATGTATCCTACTCATCTGGGATGAAAGTCAACCGAAGGAAGGCAAAGAACATAAAAGCCAAACATTCAGATGACGTGTACAACTCTTTCCTCAATGATCGTAGTGGGATCACTTCTCACTCTACCACCTGATTCCAGGTATCCTTATCCTTGTTTCTAACTTGATAGGTACAAGGATGATGATTGAGAAATGCTCAAGTGTGTTGTATAATATTTTGTGTTTTGCTTGTGTTTTTATTGCTACCGGACCACAAACGTTGACGTCCTCCTCTTGTGAGTTCATAGGGTTTTCATAACAAGAGTTTCCGCCTCCTGTTTGCAAACGCATATATATACTTACTCTATATTGTGTTTTTCCATCCCTAAAAAAATATATATATGGAGAACTCTGCAAAATATCAAGAGATCCTACATCTTGATATGGAGGAAGGTACTCAGGGACGTGAGTCAATCCAAGAGATGGTTCTAAAGAAGATGCTTGAAAGAAAGGATCACAACTCCTGGATTGATGATTATGTCAAGGATTTAACTCGTTTTCAGAACGATTCAAAGGTCGAGTTTGCAAATCTTCAACTGCAAATAAACCAACTCTTAGATGGTCGTGGCCGTAATCCTTGCTAATCGTAATATTCTGATACATAATCAAAAGAAACTCATCATGGACTGTGTCAAGGATAGACAACTTGCTCGGGTTGTTGATCGTAAAGTTAGTGTTCTAACTCACTAAAATGGTGTGTCTACGGTCAAGAGAGTAAAGGAAATCAGTGATACCTTCTTTGATGGATTCATTGAAAGATATGAGGTTCTCAAGGAACTTTGATTTTATTTTGTCTAGTAAATCTTCTTTTCTTGTTTTATTTAGAAGAATAACTAGAGTTTGGAATAGTCATTATTGTGATTTCACATAGCTATGTCCAACGTTTTTATCTTTATGTTTGTAGGTTTATTTGTTTAAATTCTAAAATTGTTTGGAAGATGATTTTTGCAGTATTAATATTTATGCTTTTATATATTGGAATATGTTATGGGATATGTGTGTTGACTGTAGTCTCACTTTGGAAAAAGTGAGACAGTAGTCCCACCTGCATCATTCTTGTTTTCTCCTGACCGAAGTTCAGTAAACTTAGAACTGGAAGAATTTAATCCTACAGAGTTTTCAGATGTATTAGAATGGATGGAGAGTGAGAATAGTTTCCCTTCACGGCAACAAATTTTTGTAAAAAGAATCGCCAAAAGAGAGCGAGAATTCGTCGATATTGAATTCTTCCGAGGTGTCATCAATCTTAATTCAGCCATCATTACTAATTTTTCCAAAGGAAAACATGGAAGTTGATAACCACCTGACAATTCCTCCTCTACTTAAAGCATACAGTGAAGTCGTAGAAAATGAACAACCAGAGCTAGCTCAAGTGATCTCAAGACGAGTCATCGACAAAGTTAGTTTTTTCGGAACTACCGTTGAACGTTTTTCTTATTACTTGTTTCAAGCATTTGAAACTCATGGTGATAGTAACTATCTACTCCAAGAATCACACAAGAATTACGAGGTAATTTTCAAGGCCTTGTACCAAATTCTCCCTTATGGAAAATTTGCTCACTTCTCGGCAAATAATGCAATCCTTGAAGCTATACCAATGGACACCGAGGTAGTGCATATCATCGACTTCGACTTGGGTGAAGGTATTCAGTGGCCTCCGCTTATTGAGGCCATCGGAAAACAAGTGCTAGTAAAAATCACATCTGTAAAGTCAAATGATGGCCAATGGAGGTTTGAAGAAACAAAGAAGCGGCTCAATGGTTACGCGAAAGCTTTCGATTTAAGCTTGAAGGTAGAAGAAATGAAATTAGAGGAATTGGTGAATGGAGTAATGAAAATGAAAGAAATAGGTGAAAGAAAAGAATTCCTTGCCTTCAAATGTATTGTGGGTTTACCACATATAGGGAGAAGAAAAACTAGACAACAAGTGAATGAGTTTCTTTGGGTAGCAAAGGAGTTGATTCGAAGACCTTTTGGTGATAGTGGTGTTATAACATCTGGAGATGGAGAATTTTATGAAGAGAGTAGTGGGAGCTGTTTAGGATTTGGGTCTTTCTTTGATATGAATTCAGCAAAATCTCATGCTTTGCTTGAGTCAATAGAATCACATTTCCCTTATCATTTAAGAGAAGCAAGAATGGCAATTAAATGTTTATTTGTGGCACCTAATTTGTGTGCTCAACATTGGTTTAGCAAGTGGGAAGAAAGTAAGGAAGGGTTGAGGTTTTCTCAATTAGGTTTTCACAGTTTGAATCTCTAAGTGTTGTCCTTTTTCTTGACTAAAAGGATTGGATAGGAAAACGGATTGTGACTGTCCTGAATAACACCAGAAGTCAGCATCTCCTGCACCAAAGCTTAAATCACGACTTATGAATGTGAGGACATCTATAAGGTCTTAAATTCACAGGTTGGGCCCCTTGTTTTAATGGGATTTTATGATCCAAAGCTCTTGGAGGTGGTAATTGATCTGGTTCTACAAAGACATCAGGAAAGTGGTCCAAGACATCTTGAATTGGTGGTGGAATGGGTGTAG
Source organism: Papaver armeniacum (assembly GCA_023531295.1). Lineage (NCBI taxonomy): Eukaryota > Viridiplantae > Streptophyta > Magnoliopsida > Ranunculales > Papaveraceae > Papaver > Papaver armeniacum. Next base: position 108,639 of record JAJJWW010010727.1, on the reverse strand, counting down.
TAGATGGTTCAGCTGAGATGGCAAAAAATTGACGCATTAATTCAGGAGTGTATTTTTTAATGAAGTTCTGAACGACTTTACCACTGACCATCATAAATAAAGGATTAGAAGAAATACCAATGAGGGTGATATTGGTGCCCATATGGTTGAAAGAGATAAATAATTTAAAGAGATTAAACATGACAACACCCAAATTTCTAAGCCAGTCAGCTCCCAAAACTATGTCACCCTCCCCCCTAGTGGAAGTACATGAAAATAAAATGTAAATTGATGGCCTTGCATGAACCATTGGAGTTGTTGACAAATACCTGAACTTGTGGTTCTTTTACCATTTTCTACTGTGACTAGCATGTTTGATGTTGATAGAATCTCACAAAACAATTGTTTGGCCAAAGAAGCATCAATGAAACTATGAGTGCTCCTTGTATCTACTAGGATAATAATTGATTGTTTCTTGAGTAAGCCAGGAATTCTGATGGTGTCTACACTATGATGTCCCATAGGAGCATTGAGAGAAATTTTCATCTTAGATTCCTCAACAGAACTAGTTTGAGGTAGCTCTGCAGATGAATTTTGTGTTTCTTGAGGGTTCTTGAGATATAAGTAGGATGTAAGGTGACTTTGTGGGAATAGATGTTGTAGACGATGAAAGTGTTATAAGTGGGGTAGGTTTTGAGACTGTGGATGGCTTAGTGAAATAAGTTGAAGTAGTTGGCTATTTAGTGAGGAGGGTTTTGGATGGTGGAATGAGGTGTTTTTCCTGTAATCTGGCCAAGAAAAAATCTTGAGAAAATGAAGTTGGATTATGCATACGAATTGAGTTGCTTATCTCAGGCTTCAAACCACTAATAAAACTCATAACAAAATACGCTTCATTTAATGTTGGGTTTTTTCCCATCATAGGAGCTTTAAGATGTTCAAAAGTTTGAAAGTACTCCTCCACAGTAGTTATTTGTGTTAACTTATTGAAATATCCAACATAGTTATCATTGGCTAAATCCACACCAAGGAACATAGTTATCATTGGCTAAATCCAACATAGTTATCATTGCCTCACCTGTTTGTTCAGCTTTCAACCGAACCTCTGTGAGTTGTGCCATCAAGCATGAAAGCTCTTTGGTTGTAGTGTCAACATCTTTAGTGGATGGACCTCCAGTCACTTCGAATCGTACCTAAGATCTTCTGGGTGATACCAATTGTTATGATTATAGATAGAAGTACAGATGATAGTGAATGAACATAATCTTGAAGATAACTACTGCAGCCACACTGGACTCAGTTTCTTTACTATTCAATTTTTTGCTACATAACAAGTATTTAAGCGACGATATATATTACTCAAAACCCTAATGAAAGAGACCAAACACCGAGCCCCTACATGGGCTTATCAGCGTTGCATATTCACTAATTGTCTTAAGGCAATAACAAGACTAACAGAATTTAAACGGCTAACTACCTTAATTTATTACATTGGCATCCCAAAAACTGCTATAGGCAGTCATGTTCCACAGGTACATGACAGAAGGTTGTAATAAAGAAAAAGTGCATGTTATCTAAGGGACTCGACCTAGTTCCGCTTCTACAAATGATAGAAGATGGAAGCCCCTTATCAATGAACTAGCTGCTTTTAGTAATTTGTTTCAAAACCCAATGATTAATTGCCTTAAGAATAATGTATAATTGTCTTTAGTAATTTATGTTTTCTATAATATAAGGCCTATTTGTGTGCACATGTCAAACACCATTATTTGGCACTTTAGCACCCACTATGGGTATGCCAAAGTGCCAAACATATCTGCATATATGCCAGGAATGGTACATAGTGTTAGAACATTGCTAGGTCCAACTCACAAGTGTTGCCATATCAAACTTCTTGTCAGATTTAGTTGTCAAAACTATATCTTGATTTATAGTCTACAATTAGTTAAGTCTCGGTCTAGGATAAAGGTAGCTGAGAAACGAGCCAATCATCATTTGCATTCTACCGTTTGAAGGCGAAGATCAACTGAAGCTTTTGGAGAACTTCATCAACAAAAGGTAAGTGAAGACTGAACCACCTATTATCTTGCATAGACAAGAATTTCGAGTCGAGAACTAATTATTTAGTTTATGAATTTCTCGGAATATAATGATTAAGCTTAATAAACATTTGTTCATACCTGATCAAATTCGGTGGAGAAAATTTTATTGTTCGGAACCAAATATTGATTCAAGTTTATCATTCGACAATAGCCTAGAACAGTGATATGCGTCATTTGTGTTATTCAGGAATGTTTCGAATTGACTTAGAGAAATATAGAGCTACAATATTCAGAATACAAAACTACGTTATCAGTCTTACAAACTGGGAAAACTGTTATATGTCTGAAGCCGTATTACATGTTTTTGTACACGTGGCGGAGTAGCTATATATCGTCTTTCAGATTTGTGTGATACACATATTCGTATGCACATCATGGGAAAATCTGTTTGTTTCGTGATCCAGATAGGTATGTATTTTTATATACAAACCCTTTTAGAACTGTGGTAAGGGAACCAGGTTAAAGTATTCAAACCGGTATGCGAGCAAATACAGTTCTATGTTCTACAACCAGTTTAGTACCCAAACCGGTACTCAAACTCAAAAGCTTATGTGAACTTCGGAACCGGTAAGGTTTTAAGTTTGCAAACCGGTAGGTGAACTAAAAAGTTCAGTCAACTCCGAACTTTGAGTTGCACCTAAGTTTGCAAACCGGTATCGTAGTTGCAGAAATCCTACAATACATCCCTCACAAGAATTCATAATAATCAACCCATCTTTAAGATCAACAATCACACCTTTTATTAATTGAGTTAAAGAATTTTACAAAGAAGAAATGAAATCAAGAATACAACTATTGCTCTAGACTTTCTCTCTCCTCAAAACTTTCCCTCCACTCTCAAAATGTCCCTCCCTTCTCTTAAGCCTGCTCGGCTCTTTATATAGGATATTACATAGTGGGTGACATCTAAGCTGTCCTTTATTTTAGGATCTGACTTGCGATATTCTAGCAAGTATACAAGTGTTAGATTTCGCAACACTCCTAAATCTCGCTCGGTCTCCACATCTTTCTCGTGTTTTTGGTTGTCGTCATCTGTTGCGTCATTTCTGTAACCAGTCTGCGATATCTTCGCAGTGTGTCGTATAAAGATTTCGCAAAGGTATTGATGTTGCGATATTCTGATCCTACATCCTGCTTCTTCTCATGTCTTTTCTACGAATGAGAGAATGTCATGAGAATTAATGTTTCATGATGCCGCAGTCGTTCATTTTTCCATATTCTTTTGTATTGACATGATTTTGTACTTTTACGCAGAATTTATTACACGTATCTCTTCTTCCATCCATTTTTTGACACGTCCTTTTCAACCGCTATTTCTCAACCGTTCACGTCTACTCTTCGCATTAAATGTGCTTATCTTCTCGAGAATCCTTCTCTCTATATATATTCTTCTTATTCTTTTCTTCTTCTTTTTTACTTTCCTTCTTATCTTTTCTCGCAACTTTTCTTCACCATCAAGTCTCCGTAAATTCCGCTCCCCTGCTGAAATTTTCTTGTTTCCACATCTTTTGATCTTTAATTTCTTCTTCATTCCCATACTAAAAATGGCTCCAAATTAGGTCATAAATACGAAACTTCTCTTGAAGAGATTCATAAAAATCTCGAAGGGAGAGGTTTTACATTAACCACCATTCCCAATCAAGAATATAAATCCATTCTTTCTGCCAAATTGTTTTCTGATCATCATTGTGATGATAAAGAAATCATAGTTTCGCTTGGTCATATTCTCGCTGGCCTTCCTATCCCTCTTTATGATCCAAATCTTCCCTTATTTTATGAAATTCTTTCCCATGCGAACTTCTCGCGAGCCATCTACCAGATAAGTGGGGACTGCATTCGCTTAATACTTGAATTCGCCAACCGCGGTGTTGTTAAAGGATCTCTCTATCCAAAAGAAGTTAGGGATCCTAAATATGAGGATTTAGAAATACTCGCCGAAAAATACATCGTGGAGAGTTTCTTTGAGAATTATGAAGTAATAAACATGAAAAATGATAAAACTCGCTGGGGTGCTCGCTTGAAGAGGAAAGAAAATGTTTCCAGCGATAGAATACTTATGCAGGACATTGATTGGCATTCTGGCAAGAATAATATTCCTCATCACTCTAAAGACGACAGATGGTGCGTCTTTCCACTGGTTTTGAAGGGACCTTACATTTCAGGTTCAAATGTGCTTCCTGCGAATCTCGCCACTTATCATCCTTGGGTATTTAATTGGCCCGAGAAAGCGAAAGAAGTATGTCTTCAAATCTTGCTCACTTTATAATCTTTCATTTGTTGTTACTTTCTTGTTCTCTAATTCTTGCGAAAATTTTAGATTAAAAAGCTGAGATCGAGCTATAATAGGACTGGGAAGGCTAGCACTGTATCTTCTCTACGCTCCATCATAGATGAAGTAAGAAACATTTTTTATAATTTTAACAATATTGTTGCCTATGTTTCTTATCTTCATTTGTGTTCGAAGGTTGGTGTTGTAGTTGTTGAAGAAGAAGAAGGATCTAAGGTTGCGAAGGCCAAAGGCAAAGGTAAAGGTTCTCTTCGCAAGGAGAAATCTGCTGCTCCACCTTCAAAGAAGCGAAAAGTTCACTCTCCCTCTCCTTCAAATCTTCAATCTGGCGAAAGCTCTGATGATGACGATAATAATGATGTTGATACATCTTTCTCGAGGGAAGATTTTCCACCCGAATCTTCTATGGCACAACTATCTAGCATCTTCTCTGACTCCATGCAAGGGATCGGAGATGATCATCTCACTGGCACATGCAGAGATCTTGCGAACATCTGTGATGCCTCTTTATTAGATGGTGGTGATTCTCTTCATGGGGTCTCCAGATCAGTGACTCCTATTTTTCTGAATTCTCTTGGTATCTTGGTATGCCTTCATTTGTCTTTTTATTCATAATTATAATTTAAAGTTATACTATATCTTGACAATTTTTTTATTTTCCTTTGCAGACTGGGAAAGCTTCTTTCGCTGTTACCTCTGATTTGGAAAAGGGACGTGGTATTATCGAAAAGAAGAATCTTCAACTTCGCAAGAGAAGCGAAGAACTGGAAGGTGAAGTTGTTGATCTTCGCGAGAAGAACAAACAATTAGAAGTTGTTCCTTCTTCTCAAAAGGACAAAATATCTAGTCTTCAGGATGCCAATAAGCAACTTTATGGTATGAAACTTTTCATTTTTCCTTTATTTTATTTTCTCATTATCCTCCCTCATCTAACTTATCATTTTCGCAGACGTTTATAATCTTTCTGATGAAGCCATTCTCCTTAACACATTCCCCAATTCTATGGATAATAATACCCTCCTTGAACACCTTAATAATTCCTTAAATAGTTTTTCAAATGACAAGATTGAATATCTTCCCATAAATGAACTCAAATCCAAACTCTGCCTCTTAGAAATTGACCATAGATCCAGCTTGGGCTTAGCCAACCAATTTAAGCGTTTATATCTTAATTCTAAAGAGAAGATCACTACTTTAAGAACCAAAATCAGTGATCTCATAGATGATAAAGATCGCATCGCTAGTCAAGGTGCTCAAGCATTAGCGAAATTCCAAAAAACTCTTCTTGAGGTTCAAATTGAACGAGATGATTCTAACCGCAGAAATGCTATACTTAGCGAAAGAGAGAATCAAATTCATTCCCTTCTTCTCATAAATAATGATGATGAGTTCGCTTGGCCAGTGAAAGTTCTAGATGATGCCAGAAATAATTTAGGTTTAAATGTTAGTCTTCAAGCTGAGCACATGGCCTTGGTTAGGGATATGATTTCTGACAGAGAAGGTTGTTAACTGTTCTTCTTTATTAATTGTTCGTCTTTCATAAATTGTCATCAAGAAGCTGAAGGGAGGTTTCTCAAAAGAATTGAAGAACTTGAGTCTGAAAAGGAGCAGCTCGCAAAGGATCTTTCTTCTCGCAATGATAAATGCTCTAGACTTAAGAGTCAGCTAAAGATTACTGTTGCGAACTTTAAGAATGACGCTATTCTTTTTCGCAATCAGACTATTAAGACGGTTTGCGACGATAATAACATCCCTCATTCTACATATCCTTGCCTCTTAGAAGAAATCCCCAAGAATACACCTCCTCTGGATATTTCGATGAGCTGATGCTAGTGAAGAAGAGGAATCTGATGGAGGTGAAGAAGAAGAAGGATTTGATGAAGATGATGAAGAAGAGGAGTCAAACAAGAAATAATTTTGTTTCCTTCTTTTTCTTTTTGTAATATCTGCACATTCATTCTTTTAATCTCCAATCTTTGTAATCTTTTGCAGTGAATTTCTTGAGCCTACAAATGTAAGTTCCACCTTTTTTGTTCCTTTCTCTGTTATTTGTATTCGAATGAAAGATTAAACAAGTTACTGTTGAATAGCAACATGCATTCATGCCTCAATCTCCCAAATTGTTTTCGCTTGTATTTTCGCAATTAGATATTTCTTGGTTTCTTCCAAGATTTCATTTTTTCTTTTTCTCTTATGTGGTCTTATTTTGCCTTCCTAGTTAAAGGTATTATTTTTCCACCTCTTGTCATTGCGACAAAATCGCAGGACGTCTTTGCATTTGCATGCAAAAACCCATTGATCCTGCCTTAACTTTTTTTCTCTTGTGATTTTTGTTGCGACAATATGACATGCCTAAATATTCTTGCGAAAATAAAGCCCCATGACATTGCCGTCTTGCGACGAAATCGCAGGACGTCCTTACACTTTCATGTACTGACCTATTGATCTCGTCTTATCTTTTCTCTAGTATTATTGCCTCTGCAGGATATTTTTCATGCGACAATATGACAGGCCTAAATATTCTTGCGAACATAAAGTCCCATGACATTGCCGTCTTGAGACACTTATCAGCTCCCCTAATGGAGGGTGTCGCCTTATCTTCCCCCGGTTGCCCCTTCAAGGAGGCGTACCTCTACCATACAAGGTTGGCTCCTCCCATCCGGTCTTAACAACAACCAGTTGTTTTCGCAGCCTCTTATCCCTTTTGCCTATAGGGCTTATGGTTACGAGATTGCACCCTATGTGGGGTTTTCTTCGGGCCGAGTGCAGCATACGTCAAGACTTGCCAAGAATGGCCAGGGTAGTTCCAGACGCCCTGGGCACTCTTGGCTCAACCGTGTACCTCGGCGCCTTGATCAGATGCCTCACTCATTAGAAGAGACCCTCAGTCGTCCAACCTAAGTCATTAGCTTAGGTTGAAAATCCAAGGTACCTCTCCTGGATGGGCTTTATTAACCCCAAATCTCCATGACTTAGGTTCTAGGGGCGGTGTAACCTTTTCGCTGAACCATGCAATAGGTACCCCCTTCTATGACGCACTTTAGGTCTTACATTTGCCTCTTGCGAAATTTTGATTTCGCGAACTAGGGTGTACGCCATAGTAGGTTCGCCTCTTTCTGATTGTTTTGTTTCTTCTTCTCTATATCAGCTTTTTTGTAATTTCGTTGTCTCATCTTTGTCATTCATAAAATATATTCTTCTCATTCTGCATATAAGCTCTTTTGTAATTTCGCAATCTCATCTTTGTTATTCATATTTTTTTTTTTTAAAAAAAAGAAAAAAAAGAAATCAACCATACATTTTTCTTTATTCTCCCAATTTTTACTTTGGCAGTCAACAAGTACACTCATTCTTTGAGTCTCTTACTTTTGCTACTTTCTGCTTCTGCATTTTTGAAGTTTTCTGTTATTTTCTTATCCTTTGCGATATTTTTGTCTCTTCTTATCTTCAACATGCATTGGTTTCGCAGCGATTCTTCTTCTCTCCGTTCTATTGCATCTACCATCAATCTTTCACTTTTTTGTTTTTCTTTGATGTTATGTTTCCAATTCCTCTTCTTCGCAGCTCTTTCTTCGCAAGATTCTACATCAATTTGATAACACTTCTTTCCTTCAATCCAATCTCCTTTTATTATGCCAATACCACTGGGGTGAGGGAACTTGATACATTGATGGAAAGTTGATGCTACACCTAAAATCCCATGTAACCAAGGTCGTCCAATCAATGCGTTGTATGGTGATTCCACATCGACTACACAAAACATTTTCAGAGGACAATCCTTTCAGTGGAATTCGCATACTGACTTCCCTTTAGGCTTTTTGGCAGTACCATTAAAACCATAGATCTTGTAAGTTGAAGGTATTAGATCTTCATCTTTTCCTCCCATAGTTTTATAAGTATGATAAAAAAGGATATCCACGGAACTTCCAGTATCGATTAAAATTATGTTGATTGCAAACTGGTATGCGAGCAAATACAGTTCTATGTTCTACAACCAGTTTAGTACCCAAACCGGTACTCAAACTCAAAAGCTTATGTGAACTTCGGAACCGGTAAGGTTTTAAGTTTGCAAACTGGTAGGTGAACTAAAAAGTTCATCAACTCCGAACTTTGAGTTGCACCTAGGTTTGCAAACCGGTACTATAGTTGCATGAAATCTTACAATACATCCCCCACAAGAATTCATAATAATCAACCCATCTTTAAGATCAACAATCACACCTTTTATTAATTGAGTTAAAGAATTTTACAAAGAAGAAATGAAATCAAGAATACAACTAATGCTCTAGACTTTCTCTCTCCTCAAAACTTTCCCTCCACTCTCAAAAGATCTCTCCCTTCTCTTAAGCCTGCTCGGCTCTTTATATAGGATATTACATAGTGGGTGACAGCTAAGCTTTCCTTTATTTTAACTTGCGATATTCTCGCAAGTATACAAGTGTTAGATTTCGCAACACACCTAAATCTCGCTCGGTCTCCACATCTTTCTCGTGTTTTTGGTCGTCGCCATCTCAAGGCGTCATTTCTCAAACTGGATCTCGCGATATCTTCGCGAGTGTGTCGTATAAAGATTTCGCAAAGGTATTGATGTTGCGATATTCTGATCCTACATCCTGCCTCTTCTCATGTCTTTTCCGCGAAGGAGAAAATGTCATGAGAATTAATGTTTCATGATGCCGCAGCCGTTCATTTTTCCATATTCTTTTGTATTGACATGATTTTGTACTTTTACGTAGAATTTATTACACGTATCTCTTCTTCCATCCATTTTTTGACACGTCCTTTTCAACCGCTATTTCTCAACCGTTCACGTCTACTCTTCGCATTAAATGTGCTTATCTTCTCGAGAATCCTTCTCTCTATATATATTCTTCTTATTCTTTTCTTCTTCTTTTTTAATTTCCTTCTTATCTTTTTCGCAACTTTTCTTCAATGTTTTCTCCGTAAATTCCGCTCCTGCTTTGTAAATTTTCTTATTTCCACATCTTTTGATCTTTAATTTCTTCTTCATTCCCATACTAAAAATGGCTCCAGCCCCGTCATAAATACGAAACTTCTCTTGAAGAGATTCAGAAAAATCTCGAAGGGAGAGGTTTTACATTAACCACCATTCCCAATCAAGAATCTAAATCCATTCTTTCTGCCAAATTGTTTTCTGATCATCATTGTGATTATAAAGAAATCATAGTTTCGCTTGGTCAGATTCTCGCTGGCCTTCCTATCCCTCTTTATGATCCAAATCTTCCCTTATTTTATGAAATTCTTGCCCATGCGAACTTCTCGCGAGCCATCTACCAATTAAGTGGGGACTGCATTCGCTTAATACTTGAATTCGCCAACCGCGGTCTTTGTTAAAGGATCTCTATCCAAAAGAAGTTAGGGATCCTAAATATGAGGATTTAGAAATACTCGCCGAAAAATACACCGTGGAGAGTTTCTTTGAGAATTATGAAGTAATAAACATGAAAAATGATAAAACTTCGCTGGGTGCTCGCTTGAAGAGGAAAGAAAATGTTGCCAGCGATAGAATACTTATGCAGGACATTGATTGGCATTCTGGCAAGAATAATATTCCTCGTCACTCTAAAGACGACAGATGGTGCGTCTTTCTACTGGTTTTGAAGGGACCTTACATTTTAGGTTCAAATGTGCTTCCTGCGAATCTCGCCACTTATCATCCTTAGGTATTTAATTGGCCCGAGAAAGCGAAAGAAGTATGTCTTCAAATCTTGCTCACTTTATAATCTTTCATTTGTTGTTACTTTCTTGTTCTCTAATCTTGCGAAAATTTTAGATTAAAAAGCTGAGATCGAGCTATAATAGGACTGGGAAGGGTAGCACTTTATCTTCTCTACGCTCCATCACAGATGAAGTAAGAAACATTTTTTATACTTTTAACAATATTGTTGCCTCTGTTTCTTATCTTCATTTGTGTTCGAAGGTTGGTGTTGTAGTTGTTGAAGAAGAAGAATGATCTAAGGTTGCGAAGGCCAAAGGCAAAGGTAAAGGTTCTCTTCGCAAGGAGAAATCTGCTGCTCCACCTTCAAAGAAGCGAAAAGTTCACTCTCCCTCTCCTTCAAATCTTCAATCTGGCGAAAGCTCTAATGATGACGATAATAATGATGTTGATACATCTTTCGCGAGGGAAGATTTTCCACCCGAATCTTCTATGGCACAACTGTCTAGCATCTTCTCTGACTCCATGCAAGGGATCGGAGATGATCATCTCACTGCACATGCAGAGCTCTTGCGAACATCTGTGATGCCCCTTTATTAGATGGTGGTGATTCTCTTCATGGGGTCTCCAGATCTGTGACTCCTAGTTTTCTGAATTCTCTTGGTATCTTGGTATGCCTTCATTTCTCTTTTTATTCATAATTATAATTTAAAGTTATACTATATCTTGACAATTTCTTTATTTTCCTTTGCAGACTGGGAAAGCTTCTTTCGCTGTTGCCTCTGATTAGGAAAAGAGACGTGGTATTATCGAAAAGAAGAATCTTCAACTTCGCAAGAGAAGCGAAGAACTGGAAGCTGAAGTTGTTGATCTTCGCGAGAAGAACAAACAATTAGAAGTTGTTTCTTCTTCTCAAAAGGACAAAATATCTAGTCTTCAGGATGCCAATAAGCAACTTTATGGTATGAAACTTTTCATTTTTCCTTTATTTTATATTCTCATTATCCTCCCTCATCTAACTTATCATTTTCGCAGACGTTTATAATCTTTCTGATGAAGCCATTCTTCTTCACACATTCCCCAATTATATGGATACTAATACCCTCCTTGAACACCTTAATAATTCCTTAAATAGTTTTTCAAATGACAAGATTGAATATCTTCCCATAAATGAACTCAAATCCAAACTTCGCCTCTTAGAAATTGACCATAGATCCAGCTTGGGCTTAGCCAACCAATTTAAGCGTTTATATCTTAATTCTAAAGAGAAGATCACTACTTTAAGAACCAAAATCAGTGATCTCATAGATGATAAAGATCGCATCGCTAGTCAAGGTGCTCAAGCATTAGCGAAATTCCAAAAAACTCTTCTTGAGGTTCAAATTGAACGAGATGATTCTAACCGCAGAAATGCTATACTTAGCGAAAGAGATAATCAAATTCGTTCCTTTCTTCTCATAAATAATGATGATGAGTTCTCTTGGGCTGCGAAAGTTCTAGATGATGCCAGAAATAATTTAGGTGTAAATGTTAGTCTTCAAGCTGAGCACATGGCCTTGGTTAGGGATATGATTTCTGACAGAGAAGGTTGTTAATTGTTCTTCTTTATTAATTGTTCGTCTTTCATAAATTGTCATCAAGAAGCTGAAGGGAGGTTTCTCAAAAGAATTGAAGAACTTGAGTCTGAAAAGGAGCAGCTCGCAAAGGATCTTTCTTCTCGCAATGATAAATGCTCTAGACTGAAGAGTCAACTAAAGATTACTGTTGCGAACTTTAAGAATGACGCTATTCTTTTTCGCAATCAGACTATTAAGACAGTTTGCGACGATAATAACATCCCTCATTCTACATATCCTTGCCTCTTAGAAGAAATCCCCAAGAATACACCTCCTCTGGATATTTCTGACAGTGATGCTAGTGAAGAAGAGGAATATGATGGAGGTGAAGAAGAAGAAGGATTTGATGAAGATGATGAAGAAGAGGAGTCAAACAAGAAATAATTTTGTTTCCTTCTTTTTCTTTTTGTAATATCTGCACATTCATTCTTTTAATCTCCAATCTTTGTAATCTTTTGCAGCGAATTTCTTGAGCCTACAAATGTAAGTTCCACCTTTTTTGTTCCTTTCTCTGTTATTTGTATTCGAATGAAAGATTAAACAAGTTACTGTTGAATAGCAACATGCATTCATGCCTCAATCTCGCAGCTGTTTCTGCTGTATTTTCGCAATTAGATATTTCTTGGTTTCTTCCAAGATTTCATTTTTTCTTTTTCTCTTATGTGGTCTTATTTTGCCTTCCTAGTTAAAGGTATTATTTTTCCACCTCTTGTCATTGCGACAAAATCGCAGGACGTCTTTGCATTTGCATGCAAAAACCCATTGATCCTGCCTTAACTTTTTTTTCTCTTGTGATTTTTGTTGCGACAATATGACATGCCTAAATATTCTTGCGAAAATAAAGCCCCATGACATTGCCGTCTTGCGACGAAATCGCAGACGTCCTTACACTTTCATGTACTGACCTATTGATCTCGTCTTATCTTTTCTCTAGTATTATTGCCTCTGCAGGATATTTTTCATGGGACAATATGACAGGCCTAAATATTCTTGCAAACATAAAGTCCCATGACATTGCCGTCTTGAGACACTTATCATCTCCCTAATGGAGGGTGCCGCCCTTATCTTCCCCCGGTTGCCCCTTCAAGGAGGCGTACCTCTACCATACAAGGTTGGCTCCTCCCATCCTGGCCTTAACAACAACCAATTGTTTTCCCGACCTCTTATCCCTTTTGCCTATAGGGCTTATGGTTACGAGACTGCACCCTAAGTGGGGTTTTCTTCGGCCGAGTGCAGCATACGTCAAGACTTGCCAAGAATGGCCAGGGTAGTTCCAGACGCCCCGGGCACTCTTGGCTCAACCGTGTACCTCGGCGCCTTGATCAGATGCCGCACTCTTTAGAAGAGACCCTCAGTCGTCCAACCTAAGTCATTAGCTTAGGTTGAAAATCCAAGGTACCTCTCCTAGATGGGCTTTATTAACCCCAAATCTCCATGACTTAGGTTCCAGGGGCGGTGTAACCTTTTCGCTGAGCCATGCAATAGGTACCCCCTTCTATGACGCACTTTAGGTCTTAATTTGCCTCTTGCGAAATTTTGATTTCGCGAACTAGGGTGTACGCCATAGTTGTTTCTTCTTCTCTATATCAGCTTTTTTGTAATTTCGTTGTCTCATCTTTGTCATTCATAAAATATATTCTTCTCATTCTGCATATCAGCTCTTTTGTAATTTCGCAATCTCATCTTTGTTATTCATATTAATTTTTTTTTAAAAAAAAAAGAAAAAGAAATCAACCATACATTTTTCTTTATTCTCCCAATTTTTACTTTGGCAGTCAACAAGTACACTCATTCTTTGAGTCTCTTACTTTTGCTACTTTCTGCTTCTGCATTTTTGAAGTTTTCTGTTATTTTCTTATCCTTTGCGATATTTTTGTCTCTTCTTATCTTCAAAGATGCATTGGTTTCGCAAATGATTCTTCTTCTCTCTCGTTCTATTGCATCTACCATCAATCTTTCACTTTTTGTTTTTCTTTGATGTTATGTTTCCAATTCCTCTTCTTCGCAGCTCTTTCTTCGCAAGATTCTACATCAATTTGATAACACTCCTTTCCTTCAATCCAATCTCCTTTTATTATGCCAATACCACTGGGGTGAGGGAACTTGATACATTGATGGAAAGTTGATGCTACACCTAAAATCCCATGTAACCAAGGTCGTCCAATCAATGCGTTGTATGGTGATTCCACATCGACTACACAAAACAGAATTTTAGAGGACAATCCTTTCAGTGGAATTCGCATACTGACTTCCCCTTTAGGCTTTTTGGCAGTACCATTAAAACCATAGATAGGGCTGTCAATGGATAAAAATCCATCGGATATTGGCAATACCGATAAGGTTAAGGTTAAGGGTTATCGGATATCCGGTATCCGATAATATCCGTCGAATTCAAAAATTCCATATCGATAAGGTTAAGGATAAGTTATCGGATATCGGATATTATTCCGATAATTTCCGTTATCTACTCATGATACAAAAAACTTCCAATAATTTTCGTTAATATTCGATAATTTCCGATAATTACTTAGGAGAGACGTAATCAAATGGCTAAAGAGTAAACCTAAAGGGTATAAAGTATCGAAAATTTCCGAAAATTTTATGATATAGTTATACACTAACGGTATCGGATATTAACCTAACGGAAACTCCCTTAACCGGTACCGTTATGTTAATAAACGGATATCCGTTACGTTAAGGTTATCGGGATATCGGATAACCGTTATGTCGATATTAACCTAACGGAATCCGGATAATCGGAAAGCGGCTACCGGATATCGAATATCCATTGACAGCCCCTAACCATAGATCTTGTAAGTTGAAGGTATTAGATCTTCATCTTTTCCTCCCATAGTTTTATAAGTATGATAAAAAAGGATATCCACGGAACTTCCAAAGATCGATTAAAATTATGTTGATTGCAAACTGGTATGCGAGCAAATACAGTTCTATGTTCTACAACTAGTTTAGTACCCAAACCGGTACTCAAACTCAAAAGCTTATGTGAACTTCGGAACCGGTAAGGTTTTAAGTTTGCAAACTGGTAGGTGAACTAAAAAAGTTCAGTCAACTCCGGAACTTTGAGTTGCACCTAAGTTTGCAAACCGGTACTATAGTTGCAGGAAATCCTACAATACATCCCTCACAAGAATTCATAATAATCAACCCATCTTTAAGATCAACAATCACACCTTTTATTAATTGAGTTAAAGAATTTTACAAAGAAGAAATGAAATCAAGAATACAACTATTGCTCTAGACTTTCTCTCTCCTCAAAACTTTCCCTCCACTCTCAAAAGATCTCTCCCTTCTCTTAAGCCTGCTCGGCTCTTTATATAGGATATTACATAGTGGGTAACAGCTAAGCTGTCCTTTATTTTAGGATCTGACTTGCGATATTCTCGCAAGTATACAAGTGTTAGATTTCGCAAGACTCCTAAATCTCGCTCGGTCTCCACATCTTTCTCGTGTTTTTGGCTGTCGTCATCTGTTGCGTCATTTTTGTAACCAGTCTGCGATATCTTCGCAGTGTGTCGTATAAAGATTTCGCAAAGGTATTGATGTTGCGATATTCTGATCCTACATACTGCCTCTTCTCATGTCTTTTCTGCGAAGGAGAGAATGTCATGAGAATTAATGTTTCATGATGCCGCAACCGTTCATTTTTCCATATTCTTTTGTATTGACATGATTTTGTACTTTTACGCAGAATTTATTACATGTATCTCTTCTTCCATCCATTTTTTGACACATCCTTTTCAACCGCTATTTCTCAACCGTTCACGTCTACTCTTCGCATTAAATGTGTTTATTTTCTCGAGAATCCTTCTCTCTATATATATTCTTCTTATTCTTTTCTTTTTCTTTTTTACTTTCCTTCTTATCTTTTCTGCAACTTTTCTTCACTGTTTCTCCGTAAATTCCGCTCCTGCTGCTGTAAATTTTCTTGTTTCCACGTCTTTTGATCTTTAATTTCTTCTTCATTCCCATACTAAAAATGGCTCCAGCCGGTCACAAATACGAAACTTCTCTTGAAGAGATTCGAAAAATCTCGAAGGGAGAGGTTTTACATTAACCACCATTCCCAATCAAGAATCTAAATCCATTCTTTCTGCCAAATTGTTTTCTGGTCATCATTGTGATGATAAAGAAATCATAGTTTCGCTTGGTCAGATTCTCGCTGGCCTTCCTATCCCTCTTTATGATCCAAATCTTCCCTTATTTTATGAAATTCTTGCCCATGCGAACTTCTCGCGAGCCATCTACCAATTAAGTGGGGACTGCATTCGCTTAATACTTGAATTCGCCAACCGCGGTCTTTGTTAAATGATCTCTATATCCAAAAGAAGTTAGGGATCCTAAATATGAGGATTTAGAAATACTCGCTAAAAATACACCGTGGAGAGTTTCTTTGAGAATTATGAAGTAATAAACATGAAAAATGATAAAACTCATTTGGGGTGCTCGCTTGAAGAGGAAAGAAAATGTTGCCAGCGATAGAATACTTATGCAGGACATTGATTGGAATTCTGGCAAGAATAATATTCCTCGTCACTCTAAAGACGACAGATGGTGCGTCTTTCCACTGGTTTTGAAGGGACCTTACATTTCAGGTTCAAATGTGCTTCCTGCGAATCTCGCCACTTATCATCCTTGGGTATTTAATTGGCCCGAGAAAGCGAAAGAAGTATGTCTTCAAATCTTGCTCACTTTATAATCTTTCATTTGTTGTTACTTTCTTGTTCTCTAATTCTTGCGAAAATTTTAGATTAAAAATCTGAGATCGAGCTATAATAGGACTGGGAAGGCTAGCACTTTATCTGCTCTACGCTCCATCACAGATGAAGTAAGAAATTTTTTTTATACTTTTAACAATATTGTTGCCTCTTTATCTTATCTTCATTTGTGTTCAAAGGTTGGTGTTGTAGTTGTTGAAGAAGAAGAAGGATCTAAGGTTGCGAAGGCCAAAGGCAAAGGTAAAGGTTCTCTTCGCAAGGAGAAATCTGCTGCTCCACCTTCAAAGAAGCGAAAAGTTCACTCTCCCTCTCCTTCAAATCTTCAATCTGGCGAAAGCTCTGATGATGACGATAATAATGATGTTGATACATCTTTCGCGAGGGAAGATTTTCCACCCGAATCTTCTATGGCACAACTGTCAAGCATCTTCTCTGACTCCATGCAAGGGATCGAAGATGATCATCTCACTGGCACATGCAGAGCTCTTGCGAACATCTGTGATGCCCCTTTATTAGATGGTGGTGATTCTCTTCATGGGGTCTCCAGATCAGTGACTCCTAGTTTTCTGAATTCTCTTGGTATCTTGGTATGCCTTCATTTCTCTTTTTATTCATAATTATAATTTAAAGTTATACTATTTCTTGACAATTTCTTTATTTTCCTTTGCAGACTGGGAACGCTTCTTTCGCTGTTGCCTCTAATTTGGAAAAGAGACGTGGTATTATCGAAAAGAAGAATCTTCAACTTCGCAAGAGAAGCGAAGAACTGGAAGTGAAGTTGTTGATCTTCGCGAGAAGAACAAACAATTAGAAGTTATTTCTTCTTCTCAAAAGGACAAAATATCTAGTCTTCAGGATGCCAATAAGCAACTTTATGGTATGAAACTTTTCATTTTTCCTTTATTTTATTTTCTCATTATCCTCCCTCATCTAACTTATCATTTTCGACGTTTATAATCTTTTTGATGAAGCCATTCTCCTTCACACATTCCCCAATTCTATGGATAATAATACCCTCCTTGAACACCTTAATAATTCCTTAAATAGTTTTTCAAATGACAAGATTGAATATCTTCCCATAAATGATCTCAAATCCAAACTTCGCCTCTTAGAAATTGACCATAGATCCAGCTTTGGCTTAGCAAACCAATTTAAGCGTTTATATCTTAATTCTAAAGAGAAGATCACTAATTTAAGAACCAAAATCAGTGATCTCATAGATGATAAAGATCGCATCGCTAGTCAAGGTGCTCAAGCATTAGGGAAATTCCAAAAAACTCTTCTTGAGGTTCAAATTGAACGAGATGATTCTAACCGCAGAAATCCTATACTTAGCGAAAGAGAGAATCAAATTTGTTCCCTTCTTCTCATAAATAATGATGATGAGTTCGCTTGGGCTTCGAAAGTTCTAGATGATGCCAGAAATAATTTAGGTGTAAATGTTAGTCTTCAAGCTGAGCACATGGCCTTGGTTAGGGATATGATTTCTGACAGAGAAGGTTGTTAACTGTTCTTCTTTATTAATTGTTCATCTTTCATAAATTGTAATCAAGATGCTGAAGGGAGGTTTCTCAAAAGAATTGAATAACTTGAGTCTGAAAAGGAGCAGCTCGCAAAGGATCTTTCTTATCGCAATGATAAATGCTCTAGACTGAAGAGTCAGCTAAAGATTACTGTTGCGAACTTTAAGAATGACGCTATTCTTTTACGCAATCAGACTATTAAGACGGTCTGCGACGACAATAACATCCCTCATTCTACATATCCTTGCCTCTTAGAAGAAATCCCCAAGAATACACCTCCTCTAGATATTTCTGACAGTGATGCTAGTAAAGAAGAGGAATCTGATGGAGGTGTAGAAGAAGAAGGATTTGATGAAGATGATGAAGAAGAGGAGTCAAACAAGAAATAATTTTGTTTCCTTCTTTTTCTTTTTGTAATATATGCACATTCATTCTTTTAATCTCTAATCTTTGTAATCTTTTACGGCGAATTTCTTGAGTCTTCAAATGTAAGTTCCACCTTTTTTGTTCCTTTCTCTCTAATTTGTACTCGAATGAAAGATTAAGCAAGTAACTGTTGAATAGCAACATGCATTCATGCCTCAATCTCGCAGATGTTTCTGCTGTATTTTTGCAATTAGATATTTCTTGGTTTCTTCCAAGATTTCATTTTTTCTTTTTCTCTTATGTGGTCTTATTTTGCCTTCCTAGTTAAAGGTATTATTTTTCCACCTCTTGTCATTGCGACAAAATCGCAGACGTCTTTTGAATTTGCATGCAAAAACCCTCCGATCTTGCCTTAACTTTTTTCTCTTGTGATTTTTGTTGCGACAATATGACATGCCTAAATATTCTTGCGAAAAATAAAGCCCCATGACATTGCCGTCTTGCGACGAAATCGCAGGACGTCCTTACACTTTCATGTACTGACCTATTGATCTCGTCTTATCTTTTCTCTAGTATTATTGCCTCTGCGCAGATATTTTTCATGCGACAATATGACAGCCTAAATATTCTTGCGAACATAAAGTCCCATGACATTGCCGTCTTGAGACACTTGTCAGCTCCTTAATGGAGGGTGCCGCCCTTATCTTCCCCCTGGTTGCCCCTTCTAGGAGGCTTACCTCTACCATATAAGGTTGGCTCCTCCCATCCGGTCTTAACAACAACCAGTTGTTTTCGCAGCCTCGTATCCCTTTTGCCTATAGGGCTTATGGTTACGAGATCGCACCCTAAGTGGGGTTTTCTTGGGCTGGCCGAGTGCAGTATACGTTAAGACTTGCCAAGAATGGCCAGGGTAATTCCAGATGCCCTGGGCACTCTTGGCTCAACCGTGTACCTCGGCGCCTTGATCAGATGCCGCACTCCTTAGAAGAGACCCTCAGTCGTCCAACCTAAGTCATTAGCTTAGGTTGAAAATCCAAGGTACCTTTCCTGGATGGGCTTTATTAACCCCAAATCTCCATGACTTAGGTTCCAGGGGCGGTGTAACCTTTTCGCTGAGCCATGCAATAGGTACCCACTTCTATGACGCACTTTAGCTCTTACATTTGCCTCTTGCGAAATTTTGATTTCGCGATCTAGGGTGTACGCCATAGTAGGTTCGCCTTGTTCTGATTGTTTTGTTTCTTCTTCTGTATATCAGCTTTTTTGTAATTTCGTTGTCTCATCTTTGTCATTCATAAAATATATTCTTCTCATTCTGCATATCAGCTCTTTTGTAATTTCGCAATCTCATCTTTGTTATTCATATTTTTTTTTTTTTTAAAAAAAAAGAAATCAACCATACATTTTTCTTTATTCTCCCAATTTTTACTTTGGCATCCAACAAGTACACTCATTCTTTGAGTCTCTTACTTTTGCTACTTTTCTTATGCATTTTTGAAGTTTTCTGTTATTTTCTTATCCTTTTGCGATATTTTTGTCTCTTCTTATCTTCAGCATGCATTGGTTTCGCAGCGATTCTTCTTCTCTCTGTTCTATTGCATCTACCATCAATCTTTCACTTTTTTGTTTTTCTTTGATGTTATGTTTCCAATTCCTCTTCTTCGCAGCTCTTTCTTCGCAAGATTCTTCATCAATTTGATAACACTTCTTTCCTTCAATCCAATCTCCTTTTATTATGCCAATACCACCAAAGTGAGGGAACTTGATACATTGATGGAAAGTTGATGCTACACCTAAAATCCCATGTAACCAAGGTCATCCAATCAATGCGTTGTATGGTGATTCCACATCGACTACACAAAACAGAATTTCGTAGGACAATCCTTTCGGTGGAATTCGCATACCGACTTCCCCTTTAGGCTTTTTTGGCGGTACCATTAAAACCATAGATCTTGTAAGTTGAAGGTATTAGATCTTCATCTTTTCCTCCCATAGTTTTATAAGTATGATAAAAAAGGATATCCGCGGAACTTCCAAAGATCGATTAAAAATTTTGTTGATTGCAAACGGGTATGCGAGCAAATACAGTTCTATGTTCTACAACCAGTTTAGTACCCAAACCGGTACTCAAACTCAAAAGCTTATGTGAACTTCGGGCGGGCAAGGTTTTAAGTTTGCAAACTGGTAGGTGAACTAAAAAGTTCGATCAACTCCGAAACTTTGAGTTGCACCTAAGTTTGCAAACCGGTACTACAAATTGCGGAAATCCTACAATATATCCCTCACAAGAATTCATAATAATCAACCCATCTTTAAGATCAACAATCACACCTTTTATTAATTGAGTTAAAGAATTTTACAAAGAAGAAATGAAATCAAGAATACAACTATTGCTCTAGACTTTCTCTCTCCTCAAAACTTTCCCTCCACTCTCAAAAGATCTCTCCCTTCTCTTAAGCCTGCTCGGCTCTTTATATAGGATATTACATAGTGGGTGAAAGCTAAGCTGTCCTTTATTTTAGGATCTGACTTGCGATATTCTCGTAAGTATACAAGTGTTAGATTTCGCAACACTCCTAAATCTCGCTCGCTCTCCACATCTTTCGTGTTTTTGGTCTGTCGTCATCTCATTGCGTCATTTTCAGAACTGATCTGCACATATCTTCGCAGTGTGTCGTATAAAGATTTCGCAAAGGTATTGATGTTGCGATATTCTCGATCCTACATCCCGCCTCTTCTCATGTCTTTTTTCGAAGGAGAGAATGTCATGAGAATTAATGTTTCATGATGCCGCAACTGTTCATTTTTCCATATTCTTTTGTATTGACATGATTTTGTACTTTTACGCAGAATTTATTACACGTATCTCTTCTTCCATCCATTTTTTGACACGTCCTTTTCAACCGCTATTTCTCAACCGTTCACGTCTACTCTTCGCATTAAATGTGCTTATCTTCTCGAGAATCCTTCTCTCTATATATATTCTTCTTATTCTTTTCTTCTTCTTTTTTAATTTCCTTCTTATCTTTTCTGCAACTTTTCTTCACTGTTTCTCCGTAAATTCCGCTCCTGCTGCTGTAAATTTTCTTGTTTCCACATCTTTTGATCTTTAATTTCTTCTTCATTCCCATACTAAAAATGGCTCCAAATGGTCATAAATACGAAACTTCTCTTGAAGAGATTCGAAAAAAATCTCGAAGGAAGAGGTTTTACATTAACCACCATTCCCAATCAAGAATCTAAATCCATTCTTTACGCAAATTGTTTTTCCATCATCATTGTGATTATAAAGAAATCATAGTTTCGCTTAGTCGATTCTCCCCGGCCTTCATATCCCTCTTTATGATCCAAATCTTCCCTTATTTTATGAAATTCTTGCCCATGCGAACTTCTCGCGAGCCATCTACCAATTAAGTGGGACCGCATTCGCTTAATACTTGAATTCGCCAACCGCGGTCTTTGTTAAAGGATCTCTCTATCCAAAAGAAGTTAGGGATCCTAAATATGAGGATTTAGAAATACTCGCTGAAAAATACACCGTGGAGAGTTTCTTTGAGAATTATGAAGTAATAAACATGAAAAATGATAAAACTCGGCCGGGGTGCTCGCTTGAAGAGGAAAGAAAATGTTGCCAGCGATAGAATACTTATGAGGACATTGATTGGCATTACGGCAAGAATAATATTCCTCGTCACTCTAAAGACGACACATGGTGTGTCTTTCCACTGGTTTTGAAGGGACCTTACATTTCAGGTTCAAATGTGCTTCCTGCGAATCTCGCCACTTATCATCCTTGGGTATTTAATTGGCCCGAGAAAGCGAAAGAAGTATGTCTTCAAATCTTGCTCACTTTATAATCTTTCATTTGTTGTTACTTTCTTGTTCTCTAATTCTTGCGAAAATTTTAGATTAAAAAGCTGAGATCGAGCTATAATAGGACTGGGAAGGCTAGCACTTTATCTTCTCTACGCTCCATCACAGATGAAGTAAGAAACATTTTTTATACTTTTAACAATATTGTTGCCTCTTTATCTTATCTTCATTTGTGTTCGAAGGTTGGTGTTGTAGTTGTTGAAGAATAAGAAGGATCTAAGGTTGCGAAGGCCAAAGTCAAAGGTAAAGGTTCTCTTCGCAAGGAGAAATCTGCTGCTCCACCTTCAAAGAAGCGAAAAGTTCACTCTCCCTCTCCTTCAAATATTCAATCCGCGAAAGCTCGATGATGACGATAATAATGATGTTGATACATCTTTCGCGAGGAAGATTTTCCACCCGAATCTTCTATGGCACAACTGTCTAGCATCTTCTCTGACTCCATGCAAGGGATCGGAGATGACCATCTCACTGGCACATGCGAGCTCTTGCGAACATCTGTGATGCCCCTTTATTAGATGGTGGTGATTCTTTTCATGGGGTCTCCAGATCAGTGACTCCTAGTTTTCTGAATTCTCTTGGTATCTTGGTATGCCTTCATTTCTCTTTTTATTCATAATTATAATTTAAAGTTATACTATATCTTGACAATTTATTTATTTTCCTTTGCGGGACTGGGAAAGCCTCTTTCGCTGTTGCCTCTGATTTGGAAAAGAGACGTGGTATTATCGAAAAGAAGAATCTTCAACTTCGCAAGAGAAGCGAAGAACTGAAAAGCTGAAGTTGTTGATCTTCGCGAGAAGAACAAACAATTAGAAGTTGTTTCTTCTTCTCAAAAGGACAAAATATCTAGTCTTCAGGATGCCAATAAGCAACTTTATGGTATGAAACTTTTCATTTTTCCTTTATTTTATTTTCTCATTATCCTCCCTCATCTAACTTATCATTTTCGAGACGTTTATAATCTTTCTTATGAATCCATTCTCCTTCACACATTCCCCAATTCTATGGATAATAATACCCTCCTTGAACACCTTAAAAATTCCTTAAATAGTTTTTCAAATGACAAGATTGAATATCTTCCCATAAATGAACTCAAATCCAAACTTCGCCTCTTAGAAATTGACCATAGATCCAGCTTGGCTTAGCCAACCAATTTAAGCGTTTATATCTTAATTCTAAAGAGAAAATCACTACTTTAAGAACCAAAATCAGTGATCTCATAGATGATAAAGATCGCATCGCTAGTCAAGGTGCTCAAGCATTAGCGAAATTCCAAAAAACTCTTCTTGAGGTTCAAATTGAACGAGATGATTCTAACCGCAGAAATGCTATACTTAGCGAAAGAGAGAATCAAATTCGTTCCCTTCTTCTCATAAATAATGTTGATGAGTTCGCCTGGGCAGCGAAAGTTCTAGATGATGCTTAAATAATTTAGGTGTAATTGTTAGTCTTCAAGTGAGCACATGGCCTTGGTTAGGGATATGATTTCCCGTGAAGAGAAGGTTGTTAAGCTGTTCTTCTTTATTAATTGTTCGTCTTTCATAAATTGTCATCAAGAAGTCAAGGAGGTTTCTCAAAAGAATTGAAGAACTTGAGTCTGAAAAGGAGCAGCTCAGCAAAGGATCTTTCTTCTCGCAATGATAAATGCTCTAGACTGGAAGAGTCGACTAAAGATTACTGTTGTGAACTTTAAGAATGATGCTATTCTTTTTCGCAATCGGACTATTAAGACGGTGCCTGCGACGACAATAACATCCCTCATTCAACATATCCTTGCCTCTTAGAAGAAATCCCCAAGAATACACCTACTCGGATATTTCGACGGTGATGCTAGTGAAGAAGAGAATCTGATGGAGGTGAAGAAGAAGAAGGATTTGATGAAGATGATGAAGAAGAGGAGTCAAACAAGAATAATTTTGTTTCCTTCTTTTTCTTTTTGTAATATCTGCACATTCATTCTTTTAATCTCCAATCTTTGTAATCTTTTGCGGCGAATTTCTTGAGTCTTCAAATGTAAGTTCCACCTTTTTGTTCCTTTCTCTCGTTATTTGTATTCGAATGAAAGATTAAGCAAGTTCTTGTTGAATAGCAACATGCATTCATGCCTCAATCTCACAAAATGTTTCATCGTATTTTCGCAATTAGATATTTCTTGGTTTCTTCCAAGATTTCATTTTTTCTTTTTCTCGTATGTGGTCTTATTTTGCCTTCCTAGTTAAAGGTATTATTTTTCCACCTCTTGTCATTGCGACAAAATCGGAGGACGTCTTTGCATTTGCATGCAAAAACCCCTTGATCTTGCCTTAACTTTTGTTCTCTTGTGATTTTTGTTGCGACAATATGACATGCCTAAATATTCTTGCGAAAATAAAGCCCCATGACATTGCCGTCTTGCGACGAAATCGCAGGACGTCCTTACACTTTCATGTACAAACCTATTGATCTCGTCTTATCTTTTCTCTAGTATTATTGCCTCTGCAGGATATTTTTCTTGCGACAATATGACAGGCCTAAATATTCTTGCGAACATAAAGTCCCATGACATTGCCGTCTTGAGACACTTATCAGCTCCCTAATGGAGGGTGCCGCCTTATCTTCCCCACAGGTTGCCCCTTCAAGGAGGCGTACCTCTACCATACAAGGTTGGCTCCTCCCATCCTATCTTAACAACAACCGCTTGTTTTCGTAGCCTCTTATCCCTTTTGCCTATAGGGCTTATGGTTACGAGACTGCACCCTAAGTGGGGTTTTCTTGGTAGAGTGCAGATACGTCAAGAGTTGCCAAGAATGGCCAGGGTAGTTCCGGGCGCCCTGGGCACTCTTGGCTCAACCGTGTACCTCGGCGCCTTGATCGGATGCCGCACTCCTTAGAAGAGACCCTCGGTCGTCCAACCTAAGTCATTAGCTTAGGTTGAAAATCCAAGGTACCTCTCCGGATGGGCTTTATTAACCCCAAATCTCCATGACTTAGGTTCCGTGGGGCGGTGTAACCTTTTATTTGAGCCATGCAATAGGTACCCCCTTCTATGACGCACTTTAGGTCTTAATTTGCCTCTTGCGAAATTTTGATTTCGCGAACTAGGTGTACGCCATAGTAGGTTCGCCTCTTTCGATTGTTTTGTTTCTTCTTCTGTATATCAGCTTTATGTAATTTCGTTGTCTCATCTTTGTCATTCATAAAATATATTCTTCTTATTCTGCATATCAGCTCTTTTGTAATTTCGCAATCTCATCTTTGTTATTCATAATTTTTTTTTTTTTTTAAAAAAAGAAAGAAATCAACCATACATTTTTCTTTCTTCTCCCAATTTTTACTTTGACAGTCAACAAGTACACTCATTCTTTGAGTCTCTTACTTTTGCTACTTTATGCTTCGCATTTTTGAAGTTTTTTGTTATTTTCTTATCGTTTGCGATATTTTTGTCTCTTCTTATCTTGAAAGATGCATTGGTTTCGCAAATGATTCTTCTTCTCTCTGTTCTATAGCATCTACCATCAATCTTTCACTTTTTGTTTTTCTTTGATGTTATGTTTCCAATTCCTCTTCTTCGCAGCTCTTTCTTCGCAAGATTCTACATCAATTTGATAACACTTCTTTCCTTCAATCCAATATCCTTTTATTATGCCAATACCACTGGGGTGAGGGAACTTGATACATTGATGGAAAGTTGATGCTACACCTAAAATCCCATGTAACCAAGGTCGTCAAATCAATGCGTTGTATGGTTGTAGGATCATAATATCGCAATGCATAGGGCTCGCCAGATCAATAAACGACGGTACCGCGAGGGCGTCGCAGGAAACTAAAATAAACGACGCGATGGGAAATAACGACACACAAAACAGTTTGAAAGACATGGAATCAAGCTAGGTTAAGAAGTGTCGCGAGATTGAATAGTTGTACACTGGCGACACTTCGCGAGACATTCCCGAAAATAAAGGATAGCTTAGCTGTCACCCACTATGTATTACCCTATATAAAGGGTCGAGTGAGTCTGTAAAGAGGGGGGATCTTTTTAGAATTGTTAGGCAAGTCATTAGGAGAGAGAAAGTTTAAGAGTGTATTAACTTCTAAAGGTAATTCTATTTTCCTGTGTAAACACTTCATGAATTCAATCAATAAATGTTCTTGATCTTACATCTTCTAATGGATTAATTAAGCAAAATCGAGTAAGGGGTGTAGTGTGGGAAATCCTGCTACTACATATGCGCTAGAAACAGGGACCTAATCTTGTTGGTTCAAGAAAGTTTAGAAAAAACGGCTACTGTTGGTGGTGAATTCAATTGGATCTATAAACTTTAAGAGAAATTTCCATGAAAAGTAATTACTGTTCATACTTTTTATTTAGATCTATAAAATTTAGGTTCAAAAATGGAAGTTTTATGGAAGAAATCACACTTTCAGGGAGAAAATACCGTCAACAATTCAAGAACATAAAAAAAAAGGGTTTGATGTGATAAAATTCAAGGAAGAAAGCTAATTTTTTAATGGAAGATTTCATATTCGGGGAGAAAAAGAAAAGAGGAAAATTGTTGAAGGAAATTAAGGAAGAACGAAGAAAAGGATAAGAACAAAACGCTGTGATTTTTATCACAAAAGGAAGCTCGCACAGATGGTTTGAGTTGGAGCGAAGAAGCTTGATGTCGCAAGATCAAATCTCGCCACAGTCATATTTTTTCACATTTTTTCTACAGCCTAGAAGATGCATTAATAAAACTAAAGTGGCGAGAAGAAGAAATGTTCAGGCGAGGAAATGAAAATCATGTATGAAGGAAGAAACGTACACATCCAAATAAAAGGGAGAGCAGAAAGGTTCAGGCGAGGAAATGAAAATCATGTATGAAGGAAGAAACGTACACATCCAAATAAAAGGGAGAGCAGAAAGGTTTAGATGATTGCAACCAAGTAAAGAAAAATAAGTCATTTGCGAAGTAAAGAACTCACAACAGATGAACGTCACCAAATGACCTTCATCGCCAACACATGGTCAAATGATAATATCACAGCTATAATATGGCAACCATAGTACATCAAGATTAATTTAGCGAAAATGGATAAAAGATAGACAAAAAGTAAAATAGTAACGTGCATTTAAGTGGTGCATTTCACGATCTTCTCTTGCGATGAATGTACTCTTTCGCTACATTTCACATTAGACAAAAAGTAAATAAATATGGCAGTGTGTTGATGTGGCTCTCGCTAAAGTCACTATGAAAAGTAATGGTTGATAATATCTCCACTATGAAGGATAATGAAATATCTATGCCGTATAATATCGCAGTTGTCTTCACATGGATATTTTTATGCTTTGACGTACTCAAGCAATTAATCGGATCAAGACAAATTTTTGGAAGTAAAAATGTAATAAGCAAGCATAAAAGAAGGAATTTTTGGAGGGAAAGATGCTTGCGATGTTTACGCGACAACGAAGTACAAGGCCGGAACGATTGCGAGCGGATCGAAATGGGGCTTGTTATCGCAAACATAATCCAATGCAGATGGTCGAGAAGAAGTATGCAAACCGAGAGGTCGCGGGTTCGAATCTCCCTCCTCGCAAAGAATTTTTTTTTTTCTTCGCAAAAAAAAAAAAAAAAAAAAAAAAAAAGGGGATAATTTAGCAAGGTTGTTTCATTATCTCGCAAGCAAGAGGCAAAGACAGTTGGTCACTGCGAAGTTAATGAGTTCATGGTCGCGAGTTCAAGTCTCAACGAACGTGTATTTTTCACATGGATTTTTCGCAATGTATCTCGCAAGAAGAAAGTAAGTGATTATTTCGCAGAAACACTTCGCAGAGGTAGGGCTAGCACAGTTGGTCAGGAGGCATGAACGCGAGCAGAAGGTCGCAGGATCAATTCTTGCTCTCGCACATTTATTTTTGTTGTGCAAAATTTCACACAGAGACATTGCTTATCTCGCAAAGAAGAAAGTTGATGATTATCTCGCAAGTTAATTTCGCAAATGAGGTTAGAACAGTTTGGTATGGTGCGAGAATATGCAAGAGGCAGCGAGGTCAAGGGTTCAAATCTCATTTCCCACAATTCTTTTGCTGCGAGATATTTATATTTTATGCGACGTTCATACATTTCAAGGATGATAGCTTCGCAAGCAAATCATATACTTCGTAAGAGACAACAACAAAGACAAATCGCAAATGATATGATATTATGAGAATGAATGAAAGAAATGACGAGAAATGAAGAAATGAATGAAAGAATGAAGACATGCGATAATTTCGCAAAGATAATGAGAAGAGATAATCAAAAATGAATGATTGAATGAATTGACAAAAATGATTGAGTGAGTGAATGGGACGAACCTTTATGGCGTACACCTAGTTCGCGAATAACATTTCGTAAGAGGCAAATGTAAGACCTAAAAGTGCGTCATATAAGGGGGTATCTCTCGACATGGCTCGGGGGGAAGGTTACACCGCTCCCGAAGCCTGAGTCATGAAAATTTGGGGCCCATGAAAGCCTATCCGGAAGAGGTACCTTGGATTCCCAACTATATATGTAGGTTATACCCTGGTTGGGCGACCGAGGGTCTCTTCCTAGGAGTCGAGTGTATGCTCAAGGCGCCGAGGTACACGGTTGAGCGAGTGCCGGGATGGATGAACCTACCCTGGCCATTCTTGGCAAGTCTTGGCATATGTTGCACTCGCCCAAGAAAACTCCACTTAGGGTGCAGTCTCGTAACCATAAACCCTATAGGTATAAGGGATAAGAGGCTGCGAAAACAATCAGTTGTTGTTAAGACCGGATGGGAGGAGCTAGTCTTGTATGGCCGATGTTTCGCCTCCTTGAAGGGGCAACCGGGAGATGATAAGGGCGACGCTCTCCATTAGGGGGTGTCAAAACAGGCCGCAAATGTCATGAGGCTTTGTTTTCGCAAGGAGACTTAGGCTTGTCATATTTGTGCAATGATCCCGCGAGAGGCAATAATACTAACGCGAGGGTAAGGCGAGATCAATGGGTCTTTACGAAAGTGTACGGACGTCTGCGATTTCGTCGCAAGACGGAAATGTCATGGGACTTTATGTTCGCAAGGATATCTAGGCCTGTCATATTGTCGCAACTAAAACATCCTGAGAGGCAAAAATACTTGGAAAATGATAAGACAAGATCAATGGGTCTTTACATGCAAGTGTAAGGACGTCTGCGATTTTGTCGCCATAAAAGGTGGCGGGGAAGACCTCTAATTAGGGAGGTCTAACTCGGAAGACCACACAAAAATGATAAGGCAAGGTCAATGAGCCATTGCATGAAAATGTAAAAACGGACTGCGACCTTGTCGCCACAAGAAGAGATAAAATAAAGACTACCGAGATGATAAGGCGAGAAAAGTAGGTTTCTTCACTCATGGAGATGCTCACGACCTCGTCGCAATACAAAATTCGACATCGATGAAGAATACAATGCAAAGATGATAATGACTCGAGTAAAAATCATTTCATAAAAATGTAAGCGAATAAGCTTGCGAGATTATAGTCATAATTAAGAAGAAGAAAATAAGAGGATTATCCAACAAGGGATTTAACCTTTCAAAACAAACGAGACAAATATTGTAGCAAGAGTTATCAAACAGTTAGTTCTCTACATCAATTTTATCGTCTTCACCAATTACTTTCTCGGCTTCACCTTCGCTAGTCAATGGACGTTCTTCAAATATTTTCAAAGATCTTTATTCTCGCTTGAGTTGGTGGATTCTCATCGAAAAAACTTTTCATCGGATCTTTGTTGATAACTTCAAGTATTAGCGACGTCTTTCGCCGCTTTCATAGTCATAATCACTATCGGGAGAATCGGGGACTTCATCATCACTTACTTCCAAAGGATCAACATGTATAGGAGCAAGGGATTTAGACAACAAAATGTCATTCACAAGGACTTGACTTTGAGAGGGAATTGACGAAGCAACGCCTTTGACGATTCTTACTATCTATGTCTTTACAAAGAAGACATATAATCAAATCTTCGCTCCGCACGGTCGCGAGAACGAGCAAGATGCGCGGAGAGTAGTCCATTTTCCTTGCGAATGTTAGAATAATCGGACTGAGGGTGGAGATAGTGGAACGAAGCTTTCTCTCGAGTCCGTATAACAAATACACAAGATCGTAAAAGTTCTTATCGAACATTATTGGCACTTTCGGGGTAATAAACCATTCGAGAATAAATACATAAATCAAGATAGTCAAATAATTTGACTACCTTCCTTTGAGAAGTAAGATGTTGAATTAAAGCTCAAGGGTTATTCCCCAAACGGTCCATGACATCATCAAATGAATCTCCAACTAAGCCTTTCAATCGAGATCGCAAATTCTTTTCATGGGAAACAAGTATGGAATTTTCGGTCGCCAAAGTAGAGTTGGATTTTTCTAATTTGACACATTGTTCTTGGAATTGCTTCGCTTTTACACTCAAAGTTATTCTACCTTGAATAAGTTTATCTCTCTCGTGATAATTTCTTCAAGTTGGTTTTTCAAAGAATGATTGGCTTGTTCTTGTTCTTCACATAATTTTTGGCAAACATCATATCTGCTGCGAGTAGCTCGCCACCTTATTCAACAGAACGTTTCTCTTGAGAAAGAGTTCGATTCTCATCCGATAAAGTTTTCAACTCCAAATCGATTTAGTCAAAGCATAAGAGAGGCGAGATAAATCATTACTTAACAAGTCTTGCTTTTGCGATAAATCAAAATTCTCTTTCGACAAGTTATTTATTTGATCACTGCATAAGTATGAAGATTATCTAAGAGATTATATTGCTCCATCCAACCATCTCTCTCAACTCGAACTTCTTCAACAATGGACTCCATCCTGATATATCTCCATTATTCGTTTCGGTTTAATGCTTGGAGGGCGAACAAGAATTTGAGTGATAAAAAAAAAAAAAAAAAAAAAAAAAAAGGGGGGGGAATTGCGAGAGTATACCTTTTAACTCCTCATTTTTTTTCCGAAAAGATTGTCACGATCCAATGAGAGGTTGTGAAATTTCGATTTTCAAGGTGAAAACTATTGCACTTAGCGGTCATAACTTGGAGATCATCCTTCAATTTATTAATCTCTTGAACCGAGAGATGCTTGCGAGACCTTATCGAACCAAGGTGCTTGCTTAAAATCTCGCAGACGTTGGATTTGACAGATCGGCGAAGTCTTTTTGGCATCATTCACGAGATCCGAAAGAACCTTAAAGGCCACATCTATCCCCTCCAAATTTTCTCATTGTTAGAGGAATTTGCTCAATCAAAGAAGACGAGTGATCCTTTGTCAAAGGAGCCTCGGGAGAAGAAGAGGTTTCGGGAGAGAAGTGATTGGAGAAATAGCGGGGACATTGATAGCGGAGGAGGTATAAGATCGTTTATAGTAGGACAGTTATAAGGAACTTGATCTATGAGGAGTTGAGGCATAGAAATATTGTCGTTGGAAGGGGGCACAAAGTTATCTTGCGAAGATTTCGCAACAGGGAGATGAAGGTGTGAATGAAGGAAATGGAACGTTGGGAGTAACGAGGTTTGGAGTAGCGAGGCTTTTGGGAACATGACCGGTAGTTTTATCATCCTGTGAATGACAAATTAAATAAAAAGCGAGAGGCAACAATGTATTGTTGATAAAAATAAATGTTTCTTGAATACCTTGTCGCTCATGAGACTATCTTTTTGAAGCCATAGATTTTGCTCGCGAAGTGGACTTTGATTGAGCGAGGGGTTCTTGTTGCGAAGTAGATTTCGATGGCGAGCCCAAAGAAAGAAGAGGGTCCTTCACGATAAATCTAGTTACGGGTTGGTTCTTGCTAAACAACAATGGCGAGAAAAGAACTACAAAGTTAATCATACCAATCGTGATTTCAACAAAGAAAGTTAATCTCAAATCGATCAACAACAAAATCAGCCGATATGGCAAAATTAACAAACCCGGACGTCATGAGAGTAACAAGCTGGTAGAGAATAGCTAAAGTGGTGAAGAAGACGGTAAGAGACAGCAATAAGCAAACACTTGCAGAACAATGAAGAAGAAGAACACTTGCAGACGATGAAGAAGATGAAAAGGAAAAGGAAAATTCTTCACAAGGGGTGCTCCTATAAATAGATGAGAAAAATATGATGACCTTGATAACATTAAATGCAGGTAAAAGAGGTAAATATAGACACGTGTAAACGGTCACTACCCAAATCCAAGGAAGTTTGACGAAAAGAACTTTAGCGAGAATTCAAATATACGGCATATTTCCTAATAGGCGAGAAGAGATTGCGAAATCGATTATTCTCTCGTAACACATGAGGCAAGAAATGACACTTGAATATAGGAGCTTGAACTTCGCAAAGAATAGAGGCAAGTACGTACTTTTCAAGTACGGTATTCTTCCCGCTCATTCCCTCATCAAAGAAAGACCAAAGATCGCTACAACAACAAATTTTTCCTTAAAGATCGCTCTTCAAGCAATATTCAAGGAAAAAGAGGCAAGATGTAGGATCATAATATCGCAATGCATAGGGCTCGCCGGATCAATAAATGACCGGTGCGCGAGGGCGTCGCAGAAACTAAAATAAACGACGCGATGGGAAATAACGACACACAAAACAAATGAAAGACATGGAATCTGGCGAGGGTTAAGAAGTGTCGCGAGATTGAATAGTTGTACACTCGCGACACTTCGCGAGACATTCCCGAAAATAAAGGATAGCTTAGTTTGTCACCCACTATGTATTACCCTATAAAGGGTCGAGTGAGTCTCAGTAAGAGGGGATCTTTTTAGAATTGTTAGGCAAGTCATTAGGAGAGAGAAAGTTTAAGAGTGTATTAACTTCTAAAGGTAATTCTATTTTCCTGTGTAAACACTTCATGAATTCAATCAATAAATGTTCTTGATCTTACATCTTCTAATGGATTAATTAAGCAAAATCGAGTAAGGGGTGTAGTGTGGGAAATCCTGCTACTACAATGGTGATTCCACATCGACTACACAGAACTGAATTTCAGAAGACAATCCTTTCAGTGGAATTCGCATACTGACTTCCCCTTTAGGCTTTTTGGCAGTACCATTAAAACCATAGATATTGTAAGTTGAAGGTATTAGATCTTCATCTTTTCCTCCCATAGTTTTATAAGTATGATAAAAAAGGATATCCACGCAACTTCCAAAGTATTGATTAAAATTCTCGTTGATTGCCAATGAATTCTCGACTTCATCATCCTCATCATCACTAGGTTTTGGGTTAATCTCCAATCTTACCACTAATGGGTTATCGTGTGTTTCGCCACCCTCAGGTACTTCTTCTGCGGTGAAGGAAATAGTCTGCTTTTGCCATTCTTTCAGTGGCGATGTCTTCGCAATGTTCATTATTTTGCTGCCGTCGACATCTCTTGCAAAGACCCTGCTGAGAGTGTTATCGTGAAAGTCTTCAATAGTTTTGTACGAATGTACAATAGAGTGACAAAACAGATTCTTTGCCTTTGCTCCAACTTCTATTACAAATGTTTCTCCTCCCTTTATTGTATTTACTCTGCGAATTTCTGGCGGTGGTGGTAAGGGTTGAGACTGAGGTTGGTTTTTTTAGAAAATGATTCAGTTTCCCTTGATCTATCATTCTCGAGGATGATTCTTTTTATATTTATGCAATCATTTGTTGAGTGTCCATGAAAATGGTGATAAGAACAAAATTCATGACTTCATCGCTTGGAGGTGGTTCACTCCCCATGTTCCATGGCGCGGGTATGTTTTCCATCAAGATTATAGCTTCCCATATTTCTCCACACTAGCGTTCAGTGGTGGCATTTTAATTTCTTCCCATATTATCTTATTACTTCCCCGTCCTCTGTGAAAGTTTTGCCTCTGACCTCCATAAGTTTCTTGTGGCTGGTCAAGTCTTTGAATTTTGTTATTTCCACCACGGCTATAGAAGTTTCTTTCTCTCTCGAGTTCTTATTGATCACGACTTCCCATAGCTACTAGCTTCTGCTGACTATCTTCTATTATCCTTCCTTGTTGTCCTTGCGAAGTGCTCGCCACTGTATTTATCAACTTAGGTAACAAACTTGCATTCGCTGCTTTTGAACTTGTGTTCGCAACTGGGTATGATTCCATCTCATTTTGCTTTTCTTCAAGATCAATATACTCCTCCTGAAATTCTCGCAACTCAGTCATTGTGATAGTATTCTTGACTCTGAAAATTTGAATGTATAACAGATTGGTTGCGAACATAGCGTTAATGAATGATAGAATGAGGTATCTCTCATCCACACGACCAGCCATATCACTACACATTGTCTTCCACCTCATGGTTAGATGTTTCAAAATTTCGCCAACCCTTTGCTTTAACCCAAATACATCTTCAATGCCAGGTCGCGAGGAATTGTAACTTATATACGCCCTAAAAATGTAGCCTGCAAATGGTTGAAAGATGTTATGGTATTCTTTGGAAAACCTTCAAACCATTTCAAGGCCTCCCATGTTAAACTTGATGCAAAATATTTGCACAACACAACATCATGGTTTTCCCATTGTATCATACATCTCACATAAGCTTTGATGTGTTGTACTACACAAGTTGTTCCGTCAAAAATGCTGGTTAACGCAGGTAAATTGCACTTTGGGGGTATTCCTCCTAATTGTACTTCTTGTGTGAATGGGGTTTTCGAAGCTTCTTCTATGGCTTCATCCAGTTGTCTCCTACCTCCTTCTCTTTTATTATTTAACATTCCTCTCATTTCCGCTAGTTCTCTCAAAATTTGTTCATTTACACCGAAATTTGGATCCATTGGTCTTTTTAACTCCGCCTCTCTTCTTCTCTGCGTTCATATCTGTTTTGATTTTTCTTATTCATCATTTTCTTCTCGTCTTTCTCTGCGATCTTCTCTTTCATTCCTTTCATGAATTCGCACACCGTTATATTTCTCATTTTCTTCTTTGCCGCCTTTCAGCTCTCTTTTGTATTCTATCATATTCTTCATTGATATTACCATTATTGCGATTTTGTTCACGCCTTCTCTCTCGATTATCATGATTTTTCAAGCGAATTGCCTCTTGTAACTCTTGTTCTTCCACTGTTTCTCGAGTCTTTTCCTTTCGTAAGCTAGACGTGCTTGTTCAGTGTAATGTCTTTCGATTTCATCTTCAATTATTTGTCGATTTCTTTGAACTTCTCTCCCACATAATGTTCTTCTTCCTTCTCCCTGATTTTCTTCACCATCTTGATTATTTTGTTCCTGACGTTGTCTATTTTCCTGATTTCCGTTGTTTTGTCCATTTTGAAGAATTTCACCATGTTGAATATAACGATCTTCTATTATTTCTCTTCTTTCGACGTTCTTCGTCTGGATTTTGTATTTCCTCTCGAGTATCTTCATTAGCATTTTCTACGGTAATTTCGTCTTATTTCTTCTCTAGCACCTTGAACTTGATCTTGTAGTGCTTCTTGACCTTCTACTTTGTAATCTCATGTTTTCCATCCTCAACTCATGATTATGCCTTGTCAGATTTGCACGCTCTTCTGCTTCTAATCGCCTTTCTTCATGTATTCTTTGCCTTAATGCCTCTAATGCTGCAATCTCTTCATTCCCTTGAATTATTCCTCCAATTACTTCTTGGTATCTCTCTTCTCGTCCATTGCTTCCTAATTGCTGCTCTTCTCCCATTTCATCCACGAATCCGATCGCCAAGTATGTACACTCACTTTGTCATAATCCACGGTTCTATTTTGTATTGGTGTACGTTGTATTGGCGGTTGAACTTGATTTTCTCCATTGTTTCTTGTGTTCACTCTTGAAGATTCCTCCATTTCATCTCTCCCTTTTCCAGCAAGTCTCCTACTCCTTCTAATAGTTGTTGGTTGTTTTGATGTATTTCTTCTTCTAGCCATTTTTCAATCTTAATGAGTTGTTGAAAATTATATGAAATTCTTTATCTACTGCTCAAAATTCTATCAAACCACAATACCAATCTTCATTCCCTGTTTCTAGCGCCATTATGTAGTTGCAGGAAATCCTACAATTCATCCCTCACAAGAATTCATAATAATCAACCCATCTTTAAGATCAACAATCACACCTTTTATTAATTGAGTTAAAGAATTTTACAAAGAAGAAATGAAATCAAGAATACAACTATTGCTCTAGACTTTCTCTCTCCTAAAACTTTCCCTCCACTCTCAAAAGATCTCTCCCTTATCTTAAGCCTGCTCGGCTCTTTATATATGATATTACATAGTGGGTGACAACTAAGCTGTCCTTTATTTTAAGATCTGACTTGCGATATTCTCGCAAGTATACAAGTGTTAGATTTCGCAACACTCCTAAATCTCGCTCGGTCTCCACATCTTTCGTGTTTTTGGTCATCGTCATCTGTTGCGTCATTTTACGTAACAAGTCTCGTTATCTTAGCGATTGTGTCGTATAAAGATTTCGCAAAGGTATTGATGTTGCGTTATTCCGATCCTACATGTACATGAACCGAATAAGTTCTCACAATTCCGAAACTTCGGTTATTGCTTATAAGTTTGCAAATTGGTCCGCGTAGTGTGACTCAGCCGATTCACGAACTACTCGAGTATTTGTACTTTGTGCATTTACCAACTATGTCGTTTATGATTCAATTGAGATTAAATTATTTCTCTAAGATAATTTGCATTTGATCAATTCTCTAATTAATATTAGACTCATTTGATCACATGATTGTGACTCAAGATTAATATCTTAGTGAACATGGAAATGAATGTTAAGCTTTTAAATTCAAACCGGATAGTTTCGGCTAACCATATTGAACATAGTATTTATACACGCGTTCGGTTACGGTTTACCTAACCAGAGTGTATATCTTATTTATGTGAATAATATTTAAATCTTGCATCTAACGGTGGATATTGTTTGCTTGGTTCCAAAGCTATCTTAGCTTAAACCTAAAGAAACCTAAGCTTTGAAGTCTATATAAGGGGAACTCTTGGCAACTGCGATCTTTGAATCCCAACACTAGTTTTTGGTGTGTCCTAGTTATATCTAGATTCTTCCTATCCAAAAACCCTTTTAGGTTTTAGCGACTATCAAAGAATTCATTGGGATTCGTGAAGCCATGACTAGTTATCTTTTATCTTGATATTGATAACTTAAGTATCCCTATCTTGTTCAATTGTTGATTATCACTGGAACAAGATAAATAGTAATCACAAAGTTCTCTTCGTCTCAAACTTTGTGATTCCGCAAGTTTTATACTTGTGAGGTAAATGATAATCTAGGCTACACTTTGGGTTGCATAAGTCTGAATTTTGAGGATAGCCGGACTTTTGTCAAATTGATATCGATTTCCATCACCGGATCTTTCGCTTGATCTCGATCATCCGTTTAGATCGTAAATCGGAAATCAATTATATATGCTTAATCTATGGGAGAGCAGATTTGGTTTAAAGTTTTCAATTGAGTTGAAGCAACTTTTAGTTGGTGTGAGATATTCTAAGGGAATCAATTGCGCAGAGTCCTGCTAGGGTTCAAGAAGCGTAAGGAGCGCGATTTTACTTGAATCAGTGGGAGACTGAGTTCGGGCTCAACTATATTCCAGAGCGAAGTTAATTGGTAGTAGGCTAGTGTCTGTAGCGGCTTAATACAATTTGGTGTTCAATCTAGACATGGTTCCGGTGTTTTTCTGAATTTGCAGTTTCCTCGTTAACAAAATTCCTGGTGTCTATGTTATTTCTTTTTTGCATTATATTGTTTATCTTTTTAATTGAAATATCACGGTTTGTGCGTTGATCAATCACAATAGATATGTCCAGGCTTTGTTTGTTGGATATGACTTGATTGATCCTTGGATGTTGGTCTTTGGTACCGTCCAAGAACTCTCTTTGTAGTTAGGTTCATGGATTCGGTTAAAGTAAACGTTCTAACAACAAGAGAGAAAGAGATATATAACTTTAGACACTTTCCTTGATTGAGTTTTACATCTCGGAGTTGTGTTGAGTTTGTCCATACAGATTGCCTACGAAAAGTTGGTGGTGTATTTTGGTACCCCAAAGATTTTCATTTAGGCATACACAATGGAGTTTCTATCGCTTTAGCACCCACTATGGGTATGCCAAAGTGCCAAACATATCTGCCTATGCCTATATGCCAGGAACGACACATAGGCATACGCGATGGAGACTCCATCGTTCGATAATCTTTCCATATATCAATGGTCTTTCCATCTCCATCGATAGTCTCTTTATCTCCAAGTAATTATATATATATACTCATACTTTTTCACTTTTCTAATTTATTTTTATATCTAAAGGGTCCCAGTGAATATATTATAATACTAAATTTTTTATAAATACCCCACTACACAAACAAAAATATACTTTTTAATTATTAGGGTCCCACCTAGCACAGTTAAATATATATTTTTAATCAAATTTTCCATATCTACCGTAATGGGGATTCTCATTTTTCATGCCACACAGCATATCAAATATTTTTTTTTTGACATGGTGAATAGAAATAGGCCTAAGCATGTGTTATTTATATGCTTGAGCCATCAATATCAGCCGCTAAACAACGTTTTGAGCACATATTTTCCTTCTTTTGAGTCGATGACTCTAAAAAACTTTTGAAATGGAAACAAAGCATAATACATGCTAATACAAGAGAAATAGTTAAAAAAAATATAATAAATTGATAATCAAATGATGTGTTTTAGGCATAGTCTTATGGTCTTCCAATCTAGCATCTATTTTGTAAGTCCACGTCATTAAAATAAACCCCTATGTCTTAATGCAATTCTATTCTAGTATATTAGTCACAGAACCAAACAACGAGGCTACGGTGAAACATTCAGTGTAAACAAAATTTTTTTACCTTCCGCTGAATCGAATAGCACAGATACCGTGGAATATTCCACTGGGCACTGAACCAGACAGGGAAAAGTTATATTTTTTTCTGCGTGTAACCATTCATCGAAACTATCTCGCTACTAGTTGCCATTCGAAACATATCTGGAGAGAGAAGTAGAAGAAAAGAATAGACAACACTTTTTGTCTAATCTAGAAGACAAATATAGCCCATTAGACTTAGCACGAGGCTTATTAGGGCCCCAAGCAGGTTGAATCATTGAATATATGAACTTTTTAAATGGTTTAAAGTTATGAATGGGACCCGGACCCAAATCAATCGTTCTACTTACATTACGAACAATTAATGCATATTGACACCCTTATACATAGGTGTTGGATTAGTAAAAACTTATAATCCCGATACGCAATTTTTTTATCTTGGAGTGAATGCATGCTAAATCATTCTGCAACTAGTCTAATGCCTTACCTAGCAAATAACAAACAATTACCAATAAATTTTACTTTTACCAATAAATTTAAAACAATTGTATGTATATTTTATGGAGCAAATGCTCCCAATTTCATATATTTAGTAGAAATAGTATATCAATCAAATACATCGTAATTGATATATATGAAGAAATTACAAATATATTGTATTCTAAACTATAACCAAAGAATTAAAAATGCGTAACTCATTGAGGAAGTTGATGATGTTTGAGAAATGGTATTAATATTTTGATTCCATAGTTAGAATTTTTTCTTCAATTTGATTTTTTTCCTTCTTCGTTAAGATTAGATGCTCCATAAAGGAGTAACTAAAAACGTTTTTTTCTGCGTCATTTGTCGTTATTATCAATATTTGGTTGTTTTCATCGAAATCTCGTCATAATAAATTACCATATTAAACTTCTCATTTCTTAATTATATATACATGTATCCTCTACGGTGATAACAATATTACTGATTTCCACGAGGTTAAGCGTTTCCTTAACAAAGTTGAGATCTAGTTTTACAGGAATCTACAATGAGAGGAAAAAGATATCCAAAAATATCAAGTCTTCCGCAAGAGATCCTCGAAAACATATTAGAAAGGTTACCAGTAAAATCTCTCATGCGATTTAGGTGCGTAAACAAATCTTTGTGTACCCTATTATGTAGTCAATATTTCATTAAAAAACATCTCATGCGTTCTATCAGAAAAGGCAACATTAATCTTCTCCTTCATGGGTCTCATATTAATAGACATAATAAGATGTACTTGCTAGATCCCAGTTCATTATCTTTATATTTTTCATCATCGTCAACATGTGAAATTATTAAAGTTGTTCCAATATGTTTCCCATTTATTTCTCTAGATTATACAATTGATATTGTGGGTACTTATGATGGTTTGGTTTGTTTGAGTATGATTGGTTGTGGTAATTGGGATGTCCTTTTTCTTTGGAATCCCTCTACGAGAGAGTATAAGAGATTACCTTCATCTCCAACCCGAGCTTTAAAGCCTTATGCTAACAAATATGGGTTTGGTTATGATTGCTCTATTGATGGTTACAAGTTAGTGAAAATTGTGATCTTTGATGAATCTTCTAACCATTCTAAAGTTGAAGTGTATTCATTAAATTCAAACTCATGGAGAAGTATTGATATTATACCATGGTTCCTTGATAATATGAAAACTGGGGTGTTTGATGATGGAGCTCTTTATTGGTCAGTCGTTCACATACCTGATGAAAATGATCTTATCATTCGTTTCGATTTGTCCAATGAAACTTTCAAAGAGATTCCTTTACCTCCTTCGGAATATGAAGAACCTTTGATAGGTATGAATAATAAAAGAATTATGGAATTACTCTTAGGAAGGTGGCCAAAATGGTCTTTTGAGACCGGTGAAAAGTTAATACAAAACGGAGATGGTTTAATATTGTTTAACTCATTGTTGGAGAGGGTTAAATTCGTGAAGATTCATGGAACTAAAGGATTGCGCACAACCATGTCTTATGTGCCTAGCTTGGTTTCGCTTTAACTCGTACTTATGTGGAAC
The DNA here is from genome assembly GCA_023531295.1 of Papaver armeniacum. Classification (NCBI taxonomy): domain Eukaryota; kingdom Viridiplantae; phylum Streptophyta; class Magnoliopsida; order Ranunculales; family Papaveraceae; genus Papaver; species Papaver armeniacum. The sequence goes on along the minus strand of JAJJWW010010727.1, from coordinate 67,644 downwards.
AAAGGAGAAATAAAAGATAATTTGAAACATGTAGCAACTTGAAAAGAAAACTATCAAGGGCAAGACAACAAGGTAATATTGTCTCTTGTACATTTATCTTTTTGATATTCGTGACTTAATTATATGTTGTCTTGGTTAAGGTTTCTAAGAGTCTTGATTCCGCTCCAATACCAATGGTATATAAATTGTAACCAGTTATAATGGTCGATACCGGTTTCTAACGGTGTTCGGTCTTGTTATTGTATTAGTGAAACCAAAACCGAACCTTTAAAAAAAAATTGGGTACCATTAGGGTATTTTAGAAACAACCAAAATATCTTCATGAATACTTTTTTAGCTTTTTCTCTTTGATATGAATCCAAAATCTAATTGAAGATTTAATTTAGAAGAACACAAAATGAGAAATTAGAAAAATATGAAGTCAAACTAAGCAATTCCTTTAGATTTTGGTGAACAATTATCCGGGTACTTGTTAGCTTTTAGTGCCTGGTGGGTAACAGTTTGGAAATGGTAAGCTAATGGGTCCTAATTACTTCTACTCACTGAGTACCAAATTTGCTAACAAATCTAATTATAAGACCTAGAACTGGAATCATAACTGAATCATTTTATTTTGGTTCATATTGAATAATTGATACCCATTGACTTGATATAGTTTTCCATTTATGTTTGTTTATTTATTTTGGTACACATACTTGAAAAAAGAGGTAAGTTATAACATTTGTAATTCTGCGTTCTTTTGTTTTTTGTTTTGATTCGATTTTGGACATGTATGTGTACTTGTACAATGAACTTTCTATCTCGATGATAAAGAATAAGTAATGCCACATTGATAATGTTGTATTCATTACTCACCAATTCTTTGAGACTTATTATGTTAAGCAAGGAAAATTGAAATTTTTTTAGTATATGCACAATTCTTTGTTAAAAGCTTACCCTATTTGCATGTTAAATCCTTTTTTTTTTTTTTTTTTGTAAATGGTACAGGGAATTTGATGAAAGGACTGTCTGAACGAGGGGCAGGGTATAATTGAAGAAAATGTTTTATTTCTGAAGTTTTTTGAGTGATTTTAATTTATATTAAGAGACCATTTTAAATCATGGAGAGAATTTTACTTATATTATTATCACATGGTCAATGAGGGTCTTATTGTTACACATGAATATGGAACAACCTAACGCCAAAGACTCGACTATTGTAAAACAACTCAAGAGGGGGGTGTATGTTGATGGAAAATTGTCTAACACTCAAGAAATGCATACACCATTGGTCTTCTAATTTTAGCCAAATATTTCATAGGCCTTCAAATGTTAGTTTTTGCTAGAAAAAATTTGGGTTTGAACTTTCCGTTAAGAGTCTGTTTGGTCGTCGTTTTTGGCTTTATTTTAAAAGTAGTTTATGTATGTAGGATAATCTTGGGCTTGCCGAAATAGTAAATATCAAGTTGGAGTCAGTTTTGAATCTTTCATCCTTTCTTGTGTCGAATAGGTTAGGGTTTTTCGTAAGTATTTTCAAAGGATGTTCAACATATTGTTCTAGTCAATTGAATTTAATTAGTATTATTGTTATTGTTATTATTTTTAAACTTTTGCAAGTTTAAATCCTTATTTCCAGTTGGGAAATCAATATTTGGATAATTGTATGCCACTATGAACCAAAATTCGCAACTCTTGGTATGGTGGTCAATTGTCCACTTTGGATATTCAAACTCTCAACTACTTTTCTAGTTTAGTAAGCCCAATTTGAAAATTAAGTAATGTGTGTCCCATAGAAAGTACAAGCCTGAATTCATTATTTTTCCCTTTTTTATTGAAATGGTTGCCACACCCACTAACATTGACCATGATTTTCACATATTTTCATTCCATATTGATCGTATTGGTATGTATATCCATAATACAAAACAGAAGGGTTTTTTGAGCGTTTGATGGTCGGATAACACTTTCAGAAACAAATGTTGCATCCGACCATCCCAGTCTCATCCTAGCCATAGACACCCGACGGATGGAAGATTTGTAACCTCATTCCATTATGGATATATGCGTTGATAACCCTCATAATTAGTTCCTCACCGATTAATTGAAAAAATTAATGTGGCAACAAAACAATAAAGCGAAAAATTAATTGTCACAACCATTATGGCTTTCAAGCCTCACATTGGATGTCTTAGATAAAAATAATAGTGTATAAAATATTAAAACTTCTTATATCTCTCTTAGTTTTTACCTTTTTATACCTTTGCAAGTTTTACATCTATGTTTTTCTTTGGGTATTCAAGATCAAAAGTATGGTGTTATACCATAAGATCCATATCTTTTACAACATAATAACATGTTAACTTTATTCATGTTGCCATGATGTTATACTACAAGATCCATAACTTATATTCTATGTTTTTACTTGAATTTTACTTGAATTTAACCGCTTAAGCCAACATTATGCATTCAAAGACATTCAATGATCTATCATTTTTAAAATGAAGAATAAACAGAATTTTAATTAACAGCCCATATACACTACATATGTCACATAATAGACAAGGATGATCGTATGAAATTTTATTTAATTCTTATCCACCACAAATGATGCCAGTTAGAATAAAGTCAACTAAGAATAAAGTCAACTATCTACTAGTTATTCAAATTTCGGAGAAGAAGTTAACTTGAACTTTAATATATTTTCACATTATTGTTTGACCAGTGGAGACAATGAAAAATGATACATATAATTAAAAGCAAAATCCCATGTGTGAGGAAACTACAATGAGATGAATAAGTGTCATGTCCCCTTTGTGGGGCACCTTATCTGAAGAAGGGTGTCCTTGGTAAATCTCGAGTCTCGCCCAGTCTATCCATTAGTTGTCTTTAATTTCGCCGATTATTTTGATGTCGGTGTGAGTCACACGGTGATCCTAGTAATTGTCCTTATATTCATCTTGTGGTTGTATTTTGAGGACACGAATTATGAATGAATAACTCTTATCCTTCCCTTATCATCTTTATCTCTTTCCCTCCCTTCTCAAACCCTACTTCTAACCATCTGAATCCTCCTCTTATTTTCCCAAATATCTATCAAGAGTTTTTCCTGCTTATCAATTGTAGTGAAGAACACTACAAGTGGTATCAGAGTACTCGATTCTCGAGTGACCTTTAGCCATGGAGAGTGAAGTCGAGTTTGAAGCTTTAATAAAGCAATTACCATATGTTCTTCAAGCTCACGAGACTCGGCTAAGGAAGTATTAAAATCAAAAGCGAAATAAGATGCTCCATCTCCGATGATGCTATCGACTATGATGGATATGTTTAGAGATGAACAAAAGAAAGCTGTTGGAAGAGTTTAGAGAGCAAAACGCCTATACCTTGTGGAGGAATACTTTAAACTCCTATCCTACACACTCCTCGGGACAGATCTGTGGTGGTCACTTTACTGGTGAGAGTTCTAATTTTTTTCATACTCATAAGCTTAAACTTGACTTTCCAAAGTTTGATGAAACAAATCCTAGATCGTGGGTAAGGAAACGTACCAAGCATTTTCAATTACATGTAATGAATGATGACGAAGGTACATGTATCATCTATATATCTAGATGGTAAAGCTGATATATGGTTCCAAGAATACCAAGTAGGCAAAGAAGTTATCAAATGAGATGTGTTTTTGAAGGAATTTTCTCTTGTTTCCAAGAGTTGGGTCACGATGATATATTATGGGAATTTGACAAATTAAACCAAGTAGAACAATATTTGAGTACCAAGAAGTGTTTGAGGAGCTGAAAGAATTAATGTTGGCTAAGAATAGGCATCTCACCGAGGAGTATTTTAGCTTCATCAAATGGACTTAAGGAAAAACTAAGAATTGTTGTACAAATGTTTTCTCCAACAACCCCGGAAAAGAAGTTTACCTAGCAAGGATGAAAGAGGTAATGATAGAAAATATTGTTAAGAAGGCAAAATCCACCGGGTTTCCTCCTTATTCATTCCTCAAGGCCACATGAGTATAGTGGCAAGCCTACCTCACCATCACCCGCAGGCGGTGTTAATACTAGCCCAAGGATGCCACCAATAAAACGACTCACATATGCAGAGATGAGGGCTAGAAAGTAAAAGGGGCTATGTTACAACCGTGATGAGGAATTCAAGGCTGGCCAAAAATACATCGGAACAACAATTATTTATCTTTGTAGGCGATGAGGAGGAATTATATACTTCAAGAAGAATCACCTTCCGAGATCTCCCTTGATACAAGAAGTGGTGGATGAGGAAGTAGAAATATCAGTTCATGCCCTGTTAGGTAAGATATCTCATAACACCAATTAAAATTCAAGGCATGATAAAAAAATAGGCATCCCTCACTATTCTCGTAAACAATGGCAAAGTACTCATAGTTTCTTAGATCCCAAATAACTAGTATAAGTGGTTGTTATGTAGAGCCCACTTGCTACCTTTCAAGTAGTTGTGGTGATGGAAGCAAACTAGTAAGTTTTGCAAGATGTCCAAGTTTTCCATGGGTTATGCAGGGAAAGAAATTCCAATTTTATGGAGAGTGTTAGCCCTGGGAGATTGTAACATGGTGTTGGGGAGTATATTGGATGAAGGAAATCAGTCATATTCAATTTGACTTCAAGGAATTGACTATCTCCTTCAACAGAGATGGAGAAGAAGTTGTGTTACTAGGCACTACCGAGGCAAAGTATATCTCTAATGACAAGAGGAGCTTGTGACAGAATACTAAAAGAACCACAACCATGGTATCATGGGCTATGTATTTTCTATTACCAACAATGAAAAACAACCTTCAATACCTCCTACCATACAACCACTCCTTGAAAACTACCAGTCCATATTTAAGGAACCTACTACCCTTCCTCCTACAAGGAGCCATGACCACTACACGTAACATTACAACTACTCTCTTCCCGTAAAACCAAAGGCCATGCATAATTTCTTACATTCAAGGAGATAGTGGAGAAGTTGCAATAGAAAATGCTAGCCTATTGAGTCCTAAGACTTAACCATAGTCCATTTTCACTCAATATTATTGGTTAAGAAAAAGGATGAAAGATGGAGATTCTATGTGGATTATATAAGACTAAATGACATTACAATCAGGATCCAATACATGTTATTGATGAGTTACTAGATGAGATGAAAGGATCCAAGGTGTTTACCAAAATTGATTTAAGGGTTGGATATCACCAGATAATAGTCTATCCATCTAACACTCACAAGACTGCATTCAAGACACGCCAAGGACATTATGAGTTTTTAGTGATGCCATTTGGCCTCACAAATTCCCCAGAAAGCTTCCAAGCATTAATGAATGACATCTTCCAGCCTCATTTGAGGAAGTTTACACTGGTGTTTTTTGACGACATCCTCATATATAGTCCTGATATGGAAACTCATCTACAACATCTGACTATCACTTTAGAAATACTCAAGAAGCATTCTCTCTTTTCTAATCTTAGCAAGTGCTCTTTTGGGAAACCACAAATTGAATACCTTGGGCACATCATATCAGGAGATGAGGTTGCTGCTGACCCTGACCATGGTCAAGTGGCCAGTTACAACTACACTAATATATCTTAGAGGGTTTTTAGGTCTGATTGGGTACTAAAAGAAATTTGTGAAGAATTATGGACTCATCTCGCAAGCCTCTCGATCGACTTTCTCAAGAAGAATAACTTCCAATGGAGTGCTCTTGCACAATCATCCTTTCAACAATTAAAAAAAGCTGTCACTACAACACCTGTCTTGATCCTCCCTGATTTCAATAAGCCATTTGAATTAGCAACTGATGCTTCTGATGTTGGAGTAGGGGCTACCTTAATGCAAGAAAAAAAGGCTTACAACATATTTTGGTAAAGGTATGGGAACTAGATTCTTGAATCTATCTACTTATGAGAAGGAGATGATGGCCATAATTTTAGCAGTTAATAAATGAAGGCCATTGTAGGATCATAATATCGCAACATCAATACCTTTGCGAAATATTGGTACAACATACTTGCAAAGATATCGCAGATAGGTTACGAAATGACCTTATGAGATGACGACGAATTAAACACGAGAAAGATGTGGAAACCTAGCGAGATTTAGGAATGTTGCAAAATTTAACATTTGTATACTTGCGAGAATATTGCAAGCGAGATCGAAAATAAAGGGCGGCTTAGTTGTCACCTACTATGTAATATCCTATATAAAGAGCCGAAAGGCTTAAGGTAGAGGAGAGATCTTTTTAGAGTGGAGAGAAAGTTTTGAGGAGAGAGAAAGTCTAGAATAGCGGTTGTATTCTTGATTTCATTTCTTAACTTGTAAAATTTCTAACTTAATTAATAAAAAAATTAAATTGTTGATCTTAAAGATGTGTTGATTATTATGAATTCTTGTGAGGGGTGTATTGTGGGAATTCTGCAACTACATAATGACGCTAGAAAAAGGGACTGAAGATTGATATTGTTATTTGAAAGAATTTGGAGTAATAGATAAAGAATTTCATATAATTTTCAACAACTCATTAAGGTTGAAAAATGGCTAGAAGAAGAAATACATCAAAACAACCAACAACTATTAGAAGGAGTAGGAGGCTTGCTGGAAAAGGGAGAGATGAAATGGAGGAATCTTCAAGAGTGAACACAAGAAATAATAGAAAAAGTTCAACGGCCAATTCAACGTACACAAATACAAAATAGGGAGCGTGGATGACAGAGTGAGTGTACATACTTGGCTATCATATTAGTAGATGAAATGGAAGAAAAACGGCTTATTAGGAAACAATGGACGAGAGGAGAGAGACCAAGAAGCAATGGAGGAATAATTCATGGGAATGAAGAGATTGAAGCATTAGAGGCATTGAGGCAAAGAATACACGAAGAAAGGAGACTAGAAGCAGAAGAACGTGCAAATTTGACAAGGCAAAATCATGAGTTGAGGATGGAAAACATGAGATTACAAAGTATAAGGTCAAGAAGAACTACAAAGATCAAGTTCAAGATCGGTTAGAGGAGAAATAAGGCGAAATTCACACATGAAAATGCTAATGAAGATACTCGAGAGGAAGTACAAAATCCAGATTTAAGAACGTCGTGAAAGAAGAGAATAATGGAAGATCGTTATATTCAACATGGCGAAATTCTTCAAAATGGACAAAACAAGGAAATCGGAAATAGGCAACGTCGAAACGAAATAATCAAGATGGAGAGGAAAATCAGGAAGAAGGAAGGAGATATTACATGGGAGAAAAGTTCAAAGAAATCAACAAGTAATTGAAGATGAAATCGAAAGACATTACACTGAACAAGCACGTCTAGCTTGCGAAATGGAAAAACTGAGAGCAGAAGTGGAAGAACAAGAGCTCCAGTGGAGGTCGCGGAGGCAATCATGATAATCTAGAAAGAAGGCGTGAACAAAATCATGATAATGGTAATATTGATGAAATATATGATAGAGTACAAAGGAGAGGTGAAAAGGCGGCGAAAGAATTGAAGAGGAATGAACAAAAAATCGCGAGAGAAGAAAATGAGAAATATAATCATGTGCGAATTCATGAAAGAAATGAAAGAGGATCGCGCGGGAAAGACGAGAAAAAATGATGAACAAGAAAATCAAAACAGATATGAACGTAGAAGAAGAGAAAGCGGAGTTAAAAGACCAATGGATCAAATTAAGGTGTAAATGAAAAAATTTGAGAGAGCTAGCGGAAATGAGAGGAATGTTAAATAATAAAAGAGAGGAGGTAGGAGACAAGTTGGACGAAGCCATAGAAGAAGGCTGTGAAAAACTCCATTCACACAGTACAATTAGGAGGAATAACCCCAAAGTGCGATCTACTGCGTTAGCCCAACATTTTGTGGAACAACTTGTGCGGTCAATACATCAAAAACTTATGTGAGCTGTATGCTACAATGGAAAAACCATGATCTTTGTATTGTGCAAATATTTTGCATCAAGTTTAACGGGGAGAGGCCTTAAAATGGTTTGAAGGTTTGCCAAAGAATACTATAACATCTTTCAACCATTTCAGACTACATTCTTAGGGCGTATATAAGTAACAATTCTTAGCGACCTGGCATTGAAGATGTATTTGGACTAAAGCAAAGAATTGGCGAAAGTTTGAAGTATCTAACCAAGAGGTGGAAGACAATGTGTGGTGAAATGGCTGGCCGTGTAGATGAGAGATACCTCATTCTATCATTCATTAACTGAATGTTACAACCAATCTCTTGTATATTGATAAATCTTTCAATGGATTAATTAAGCAAAATCGAGTAAGGGGTGTAGTGTGGGATTTCCCGCTACTACAAAGCAAGGGTAAGAAAGGATCGATCCCACAGAGAGGTCTAGGTTGTCAAATTGTTTCGGTTCCCTATAAATAACACCGGGGTTTTCTGATTTTTATATAATAAACTAAATAAAACAAATAAAGAAATAAGCAAACAAATCAAATCAAGGATCAGAAAGTATTGGTCATGGATTTCGTCTTCAATCACAAACATGTTTTCAACACAATAACTAGAATTGATATTTTGATCTCAACTTTTATCAAAGGCCCTAGAATACCTTGATCGCAAGAATATCCCGCAAATCTCCTCATGTCATAAACAAACACATTAAAAGATGCGAATATGAATTCTATCTAAAAGAACAACCTAACGTGTAAAAGCACTAATCAAGTTTAATTCCCTAGATGCATTAAGTTCTATGAAATCAAGCCAATCAAAGCAATCGAACGTGTAAAAGCACTAATCCGATTTAACAAAGGTTATGGTTCACATAAGATCATAAGAATATATCACTACAAACTATAATCTTATTTATGCTACTTGCAATCAGGAATTATCACTTTTGCGTATAATAACCTAATCTAGCAATAAAGATGAAAGCAAACTCAATCAATTCGCACTTCGACTAAACAAGCATTCAAATCATGTAACAATATTAATGGTGAATCATAAACGATAATATGAGAGAAAACTAATTTATTGAATTAAAACCCATATTTGGAAATCCAACTTATTCCATAACCAATAATAAAACTCTAGCTCATATTCATGGAGTTCATAACAAGAAGGAAGAGAAGTTTCATGTTTCTAAACCCTAGAAAACAAAGTAGAGGCAAAAAGAATAATATCCAAGATATAAGAGATATCTCAAAGTTAATAAAAGTCTTCTCTTTATATGTTTCTCCAATTTCCATAAAGGATACTCCTTCCAATATTAGGTCTTCTCAAAACCCATCTCCAAGTGGTCCACCAAGCCCATGTGTGAAAATACCCATGTGAAATCATGTCCAAAAAGCAGTAGCCGGAAAATCGGGATTATGGCCCGAACTTGGCCGGAATAGTCGCCTAAAGTGTCTCGGGTGATCGGCAAAAGTCCACCTTGGCCACTTGGTCAACGAGTCAACTCGGTCAAATCACCGAGTCAAACCGGGTCAAGGTGAATCGGTGAGTCAGAACTGGGTCACGTATGAGTCAGAGTCTTGAGTCAGAACTAGTTAGATCTCTCTGGCTGATTGGGATTAGTTGCCAGGCATGAGCCAATTGCACTGGCCTGAGTTATGCTGCACAATGATTGTGCTTCAAAGCTCCATCCAGCCATGATGGCTATTCATCTTATACTCTGGCCTGCAATCTAAGCTCAAATTCCTCCATACATCAAAACTACTTTGAACCACCAGCAACTACATCTTCTTGAGCCCTCTCTTGTAACCCTGGCTGAAAAACCAAATTCGATGCAACCCCAACTCTAAGTACCAACACCAGCTACCACCATCTGCAATTACTTCTCACTGTCGAATTCCTACTTGCAAAACCTTGCTGTCTCGATTCATCTCTGTCAACACCGTCTTCTCTTCTTGTAAACTTCACAAAGACACCCGGACTCTCTAGTTCAAGCCAAAATCAGTTCGAACATCCCCCATTCTCCATTTGTTGTCTTGCAAAGCAGCACACGATCTCAAGCACAAATAAATACCCATTCCTCCAATTGATTTCAAGCTCATACATTCAAACCCGACTTGCACTGCGGTGCCATTTCTCCAAAACATCACCTGCACCTTCTTGTTCACTTCCTTGCATACCTGCAATCTCTATTTCAAATGACCACCGCACTGTAGCTTCTCCTCCATGAATCACCGCATGCGGCTCAGCTTCACTCCCGCGCATTTAAGGAGACCACCTTCCTCATCTCGGACTCATGTTTCTTCACCCATTTCTCCTGCTTCATCTTTTCTTTCTCTCTGATTTTCAGGTGAATAATGGTTGATAGTGATAGAAATGAGAAACTCTCGAAGGTTAGGATAACAGAGTCGGTCGGATCTGGGTATTACTATGGGCCGGATCCAAGGTGTGACCCCGATCATTTAACATTTCCTTATAAACACAACACAAAGCTATCCCTTAACCGTGCGCCGGCTGTCTTTAATACTTCTCCAAAACATAGTTGCCCCTTAACCTTTGCTAGGCTCCAAATAGTGTTCTCCAGGAGAAAAATGACAGATTCGCCCTTTTACTCAAATTGGGTGATTTCTTCTTCTTTCCTCCGTGCGACTCCAGTACCTAATACTCAAAAACACGCGTAAAGTACATAATTCACCAGAAAAATAGCATAGAAAGCGTAACTACTAGATAGTAAATTAGGTGTTTTAGACACCTATCAACAGGGTGTGAAGGCCGAAGAGTAACATAACGACCCTCACTTCTTCAAATCTACTTAATTAGTTATCCTTGGTACAAAATTGCCAACAATAGTTCACTACACCACTTAACTAGATTATCACTGCTTAGTTAGTTAGTTTTTTGTTTTTCTCCCTTCGCAAACACAAATATCTTAGAAGTAACATTCCAGAAGGACAAAAACGGCAAAGTAACATTCTAGAAGGACAAAAACGGATGTGTAACAACAAACCGCAGCCACTTCAGAGAATGGTGCTTAGGTAAGAACTCTCGAGTTGAAACCTGATATGCAGAAGAAAAAAAAAATGACAAGGTAGCATGTCACGTCGCATACTACAATGCATTTATGATCATTGCAAAAAAAAAAGAAAAAAAAAAGTATTGGTGGGATTTTTTAATTTAGCCCACCCAGACTTAGAATCCTGGTTCTGTCGCTGGTTAATATCGACCTGTTCTTTGATTAGCTTCTCTAAGGTGGTGGTTTGACCGTTAAATAAACTCAAAAAACTAGTATCTAATGTTAATGATCTTTCATATTAATTTTTAAATTGGTTGTTAGTAAATATTTTATTCAGGATGTAGTATCTACCCCATATACAAATCAAAATCAAAATAGGACCCAAAACCAAATATGAACGCTTCTCATTAAGGAGTGCAATCTCTTAGGGAAATCTTTCCCACTTAATTGGCATCACAGTTTGTGTAAACTGGGCTGCCAAATCGATTTTATATAGTACGGTAAGATCAAAGTTAATGCAAACGTAAAATCAAAAAAAAAAATCAACCGTCGCAGTTCAAACTTACAAAGAAGTACATCAGCCATTATAGTTCCAGTACTTCAGCTAATATAAAGTCAAATAAACGCTGATCAAAACCAAAGATCCGCGCCCCTTTGGCCTTGTTTGTCTTGGGCTGGTCCTCCCATGTAAATCTGTTTTTCATTCTTTTCATTTTCACAAAATTGGTTAAATAGACCAAAATCCATAATTTCTGGGTGAAATAGACTGGTAGTTTGATACTGTTTATATGGACAGGAATCAAAAAAATACTGTTCAATTATCCATTGTAGATATTTCACCCATAATATTTTTTATTAATTAACTGGAACATACCAATATGTCCCTATCTTCTTCAAATGTTTACTAGGTTAGTAAAGGTTGGAAAAAAAAAACAGAGTAATCGGCAATCTCAGCAAAAGAAAATATAAAGTAACATAAAACAGAGTAACATAAAACAGGGAACAAAAATTACAAGAACAAAAAACAGAGTAACATAAAACAAGTTACGTGGATATTCCATACAACAATTGGAAAAAAACAGAGTAATCTTCAATCTCAGCAAAAAACAGAGTAATCTCCTTCAACATGTACGTGAATTTTCAGCTTAAATCCACCGTTGCAATCTTAGCTCAAATCACCACCATTGCATGCCTGTAAAACCCTTAATTTCACATCTTGTTAGCAACATCAGACCCCCCCCCCCCCGGACTCAAGTTTTCTCAACCAAACACCAATTCAAACCAAACCCAATAAACCCATGAACATCTTCTCCTCCAATGACCATCAATAACTTGAAACATAAATATGAAATATAAACCCGTTTAAACGAGATGAAACCACTTCATCCTAGTTTACTGATGAATGAAACCCAATTCACCCAATCTAAACAGGATGCAATCATTTCATCCTAGTTTAAAATGACCAAGAAATTCAAATTCAACCTAATCTAAATATGACAAAACCAAATTCAACAATCTAAAACAATATGAAACCATTTCATCTAGTTTAAAATGAGTGAATCGAATTTAATCAATTCCAAACAATTTCATCCTTGTTTACAATGAGTGATACCTAATTCAAAAATCAAAGATTCATCCTACCTATAGATGAAACCTGTTTCATCCTAGTTTAAAAATGGGTAAAAGCAAATTCAACCCAATTTAGTATAGGATGAAACCGGTTGCATCCTAGTTTAAAATGGGTGAAACCAAATTCAACCCAATTAGTATAGGATGCAACTGGTTTCATCCTAGTTTAAAATGGGTGAAACAAAATTCAACCCAATTTAGTATAGGATGAAACCAGTTTGCCATGTCCTGTTCAACTCAATCTAGCACGAGATAAAACCCGTTTCATCTAATTAAGATGAACAAATTTGAAATCAATTGCAATCAAAACACAATTAAGGTTAAGAAATTTACCAATTTGAGCATAGTCTTCATTTCTTATCTTATCAAATCGAATTAACATAAAACCTAATTTGAGAAATTTAATTAAATTACGCACCTGAGAAAACCCATTTTGATGGTGGTGTTCTTGGTACTTATGATGGTGTTGTTGGATAAAGTTGATGATATCGATGGTGGTGTTGGTGTTGGTGATTGTGGAGGAGATAGAGATGGTAGAGGAATATGATGTTCTTGGTTTGATATTGAGACGGTGTAGAAAGAAGACGATGGTACTTGCTGTTTGGTAATGGAGAAGATGAGGTGCAGGCACGCTAATGGAGAACGAGAGCTGGTAATAGCTTTTTAGATCCGATTTACGTGGAAAGCGGCGAAGAAGACGAGAAGAAATGATGTTAAGTAGTGTGATAGGAAGGGTAGTTCATCTGTTTCAAATAAAAAGAGTATTGTCCATTTGACCCGGGGAAAAGGTTTACCGTCCATCTCGAACCGGGAAAAGTACCTTTTTGGCCAAATGGTCCATTTTCTGTTTCATTTTGTATGGCACCTTACTTTGGAGTGGTTAGTTTGTGTTCCAACTTATTGTATGGTAAACTTTGTTCCTAGGGGAACCAAGGCAAGCAACCTTGTTAAACTTAAAAACAAATTGCTAGGAGACAATGAAGAGTCAATGCAACTTGCGATTAGAGATCAGAGATCTAAGGACAAGTTCTAGCTTGTCAATCTGTAATGTCTGCTAATCAATAGTGTCCCTCAAAACGTGTACACCCTTTTCAATTTAAGCCCCCTGCATAAATTTATGGTTCCTGTTAACTTGTATACCCGTATACAAGTTAACAGGGGTATCACTGACTTTTAATTACATTGGAAATATAAATTAGCTAATAGAATAAATAGTTATTTATTATTCTCTATAAATGAGATTTGTATTCCACCATTACCCTTAGATTATTTTATTCCGTATTAAAAGCTCCTAAAGAAGGAAGTGCGAAAACAGATCACGAAATATACTCAGCGTGATCTCATTCTTCTTTTCCCTTTCGTCTTCTTGTTCTCCATTTTTATTAACTGTAAAATCTAATCTTTACTGCTTAAAAATGATCTTGCCTTCTGTCATTAATAATTTTAGTTTTCGCTATGAAGATGATCTACTGTGAAGGTGAACGAGAAAAATAAAGGACGTTGATAAGAAGAATTGTAGTCATTAATTATTAAATTTTTCTTAGGGGTTCAAGATAGATCTCTGTTTTATTAACAAAATTGATTTGAATGGAAATTAGCTAAACATCATGTTATCAATTTGTTTTTGGTGGTCAAGGTTTAGGTAGAATCGGATTAACTACTGATTTTTCAAAAGTTTTTCTTTCTTTCTTTTTGTTTGATTTTAATAGTGTTTCAGTTCCATGATAGATAACGAGAGAAGAGAAGAGAGATGGAAGAATGGGGCAACAAATCGTGGCCGTACAGTCTCATGTAGGGTATACATACTGAGAAAGATAATAAAACAATATTTCAGTAGTTAATGGAGTATCTCTCAATAGTAAGGGTATTTGGTGGAAAAATTGCAGTAATTTGTGGAACGAGTTTTTAGATACCAAAGTTTACACAATGTTTACAACTCCAATAAATAATGTTGTATAACCGAGAAAATATTGGAGGCTTATTTTGTATACGGGGATCAAGATAAGAGAACCTAAATTTATTTCATAAGTGTGTGTGTGCGCACCTCATATATTAAAATGTTGTTTTTTATTTTGTCTATGAGAGCAGACATGGATGTAAGTACAATTGTGTAGCGTGATGATGTACAGTTCTAGAGAGGTCACCCGTAAGTAATAATTTATTTCTTGAATCTTGAAGATGTGAGGTGGAATCTAACAGGAGTTGAGCTTAGATGTCTGTGTTTTCTCAACGATAATGTTTCTTATTCTAGTTGTCTTTGGCGATTAATTTGAGTGGCTTGAGTAGTTTCTTATCTGGTTATTGATTAATAATAAGTACGGTATGTGAGAAACAAACATTAAGCAGCTCTTAGTTGTTTATTTCAGCTTCTCCCATGGACTAGGATATGTAGAAGGTTTACAACTTTTTCTTTTCTTTGATCCAAAAAAACAAGAACTTCTTTCTTCTTCTTTTTTTTTTCTTTTTTTTTTACCTTTTTTCTTTTTTGTAAATTACTCATATCCCTAGTCCATGGTTAATCGGGGCAAATTATTGGTGATACAGAGTGCTAAATTGTTTGGTACTCCTTAACTACATTTTATATACGCGATCGATCACTTAATTGGCTACTAGTTTAATAGTAATCATTCGGAAACAAGTTGATCAGTTCAACTGTATACACCAGTACCCTTTCCGAAGCTGCTTCTCATCTACCGGCATTTTCCCCCACCCATTTACACCCCCATGTGTCATGTGTATCAACCACAAATTTCATCCTCACCCTACCCCACCAAGAAAAATAAGGAGTCCGCTTTAAAATTAAGCCACTAAAAAGTTGACACATACCGGTGTATTTTTTACACCGGTAGATAAGTAGCATTTTCGTACCCTTTCAAACTGTTTGAAAGGCACATTGATGCTTGTTTGTCTTAGTGTGTGCTTTGATGTTAATTTTGAACGACAAAAGAGAAAGGAAATGGCATGGTTGGCCATGGATCCTCCCCACGGACCCCACGCTTTGATGTTAAAAATACAACCACGATATATATGTCAGAAGTACAACTACTTGTTGTACTGGTATACGAACGAAATAGAAGGTAATTTGTTTGTTCTGTTCATTATCATAATCAGTCTTTAAATTAATCAGTTAGTTTTGAATTTATTAGTCTGATGAACACGTTTAGGATGCACGCATCACGCATCACCAAATGCTGCTGGAATACACGTAATACAGAATCCTCATTTTGATTTGATTTTAAAGATTTAATATCAAGTGCTGCATGATCATCTCGTGCATGTAGCGCGCACATCTTGATGCAGAGAGTGGTCCTGATTTTCACAAGTAGCAGTAACTACATTCTGATAAGTACGATGCGTATGTACTGTACCGGGTGAGCGTTTAAAGTTCAAACTGCCCAAGTATGGGCCGTGGGAGAGTCTGCTCATGCACTCAAAATGAACCCCGATTTTCTAGGCATACAAAGCAATAGTCCTAACTTGGGTGACCTTATAAGGGATACCCTATGGGTAGTTCAATTACCTATATGCCCTTAAATCTTCTAAATTACTAATCTATCCCTAACCCTAATACAAAAACCTAATACCAAAAACACAAAATCAGTTTTCAGTCTTCTTCTTCCTCCCCTCCTCTGCCTCCCTCACTTCATATCGCATCGTCACGTGAAACCGATAATCGTCGATTCATGAAAAACTGATCGTCGATTAAACTCTACTATATAATGGGTCGTCGTAAAAATGTAACATGTTCTAATAGATCAATTGAAGCACCAACTGAAGAACCAATTGAAGAGAACTTCATTGAAGATGAAGATGTAGAACAAAGTGAAATCCAACCACAAATCGAACCGGAAGAACAAACTGAAGAACCAACACACAAATGAGAATAAGAAAGTAAGTTTCTACAAACCCATCTCGTAATTTGATGTTTTTGATTGGTATAATAGGTTTAATAGTCAAAAATAAGGGTTTTGCGGCGATTCTGAGGTAGGGTTCGCGTATGTGACTTCCCAAATTTGCGCCGAACTGTTCTTGAAACTGAACTCTGAAAATGCATATGAACAGTTCGGCTTAAACGTTTAGATGAGATTTGAGCCGAACTTTGTTAAATAGAAGCCTTGTATTTAGGATCGGCTTATTCGATACAATTAGATTTGAGCCGAACATGTATTTGTAGAATTTCATATATTGTTCAAGTGTATAGGCTCGGCGTATCCTATGATATTATTTTGCACCGAACATATGTTACAATTCCTAAGTATAGATTCGGCTTATTCGATACTATTTGTTTTGAGCCGAATATGTGTGGTTAGAATTCATTAGTTTTACAAGTGTAGAGGTTCGGCTCATTTTATGAAATCATTATGCGACGAATAATTGTTTTAATTACGTAAGGATTAAACTTATTCGATAATAGTAGTTTTGTGCCGAGTATACATGTTCGGCTTGAAGTATTTTGTGCATATAAAGCCGAACTACTCTCTGTAAATGATAATCAAATACATATTTCATTTAGTTGTTCGAAATATTAGGCTTATAAGTTTTATGCTTATGTTAGGAACAATGCAGCTAAAAAGAAGAAGAAGATGGAGGTAACACCTTCTACTTCTAAAACTCCGATCCTCGAGGAGGAGGTAAGAAAAAAATTGGGAGCGAACCGTAGAGAACTGACATAGAAGAAGTAGATGAACAAGGAAGAGTTGGAAGGCAAGAAAAAGGTATTTATGATGATGAAGAAGTTGATGATATTCAAGAAACACAACCCCAAAGAAAACCCGAGAAAGGTAAGAAGGTTGCACAACAGTCGAGAGAACAAAGTTGCGGAACAACGGGCTCTGACTTTTCACATTCTGTTGAAGATGATGTAATTTCACCTAGATCGGATGGTGAGCCTCATGGTCTTCCGTAAGATGGAGGAAATGTGTTGATTGGTTACGCCGAATCTTGGGCAAAAAAAGATTTATGAGACTCTGATCACAACCGTGCGGTCAAGTATTGAGACACCGAGAGGGCAGCGGAATGGAAACTTTCTCTCAGAGGTTGATGAGGTGGTTGCTTATGTACAATCCTGCAGCTTTATGGCTGCCATTCAATATGGACATCAAGAATATGATGGTGTGACATGACCTCTGTTTTGCCGAGAGATTTTTCCCGAGAGACTTACACGTTTCAATTACCTTTTGGAGAGATGACAATCTCTCCCGATGAAGCAGTAAGATTACGAGGCCTTAAAGCAAGGGGTACAAGCGTGGATGCTTGATTATTATGACATGAGTTGGGAAGAGAGCTGTACAAGTTGTTCGAGGAAACTCTTGGTTGGAGTTCATACAAAACTGAGTTGGAGTTTTTTCGATCCGTTAGAGATGTCGATTCCGTTTGCATACCTGGTGGAAGGAATAAGAAGAATAAGAAGATCAAGCTAACTAACTTGAAAAAGGAATTTGAGAACACAAAGGAGAAAGTAAAGCAGGGGGTGTTGGTAATGGACGAGATCAAAGTGAAGCAAGCCGGAACCGCATACTTACTTTATACTCTTGGCGAGATATCTTTCACGACCTTACTGGAAACAAGGTAAATGCTAATTATCTCCAATTGGTAAAGAATATTGAAACCGTTAACAAGTATGCTTGGGGAACGGCCCCATTTTTGGCACCTGTTTGGACCAACTTGCGGCCGCCTCTAGGTTGACAAGCACAAACATTGGAGGAAATTTCACTATGCTTCGAGTAATTCTCGACGTCAAACTTGAAATTTTTTGGGTCATCGGTGTATGGTTCGGCTTATTATTGTGGTCACACATAAGCCGAACCATAAGTTTTCAAAGGTTAGAAACATAAGCCATCCAATGTTTTAAGCCGAACAATGCACTTGAGTTTTCAAATTTCTTTATTACTTTGTTGTGTCAAAGCAAACAATGTCTCTTGTTCTGTTTTATTAATTCAATCATTTTAAGTTAGTTATGTGGTTATTTGGATGTAGGTGTGGGTATATGACCATTTCCCAATTTTGGAATTGCCCAAACTATTTGAAAAGGATGTCGATTGGGTTGATCTTGAGCCAACAACAACAAGGTGCAGTATGAGGACTCGAAGAAAAGGAACAAAAAAGCGATTGGTGGCAAGTTTGAGGAGAAGTTAGATACAATGGGTGTTGATGACGTCGTTTTCCAACCATATGTGAAGGAAGATAAAGATGATGAAATTGTTGAAGATGAGGATATGCCGGTTGCTATGTACCATGGTCCATTGTTTTATCCCGGTGGTTATATAATATACGATCCTCGGAGAATACTTCGTCAATTAGGATGCATCCAAAAGGTTCCTTTGTTTGACGAGAAATTCATGTTGTTGCCAAAGGGTGGTAATGGAACTAAAAGCACCACTTCATCATGGGAACCAAAGTATGATCCCGACCCTACCCTTGAGTATTGGAATAATTTAGATACTAACAAATTAGATGTTGCCAAATTAGTATCTTTAGGTGATGATCCATGTGAAGAGGATCCGGGCTACATGGATTGGTATAACTAGATTTCTCATCCCTTCATTATCAATAAGAAAAGTCAAAAGAAAGCGATAAGGCGAAGGAGAAGGCAATCAAGATCTCTCGCCAAGTCTACTTAGAAGAAGTAGTGATGGCTTTCAAGATAATGGTAAGAATGATTTGACTTTATACTCTTGCATATATAAGTTCATGGTAAAAATGTCTTTGTACTCACGGTTGGAAGTTGTTGTCAAATGAAAATAGGTTCTTTGCGGGTAGGGAGATGTTGAAAAAAATGAAGAAGAAACTTGGTTGCAAAACACCTATGACTATTGAAGAATGAAATACCTCTACAACAAGTGGGATGCAATTATAAACAAAGGACAAGGACCTGAGGAATCCGCACAAAGGCCTACCACTAAGAGGTCTCGACAAGTTGGTGAAGGTACAAGCGGAGGTGGTACTGGGGATGATGCGTCGGAAGATGAACGCCAAGGAGGAAGAGGAGGTGGTCGTGGAACTAACAAGAAGGGTCGTCGTTAAGTGCACATTTAAGTTTGCCAAGTTCTTTTTAGTGTTTTCTTAAGTATTAAGTACACTTTTATGGTGTTGCAAACACCTTGGCTTTTAGGTGTTGAACTATGTTTTTAATGGTGCTTGGATTGTGTTATGGACACCTTGAATTTCATGTTTTAATCAATAGCGTACCGTTAATTAGTTACTTATCACCTGGAATTTATGAAGTTCGGCTTATCCTGTAATATGAGTTATGCGCCGAATCTTAAATACTCTTGTTCGGCTAATCCTGTAATGTTAGTTACATGCCGAATCCTCTGTCCTTCAGGTTCGGCTTATTCGATAGTATTAGTTTTGCGCCGAACCTATAAGATTGAACTATTATGTAAATCATTGTATGGTTCGGCTTAGATCTAGAGGAATGGCGAAGATGGAAAAGAAAGAATTTCGAATACAAAGATCACTACACATTCTTATAATTCGACTCGAAATTTATTGTAAGACTATTATGTAACGGGTGTGTAATCCACATTTACTATGAATTTGAAAAGTCTATTTGGAATGATATAATATTTTTTGTGTTCATGAATCATACAAGGTTCGGCTTATCCTATAACTTAAGTTATGCGCCGAATGTAGAAATCCAGGGTTCGGCTTGCATTGAAATAATGTGATAAGCCGAACCTGACAAAAAACTCTGGTTTTTTTATTTGGTCAGGTTCGGCTTGTAGTGAAATAATATTACAAGCCGAACAAAAAACGACAAAAAAACTTTTATCGGATTTTCATCACTCTCTGTCGGGTCTGGCTTTCCTTGAACTAATGTTATAAGCCGAACCTTCTCCTGTGTTGATGGTTCCAGTTTCCTGAAAACGACACATTCCATAACCAAAAAGTAAATCATTCAAGTATTTCGTTTTGATGGGTACATGTAAATCGCAATTCTAGTCAAAATATCATCCTCATCATACACGAAAAATCAAAAACACAAAATACGTGGATAAATCCATGAAACATTTTTATGGAGATCCTAAACGAATCTCATCCTCTTCACTGACCTCTTTCTCATCCTCTTCACTGACCTCGTTCTCATCATCTTCACCGACCTCTTGCTTATCATCTTCATCCTCATCACTCGAAAACATAATTACTTGTCCACTTGGAGGTTGCACATGCAAAGATTTCCAAAGATCCATTTCCGTCGCATAATTTGCACACCAATCCATCGCAAAATTATTTTAAAATCTAGGCCGAAAGGCTGCACTCATCAAGGGTGGTAATGGGCAACCGGGTCTAAGTTTGAGGCCGATAAAATGACAATTTTGAACAAATCCTAGAACAAGTCTTCTATCCTTTACACCATCATTGCAAGGTTTTGTTGGAGGTGCGTAAGTAAAGCTACTACCCGTCCATGCGAAACAATGTACGACACAATCGAATGTCTCCGCTATGAAAAACCCACAAATGGGCATTGCCATCCAATGTTCTTCGGTAATGATAAAATCCCCATGCAAACGACGTTGGAATGCAACGTACTCCGCTGCCACCCCTGCATCTTTTCTTGGACCTGTTCTCATCATTGTCTTATAGAATTCTTTGTTTTTACGTAGGGTTTGTAACAATCGTTTCCGAATATAGTTCACTTCATTTTCAAGGGGCACCGGAATATTGTCATCCATAAAAGGACCAAGTTGTTCCGCCGTGACGTAATAACCACAATTTCCATCACCTTGCACGTCGTCCATTGCTATAATATGCTCATGAATTATTGGCGATAGATCTTCCAAGTAGTTATCGTATATAAAATTGATATGCCTCAAATACTTACCGGACTTATCTCTTTTGGGTCCTCTCATCCTACCAATTTCATGTACGGTCCTTTTCTCCTTTATCTTAGTTTGCGAAGGATACATCTTAGCCTTCCCCTTGACATCCTCTTTACTATCCTTTGCTTGTGACTGACAATCATTATCATTCACCTCTTTGTTACTTGTTTCCGCTTTTTGAATACTCGGACGACCTCGTTTTTTTGGAACTTTGACTTCTTCCTCCTTCATCAAGTTCTCAATTTCCTTCTTTGCCTTTTCAGACATTGCATCATGGTAGTCAACGCCGGATGGATTCCTTTTATTAGCCAATAGTTCCTTGTTGGCTTGTCTAGTTTGAAAATTATTCATTTTCTTACTCTTCCTACCTTTCGGTTCACTCTTCTCCGGTTCCAAAATATTTTCTTGGGTGAAAGGATACATGACCGGCTCACCGGCATCATGTTGTCCCATAGGAATTTCTTTTGAGGTCGGGACATATTCCTATATATATCCGCCAACTTTTTCCCATTTGTCGTGTCCCATATCTCTAAATCATCCTCGTCGTTTTCGGTTGGGAGAGGATCGAAGCTTAATTGTTTCCAAAAATGATCAATATCCTCAAATGGTATGACCCCATCCTTGTACCGAAGCAGGTCGTGGCTGCATGGAAGTCCCATAGATGTCTTCATTTTACAAACACACTCTTCCTCCAAGTTGGCGCCTAATGTCTTAATCAAATCAACTTCTTTCATCCACAAGTCAATGCATAGATGGGAGACTCTATAAGTTAATTGATGTAGCCAATTACTACCATAATGCTTGTGTCTAAACATAAGGTCATGCTCGAACGCGGATTTAATTCTCACAACATCACTTTTGAAACATTCATCAATTGCATCAAAAACCGTGACAAAAGTGTCAACACATCCAAAAAGGTTCTTCTTCAACCGATAATGAGCCGACTATACCATACTTGTGGCTTGGTTGTCGAAGTGTTTGTGCCGATTTGTGAAACAACTCACGAACCTTTCTTTATTAGGTTCCAACACATCTTTGACCAAGTAAGTAATGACATCGGGGTAGGCGGTCTTCCAATGCTTAATAAGCATTTTAAAATTTTCTTCATAAATATCCTCGGTGATTGACCATATCAAAGCTTCCCATTCGCGATGGAAAGAAGCCCACGACATCTCATTATGTTCATATGCTTTCAATAATTCATTCTTTTTCTTTACTCGTGTCTCCAACGGTAGTTTAGAAATATTCTCTAATTCTTTCAACTTAAGTGGTTGAATTATCGGTTGGCTTTTTTTCCTCACATTGCACCATATGTGAAACGTACAAAGAAAATTGAATGCATCCGGAAATACCTTCTTAATAGCATACATCAACGATGAATCTTGATCGGAAACAAACACTTTAGGAAGAGCACCCTCCCGGAAAATTAACTTCAATTGTTCTAACCCCCAAACATAACTCTCTTTCTTCTCGTTTTTCATGAAACAAAAAGCCACGGTGAACGGTGTCTTTGTCGAAGTATGCCCCACAATGTTCATCAACGGTGTCTCATATTTATTAGTCTTGTACGTGCAATCCTATATTATTCTTGTGGGAAGCATAGAGCCAATTGGGCGCATTCCGGGTGGGCAAGGAAAAGGTGTGTGACTTAACCGAAGTCATCCAACTTCTTTTGGCAAGCGTAGTTATTCTTCACCCCTAACCACATTACTTGTTGCATCACCATCCTACCTTGCAAATTGAGTCTTCTAATCTATTGTCTTTCATTGTAGATAGTTTGCATAGTCGACTTGTTATTCTTGTTGTCCACCTTCAATTTGCTAAGAATCCTAGAAGGTGGAAAACGTGCTCGTGTCATTTTATCCACTTCTAGCATCTCGTCGGGTTTGAGTCGCGCTACTTTCACATGTCCATGAAGGTCTTTGGGACGTGGGTGGTTATGACGACAATCCATATCTTTATTCATTATCCAATATTGATCTTCTTTCTTCATGGTCTTATTCTTGAGGTTGAAAACGATCTTGAAAGGGCAAATTATTTTCTTCGTCTTCGTCCTATTCTTTCTCCCGGTCTTCCCAACATATACGGTACCCTTTTTAACCTTGCTAGCGCCGGTTCCACTACGCTTACAAATCATTTCAAACCGATCCCATCGTCCTTGTTGTCCTTTAACTAGTACATAATTTACCTTCATCGCATGTTCCTCAAGCCAATCAAGAACTTCGGGTTTAGTTTTCCATGTCTACGTTCATTCCAAAACAAATAATTTGTAAGAAAAACTTTGGAATATTCCGACAACATTAAGGTAAACAAAAAGTTCTTACATACCAAATCATTTTGGAAGTGATCCTTGGTGATGCGTGTCGTAACCACAACAAATTAATCAATATATTTCCCACTAATTAACTAGTAATATAGCGGTAGTAAGGATCGTTCCCACAGAGAGCTGTGTAATTGATATGTTATTTAGTTCAGCAAAATAATGAAAAACACAAAGGGGGATTGTTTTAAAGTGAAATAAAAAGAATAACAAATAAAAGAAAGATATGATCAAGGAATCCTTCGTCGTTACAAAACGTTGACTCTCATAGCATACTTATCTATCTTTCGCCAGAACCATTCATCACCAACCGTAGGATTGCAGGTATGCTTAGCTATCCCCAAAACTCCTCGTATCACCGGATAACAGGTACGCTTAGCCACCGGATTCTATCCAACTGAGCCGCCTTGAGGTACGCTTACAAGGTGTAACTCAACCGAACGCTTAGGCTTTGTGAATTTAGGTTTGATCCCAGTGATTAAAACTCGGTACGCTCGGTTCACTTGCTTTGGTGTTGTCTTCACACATGATTGCTTCACGTAAATCCTCCGCAATGTTTCACGTTCTCTACATGTGTAGGAGATGCACGACAATTACGGATCGCTCCAACTCTCTACTAGCAATAGAATGATCAATAGAATAATCCAATTGTACACTTGAACAATCTAGAAATCAATAATGAACCCTAATTATAGAAAAGACAATCGATGAGATGATAAAACTTCGAATAGATTTATATAACTAATAAAGCTTCACGTTAGAACATTGAATTCATCCTCAATCAATAGAAATTAGTTACACATGAGTTTACTAAAACCCATGAAAAATATATGAAATATGAGAAGAAAATACGTTACAAAATACCAAGGTTTCCCCCTAAGGGGTAAACCCTAATTCCTTGCTCCTAGCTTCTTCTCTTCTTTTGATGTAAAACACCTCTTTTCTCTTTCTGGAATTCTGTCGAACAGGTTGTGTGTATGAACTCGGGTTGAGTAGTTGTCTTTGTAGGTGTTTATGCGCCTCATTTATAGACTTTGCTCCTCCAAGTTCGAATCGGATAACTACTGGACAATCCTTACCCTCCACAAACCCTAAAACGCGGCTTAATCATCACCATTCACCTTCAAATCAACGGCCAACGGAGCACTTGGTGACTTCTTTCCAGTAGAATTTCAGTCAACTATCTCTGAATTCTCTCCCAAGTAGCCGAGCATATGCACCTATATAAACTCCCTGTTTCATCGTTTGAAGACTCTATCCAGCTAACCCGTTGTTCTAATCAAACTAGGACTCTAAAGGCTTGCAATTCTATCCATTAACTAATCATCAAACCGATGGCAGAAGCCATCTTGCTTCACCTGATATCGAGCCCAACACCGGCTCAACCTAAACTCGAACTCAACACTTCTTCCTCTTGAGTTATCTTCTCGACTTCTCGATCTACTACCATCTCTCCAAGAACCACGGTTCCTCGACAATCTCTTTCACCGACAATACCAACATGCAGGATAAACCATTCTCTGTTTTCTGTTCTCTTCTCTTAAACTCATCCCACATCATAATTGTTGTCTATCTGAAACATCAACGGCATCATAAAGTATCATTATATATTGTGCTCAAGATTCTCACTACCGTTAAGTATTGCTGCCATGTTCAAAATATCCACAGACTCAAGCTCGTTGTTTTCTTACTAACACAGTTCAACTCCATTCTTCAGTAACCCAATGATCAATGGCAGCAGCAAGTCTTCCATTATTCGTCGTCCACCGCCATTAAGTTCATCATCGGCGCATCCAACTCTTCCCTGTCTTATTGCTCTCGGTCTCGATCTCGGATGAGAACTTCCCCACCTTCAACGTCCATGAAAACCAATTGGATTATTTCTCCGGAGGTCTTACTTCATCCTCATCATCAAGCCATCACTCACAGCAACTTATCTTCTCGGCTAAATTCTATTCTGATTACGTATCTCATCACCGTGAAATCATCACCGTCCCATCGATAACCACCATCTTCGCCAAGCTCGAACTCGACTACCCTGATACATTCCTGCTCAGCTCGAGCTCTCGATCTGTGGTCACGATGACACCAACTGCCATAACCACCATTAACTACAGCTTCCTCCATCGTCAGCTAATTTTCACTTTACTGCCATATCTCACGACAACTACAGCTTCATGAAGAAACCACCTTCTTTGTTAGCGGGCAAAAAGCAACCATTGCCAACCAGAGTTCTTCCATCATCTCTCGCACATAACCTAGCCATCAATCATCCGAGACTCTAACACATTTCCATGCATGGCAGTGAGCTTGTACTTTTAGTTGAACTCGGGCTGAATTTCTCCTTACTTCATCCTGTCGAGATATACTGGCAACAACCCAAACTCGATAAAGCTTCATTCTCATCTCTGTTGCCATCATGCAGTCACCATCATGATCATTGCCAGCACCTGCACAAGCTCCAACCTTCCCGTTTCATCTCAATCACCACGAGCTTCACCCTCTCGCCGTTGCTTCCATCATACTTCCCTGAACTGCAACCAACAAACCCGAGAAACAATCTCTGATATTTCTCCTCTCTGTGCGAAGTGTTGGATTAGGGAGGAAGACAATGGTGGCCCAAATAATACGGTTGTCTGCCTTTAACATTATTTGAATTCTAGCTTCCCCTGAATAAATGACATGACTTCCTTTAGTCGTTCCTCTTAGACATGCCACCCCTTAACAGAATGGCTACCCCTTAACATACAGTGGGGTTGCCGATATCAATTGTCCTGGAAATGACCACTCTGCCCTTTTAGTCTTCCAAGTTCTTATTTTTCTCATAACTTCTTCATACAAACTCAGAATGACTCCGTTCTTTCGCCATTGGCTTCATATTTTCGTCCTCTTCAAGATGAAAAGTAGAAATCTTGTACTTGAACGAGTTCCACTTGGTCTTTGGCCCTTCTTCACTTGTGACTTCATTTTTGTAACTATTTTCACTTCTTTTTGGATGATTCACCTAATGAAAGACAAATACAAGAAAACAAGCGTAATATACAATAATTCACCAGAAATATAGCAATTACTAGCATGGAATTGATACCAAATATATGTGAAATATGCACTTATCAAATTCCCCCACACTTGCCTTTGCTAGTCCTCGAGCAAACTATCTAAAATACAACAACTCCATGTCGGCGAGGATACGGTTACTCTTAGCATGAATAATGGCCTTTAAACCCCTAGGTGTCCCTAGTGGACGAGTTATAGTCTCGTGAAGGTTTACAAGAGGTCTACCTACAAAACCTATATTTCCAACTCCGTCTATTTGTGACAAATTTATGAACGAATCCAAAATGACTACAGGAGGAGGTACCTTGCGCAAATTCAGTTCATATTCAAATAAATAAAGCTCTAATTAGATAGTCGAACAAGCCACAATACTCGGAAACTAACAAACCACAATCACAATGAAAAGATTAAGAAGATGAATATAGATGTAGATGTTGGCGAATGTTCACAAGTGATCGATGTTTCCCATATCAATGTAAGAAGGTCACTCACTGCTAAGATGAACCTAATCCTATTGGATTGAGCTACTTGGTCTTGAATGCTACATCAAATCAATTGGCATATACAAGGGAACCAAGAGTGACTTTATTCAACACAATAATAATTTCTTCTCTTTTTTTTTTTTTTATATGATTGGATCAAACTGGATCCAATTTCTCTCTTTTTTTTTTTTAGACGGCATGATTAGATCTTTTGGATCCAAGCGCATGCTTCCTTGTCAACACGTATATGATAGTTGCCTTGGATCCCCCGCATTCCACGCTTGTTTAGGCGACGGAGACAGGGGACTACGTTTCACACATACTGCTATTCCCAAGTGTCTTTCTTATTCCGTTTGGTCTAATTGGTCGGTCTCTTTTTTTTTCTTTTTTTTTTAGCAACTCAATCACTCTATTTCATCTTAGCAGTAATAACACGTCGATGTTTAGTGACCCACCAAAGCATTTAGAGAACAATAGATAAATATGGAAACATAAAAATAGAATGTGATATGGTGATATTCCTAGATATGGTAACAACTATCATGTTATTTGTGATTTCGAGCTATGTGTTCGTCCCTTTTAGTTAATTGGTTCCTCAACTCCCGTGCATTCAAAATGGTTCCATCCACTAATGGTGTCATCCTAAAGGCACAAGTTTCTAGATTTGGAGTTCAAAAGCACAATTTTTCTTGGTTTTTTTTCTATTTTTCTGATTTTTTTAAAGGTATAAAACAAACTAAAACAAACTATACAAACATATAAATGCTCCCCCACACTTAAACTTCACATTGTCCTCAATGTGTAAACCGAAAAGTTCTGAATTCGACGTAACAGCAGATAAAACGCAAAAACTGTACAAATTGGTAAGGAATTTGGAAAAACTCCATTTCACAAAAGTTGTTCATCTACGTGTTTTCTACATAGTGTCAAAAGGGCACAGTGTTTCGATAAACGGTCTGACAGTTATGGTCTCTGGACTGAACTACGCGCAGTCTGAATTTTTCTTCTAAAATAGATTACGGACTCAATGAACTTGAACATGGGGATGCAAATATGATATGAAAAGCTAAGAAAAATAAAATACAAAAGATAGAGATACAAAACCGATGGGTTGCCTCCCATTAAGCGCTTGGTTTAAAGTCGTCACCCGACTTTCTTGTTATAAATCCATATACCAACAATCAAAATCTGCGGTAGTACGCCTTGAAAAATAATCTGCAATTCTAATAACAACTTCACACAATTATTAGCATAACATATGAATAATGAAATTGTTATAGCTTGAAATCTTCCCCCACACTTAGTCCTTTCTACACTCGAAAGTGGATAGAGAACATAAAATAAGGGAACTTCTATAGGTTCCTCTCGATGAACTGCACAATACTAGAATCAAACACATCAAGTGGTATATACTTAGAAGTAAAATAATCCTTCAGAATTTTAGAAGCACAAATACTCAATCCCAAGTGATGTGGATCAAAAGATTCAGAAATATGCAAAGGATTAGACAAACCTTCCACAATCTCTCGTATTATAGGATCCTCATCATTCTTAAAGAATTGCAATGAATTATTTACCTCATTTGTATCGTGGTCCTCTATCAAACTATTTAGCCATTCTTCGTCAGTTTCTGCTTCAATCAAAATCTCAGCATCAATATAATCCTTGGCTAGCTCAATTGGGTCTTCCACAACTTCAATAAAATTGGTTTCATTCTCAATCACTATCTCTTCAACAAACTCGTCATCGAATCGAATCATCTCCTAGAAATTCTAGTTCATTGGTGCAAATCCTAAAATCATTGTTTGAGTACGTTACACCATTTATAACAACGGTTATGTCATATTCATTCTCCTCCTTTTGAATAGGCGAGTGATCGTTATTATGATCCGGAGTTGAAATAACATTACCATTATTGCAAGGATTTTCCAAAGGTTGCTCATCTTCATCGAGTCTTCGTCAACCTCATAATCTTCAATATCCCAACGACGTTGAAGTTCCGTTCAGTATTACCTTGTTGATTTCTTCTAGAGTCTTTTCGATGCTCCGACTTCTTCTAATTGATCATATTGCTTTGAAAGTTTTCGATATTAATACGTTTTACGCCATTATTCACGATGGAATTTTGATTGTATCTCTTCTTTTGACATAAATGACGAAAGAACATGATAAAGAGGAGTAGGTCTTTCCACACTCTCTCATCATCTGCACATTACTAGAAAACAAGCGATCGAAGCATAACTATCCTCCCATCCCTTTGATTGCTCACTTACATACCCGTCATAAGGTTGTTGATATGTATGAGAGTATCCATAAGGCTCCGTAGGGTATGGTTGGTAGTTGTTATATGAATGAGATTGAAATCCAAATTGATTACCACAATAATATGATGATTGGTCTTGTGCTCCGTACATGTTATGTCCGTAAGGAAACATGACGACTCACAAGAACACAAGAAAAAAAAAATCTAAAAAAAAACAAAAACAAGCTAAACAAATAACAAATCAATTAGCAACCGCTCCCCGGCAGCGGCGCCAAAATTTGATGCGTGTCGTAACCACAACAAATTAATCAATATATTTCCCACTAATTAACTAGTAATATAGCGGTAGTAAGGATCGTTCCACAGAGTTGTGTAATTGATATGTTATTTAGTTCAGCAAAATAATGAAAAACACAAAGGGGGATTGTTTTAAAGTGAAATAAAAAGAATAACAAATAAAAGAAAGATATGATCAAGGAATCCTTCGCCGTTACAAAACGTTGACTCTCATAGCATACTTATCTATCTTTCGCTTTAACCATTCATCACCAACCGTAGGGATTGCGGGTATGCTTAGCTATCCCCAAAACTCCTCGTATCACCGGATAACAGGTACGCTTAGCCACCGGATTCTATCCAACTGAGCCGCCTTGAGGTACGCTTACAAGGTGTAACTCAACCGAACGCTTAGGCTTTGTGAATTTAGGTTTGATCCCAGCAGTTAAACTCAGTACGCTCGGTTCACTTACTGGTGTTGTCTTCACATATGATTGCTTCACAGAATCCCTCTGCAAGGTTTCACGTTCTCTACATGTGTAGGAGATGCACGACAATTACGGATCGCTCCAACTCTCTACTAGCAATAGAATGATCAATAGAATAATCCAATTGTACACTTGAACAATCTAGAAATCAATAATGAACCCTAATTATAGAAAAGACAATCGATGAGATGATAAAACTTCGAATAGATTTATATAACTAATAAAGCTTCACGTTAGAACATTGAATTCATCCTCAATCAATAGAAATTAGTTACACATGAGTTTACTAAAACCCATGAAAAATATATGAAATATGAGAAGAAAATACGTTACAAAATACCAAGGTTTCCCCCCTAAGGGGTAAACCCTAATTCCTTGCTCCTAGCTTCTTCTCTTCTTTTGATGTAAAACACCTCTTTTCTCTTTCAGGAATTCTGTCGAACAGGTTGTGTGTATGAACTCGGGTTGAGTAGTTGTCTTTGTAGGTGTTTATGCGCCTCTATTTATAGACTTTTGCTCCTCCAAGTTCGAATCGGATAACTACTGGACAATCCTTACCCTCCACAAACCCTAAAACGCGGCTTAATCATCACCATTCACCTTCAAATCAACGGCCAACGGAGCACTTGGTGACTTCTTTCCAGCCGAATTTCAGTCAGCTATCTCTGAATTCTCTCCCAAGTAGCCGAGCATCTGCACCTATATAAACTCCCTGTTTCATCGTTTGAAGACTCTATCCAGCTAACCCGTTGTTCTAATCAAACTAGGACTCTAAAGGCTTGCAATTCTATCCATTAACTAATTATCAAACCGATGGCAGAAGCCATCTTGCTTCACCTGATATCGAGCCCAACACCAGCTCAACCTAAACTCGAACTCAACACTTCTTCCTCTTGAGTTATCTTCTCAGCTTCTCAGTCTACTACCATCTCTGCCAGCAACCACAGTTCCTCGACAATCTCTTTCACCGACAATACCAACATGCAGGATAAACCATTCTCTGTTTTCTGTTCTCTTCTCTTAAACTCATCCCACATCATAATTGTTGTCTATCTGAAACATCAACGGCATCATAAAGTATCATTATATATTGTGCTCAAGATTCTCACTACCGTTAAGTATTGCTGCCATGTTCAAAATATCCACAGACTCAAGCTCGTTGTTTTCTTACTAACACAGTTCAACTCCATTCTTGATGAACTCCAATGATCAATGGCAGCAGCAAGTCTTCCCGTGATTCGTAAATCACCTGCCATTAAGTTCATCATCGCTGGCATCCAACTCTTCCC
The DNA here is from genome assembly GCA_023531295.1 of Papaver armeniacum. NCBI lineage: Eukaryota > Viridiplantae > Streptophyta > Magnoliopsida > Ranunculales > Papaveraceae > Papaver > Papaver armeniacum. The sequence continues at coordinate 36,107 of JAJJWW010010727.1, read as the reverse complement.
TGTCTTATTGCTCTCGGTCTCGATCTCGGATGAGAACTTCCCCACCTTCAACGTCCATGAAAACCAATTGGATTATTTCTCCGGAGAGGTCTTACTTCATCCTCATCATCAAGCCATCACTCACAAAGAACTTATCTTCTCGGCTAAATTCTGTTACAGATTCTGTATCTCATCACCGTGGAAATCATCACCGTCCCATCGATAACCACCATACTGCCAAGCTCGAACTCGACTACCCTGATACATTCCTGCTCAGCTCGAGCTCTCGATCTGTGGTCACGATGACACCAACTGCCATAACCACCATTAACTACAGCTTCCTCCATCGTCAGCTAATTTTCACTTTACTGCCATATCTCACGACAACTACAGCTTCATGAAGAAACCACCTTCTTTGTTAGCGGCAGCAACCATTGCCAACTGAGTTCTTCCATCATCTCTGCACATAACTGCCATCAATCATCCGAGACTCTAACACATTTCCATGCATGGCAGTGAGCCTGTACTTTTAGTTGAACTCGGGCTGAATTTCTCCTTACTTCATCCTGTCGAGATATACTGGCAACAACCCAAACTCGATAAAGCTTCATTCTCATCTCTGTTGCCATCATGCAGTCACCATCATGATCATTGCCAGCACCTGCACAAGCTCCAACCTTCCCGTTTCATCTCAATCACCACGAGCTTCACCCTCTCGCCGTTGCTTCCATCATACTTCCCTGAACTGCAACCAACAAACCCGAGAAACAATCTCTGATATTTCTCCTCTCTGTGCGAAGTGTTGGATTAGGGAGGAAGACAATGGTGGCCCAAATAATACGGTTGTCTGCCTTTAACATTATTTGAATTCTAGCTTCCCCTGAATAAATGACATGACTTCCTTTAGTCGTTCCTCTTAGACATGCCACCCCTTATGTGAATGGCTACCCCTTAACATACAGTGGGGTTGCCGATATCAATTGTCCTGGAAATGACCACTCTGCCCTTTTAGTCTTCCAAGTTCTTATTTTTCTCATAACTTCTTCATACAAACTCAGAATGACTCCGTTCTTTCGCCATTGGCTTCATATTTTCGTCCTCTTCAAGATGAAAAGTAGAAATCTTGTACTTGAACGAGTTCCACTTGGTCTTTGGCCCTTCTTCACTTGTGACTTCATTTTTGTAACTATTTTCACTTCTTTTTGGATGATTCACCTAATGAAAGACAAATACAAGAAAACAAGCGTAATATACAATAATTCACCAGAAATATAGCAATTACTAGCATGGAATTGATACCAAATATATGTGAAATATGCACTTATCGGAAAAATCCTAAAATCAAATTAATCCACAGCCGTTCATCTTGAAAATCGACGGCAAAAGCTCTAGTCGGTGGCTGTTTTAAAGCTTTTGAAACTTATCGGAATGCTCCGTATTTTCTCTCAAGTTTCCGCGTAGAAACAAACCCCACTGCCTTAACTTCTCCCTCGATCATTACCGGTGCGATGGAACATATAATCTTCACTTGGTTCTCGCCCATCCGCTCGAGTTCCATTCACTGCAACCATATCCCTTAGCTTGGTCAATTAATCTTCATTGCCCGATAGACGCCACCACCGCCAAACTCAACTCCGACGAGTCTTGTCCAAAACCTGAGCAGCAACACCATCTTATTCAGCTGATCGAATGTCTCCAAACTTTGTCTAGTCCAAACCAACTTAAGCTCAATACTCGGTCTTCTCAGCTTCTCATGTACAGACTCTTGTCTCGTACTCTTCTTTATATCCATGTCCAACACGAGCTCTGCCATACTCTGTTCGTTACCAACTCCAACTCTTCATCTAATTCCGGAATACCACAGCCATCAATCTATCACTCCCGAGCTCCATCATCATTTGCTGCTAATGGCAGAGAGCTTCATATTACCACAGCTCAAGTTCGTATACATTCTTTTCCCGCTCCATTCCTCACTGACTCAATGCAAATGGCCGTCCCAATTGGGCGAAGCCATCATCATCATAGTAGCTCCCTGTATGTACTCGAGCTTTCTCTACTTCTCACTGAACTCCTTCATTCTCTGTCTCGCTGTCAACAGCCAGTGGCTACCTTCGTCACTGCCATCGATCTTCGTTGGATGCAGCTCAAACCCAATGGATCACCAACAACCACGAACTGTATTCTTCCCGACTTCTCTTCATTGATGATCAACATATCGAGCTTCAACTACTCATGACTCGAACTCTAATCATGAATACTACGACTCCCCTGAACCAAACTCGTCTCTGCCTATCACCACTCACACATTGAACCTTCTCTCGAGTCTCGTCGCTTGCCATCAATCCATCTCCGAACCCATTGTTTCGAACTCAAGAACTCCATGATCAACCATCAATAATGGCAGCAACCGAGATCGACTCAATACTTACTTCTTATCTTCTTCTCGACACGACCCAACATACCTCAACTCCATTGACTACGAGCAGGACCTCCATCTCTGCCAAGCTCCACTTTCATCATTAGGTTACCGCCTCGAACTCACTCCCTGCCATCGATAATCAACAGCAACAGACTCTTCCTTCCAGCTACATACAGCTTCGGCAACCACAGACCTCCAATTTCCATTATCTCCATCAACTACCAATGGTAGTTACATTCGATTCCACGAACTTGGTCGATGCTTGGTGAAGAAGATGATGGCTATGAATTTTAGTAAAATAGTCGGGTGCCTTTAGAAATCACATCAATTCCCCCACACTTGGCTTTTGCTAGTCCTCGAGCAAACTATCTAAAATACAACAACTCCATGTCGTTTTGATACGGTTACTCTTAGCATGAATAATAAGGCCTTTAAACCCCTAGGTGTCCCTTGGGTGGACGAAAGTTATAGTCTCGTGAAGGTTTACAAGAGAGTCTACCTACAAAACCTATATTTCCAACTCCGTCTATTTGTGACAAATTCATGAACGAATCCAAAATGACTACGGGGAGGAGGTACCTTGCAAAATTCAGTTCATATATTCAAATAGATAAAGCTCTAATTAGATAGTCGAACAAGCCACAATACTGGAAACTAACAAACCACAATCACAATGAAAAGATCAGGAAGATGGATATAGATGTAGATGTTGGCGAATATTCACAAGTGATCGATGTTTCCCATATCTGTCAAGGTCACTGCACAAGATGAACCTAATCCTATTGATTGAGCTACTTGGGTCTTCGAATGCTACATCAAATCAATTGGCATATACAAGGGAACCAAGAGTGACTTTATTCAACACAATAATAATTTCTTCTCTTCTTTTTTTTTTTTTATATATGATTGGATCAAACTGGATCCAATTTCTCTTTTTTTTTTAGACGGCATGATTAGATCTTTTGGATCCAAGCGCATGCTTCCTTGTCAACACGTATATGATAGTTGCCTTGGATCCTGCATTCCACGCTTTGTTTAGGCGACGGAGACAGGGACTCGTTTCACACATACCGCTATTCCCAAGTGTCTTTCTTATTCCGTTTGGTCTAATTGGCTCGGTCTCTTTTTGTTTTTTTTTGTTTTTTTCAAATTTTTTTTTCTCTTTTTTTTTTCTAGTAACTCAATCACTCTATTTCATCCTAGCGCAATAACACGTCGATGTTTAGTGACCCACCAAAGCACTTAGAGAACAATAGATAAATATGGAAAAAATAAAAATAGAATGTGATATGGTGATATTCCGAGATATGGTAACAACTATCATGTTATTTGTGATTTCTGAGCTATGTGTTCATCCCTTTTAGTTAATTGGTTCCTCAACTCCTGCATTCAAAATGGTTCAATCCACTAATGGTGTCATCCTAAAGGCACAAGTTTCTAGATTTCGGAGTTCAAAAAGCACAATTTTTCTTGGTTTTTTCTTCTATTTTTCTGATTTTTTTTTTTTTGAAGGCATAAAACAAACTAAAACAAACTATACAAACATATAAATGCTCCCCCACACTTAAACTTCACATTGTCCTCAATGTAAAACCGAAAGTTCTGAATTCTGACGTAACAGCAGAGATAAAACGCAAAAACTGTACAAATTGGTAAGGAATTTGGAAAAACTCCATTTCACAAAAAGTTGTTCATCTACGTGTTTTCTACATAGTGTCAAAAGGGCACAGTGTTTCGATAAACGGTCTGACAGTTATGGTCTCTGACTGAACTACGCGCAGTCTGAATTTTTCTTCTAAAATAGATTACGGACTCAATGAACTTGAACATGGGGATGCAAATATGATATGAAAAGCTAAGAAAATAAAATACAAAAGATAGAGATACAAACCGATGGGTTGCCTCCCATTAAGCGCTTGGTTTAAAGTCGCTGCCCGACTTTCTTGTTATCGCCCATATACCAACAATCAAAAACTTTAGTCTCGCCTTTAAAATAATGCAAATTCTAATAACAACTTCACACAATTATTATCATAACATATGAATAATGAAATTGTTATAGCTTGAAATCTTCCCACACTTAGTCCTTTCTACACTCGAAAGTGGATAGAGAACATAAAATAAGGGAACTTCTATAGGTTCCTCTCGATGAACCCGCACAATACTAGAATCAAACACATCAAGTGGTATATACTTAGAAGTAAAATAATCCTTCAAATTTTAGAAGCACAAATACTCAATCCCAAGTGATGTGGATCAAAAGATTCGAAATATGCAAAGGATTAGACAAACCTTCCACAATCTCTCGTTATTATAGGATCCTCATCATTCTTAAAGAATTGCAATGAATTATTTACCTCATTTGTATCGTGGTCCTCTATCAAACTATTTAGCCATTCTTCTCGCTGGGCCGCTTCAATCAAAATCTCAAAGATCAATATAATCCTTGGCTAGCTCAATTGGGTCTTCCACAACTTCAATAAAATTGGTTTCATTCTCAATCACTATCTCTTCAACAAACTCACATCGAATCAATCATCTCCTAGAAATTCTAGTTCATTGGTGCAAATCCTAAAATCATTGTTTGAGTAAGTTACACCATTTATAATAACGGTTATGTCATATTCATTCTCCTCCTTTTGAATAGGCGAGTGATCGTTATTATGATCCGGAGGTGAAATAACATTACCATTATTGCAAGGATTTTCCAAAGGTTGCTCATCTTCATCGAGTCTTCACAACCTCATAATCTTCAATATCCAACGACGTTGAAGTTCCGTTCGTATTACCTTGTTGATTTCTTCTAGAGTCTTTTACGATGCTCCACTATTCAATTGATCATATTGCTTTGAAAGTTTTCTCGATATTAATACGTTTTCCGCCATTATTCACGATGGAATTTTCTCGATCAGATCTCTTCTTTTGACATAAATGACGAAAGAACATGATAAAGAGGAGTAGGTCTTTCCACACTCTCCTGTCATCTGCACATTACTAGAAAACAATCGATCGAAGCATAACTATCCTCCCATCCCTTTGATTGCTCACTTACATACCCGTCATAAGGTTGTTGATATGTATGAGAGTATCCATAAGGCTCCGTAGGGTATGGTTGGTAGTTGTTATATGAATGAGATTGAAATCCAAATTGATTACCACAATAATATGATGATTGGTCTTGTGCTCCGTACATGTTATGTCCGTAAGGAAACATGACGACTCACAAGAACAAAAGAAAAAAAAAAAAAAAAAAAAACAAGCTAAACAAATAACAAATCAATTAGCAACCGCTCCCTAAGAATCGGCGCCAAAATTTGATGCGTGTCGTAACCACAACAAATTAATCAATATATTTCCCACTAATTAACTAGTAATATAAATGTAGTAAGGATCGCTCCTACAGAGCTTGTGTAATTGATATGTTATTTAGTTCAGCAAAATAATGAAAAACACAAAGGGGGATTGTTTTAAAGTGAAATAAAAAGAATAACAAATAAAAGAAAGATATGATCAAGGAATCCTTCGCCGTTACAAAACGTTGACTCTCATAGCATACTTATCTATCTTTCGCCAGAACCATTCATCACCAACCGTAGGATTGCAGGTATGCTTAGCTATCCCCAAAACTCCTCGTATCACCGGGATAACAGGTACGCTTAGCCACCGGATTCTATCCAACCGGAGCCGCCTTGAGGTACGCTTACAAGGTGTAACTCAACCGAACGCTTAGGCTTTGTGAATTTAGGTTTGATCCCAGCAGCTTAAACTCAAGACGCTTTCGGTTCACTTATCGGTGTTGTCTTCACACATGATTGCTTCACGTAATCCCTCCGCAAGGTTTCACGTTCTCTACATGTGTAGGAGATGCACGACAATTACGGATCGCTCCAACTCTCTACTAGCAATAGAATGATCAATAGAATAATCCAATTGTACACTTGAACAATCTAGAAATCAATAATGAACCCTAATTATAGAAAAGACAATCGATGAGATGATGAAACTTCGAATAGATTTATATAACTAATAAAGCTTCACGTTAGAACATTGAATTCATCCTCAATCAATAAAAATTAGTTACACATGAGTTTACTAAAACCCATGAAAAATATATGAAATATGAGGAGAAAATACGTTACAAAATACCAAGGTTTCCCCCTAGGGGTAAACCCTAATTCCTTGCTCCTAGCTTCTTCTCTTCTTTTGATGTAGAACACCTCTTTTCTTTCAGGAATTCTGTCGAACAGGTTGTGTGTATGAACTCGGGTTGAGGAGCTCCCTTTGTGTGGTGATTCAACCCTCTATTTATAGCCTTTTATTCCTCAAAATTCGAATCTGATAAACACCCAAGACTACTAAACCGGCCTAAACCCTAAAATCAAATTAATCCACAGCCGTTCATCTTGAAAATCGATGGCAAAAGCTCTAGCTCGGTGGCTGTTTTAAAGCTTTTGAAACTTATCTAATGCTCTGTATTTTCTCTCAAGTTTCCGCGTAGAAACAAACCCCACTCAACTTCTCCCTCGATCATTACCTGTGACGATGGAACATATAATCTTCACTTGGTTCTCGCCCATCTCGCCGAGTTCCATTCATCGCAACCATATCCCTTAGCTTGGTCAATTAATCTTCATTGCCCGATAGACGCCACCACTGCCAAACTCAACTCCGTATCGAGTCTTGTCCAAAACCCGAGCAAAGAACACCATCTTATTCAGTCGATCGAATGTCTCCAAACTTTGTCTAGTCCAAACCAACTTAAGCTCAATACTCGGTCTTCTCAAATTCTCATGTACGGACTCTTGTCTCGTACTCTTCTTTATATCCATGTCCAACACGAGCTCGCCATACTGCTCATTACCAACTCCAACTCTTCATCTAATTCCTAATACCACAGCCTATCAATCTATCACTCCCGAGCTCCATCATCATTTGCTACTAATGGCGAGCTTCATATTACCACAGCCTCAAGTTCGTATACATTCTTTTCCCGCTCCATTCCTCACTTTGACCAATGCAAACTGGCCCCTCGTTAATGGCGTAAGCCATCATCATCATAGTAGCTCCCCCGTATGTACTCGAGCTTTCTCTACTTCACCGAACTCCTTCATTCTCTGTCTCGCTGTCAACGACCAAATGGCTACCTTCGTCACTGCCATCGATCTTCGTTGGATGCAGCTCAAACCCAATGGATCACCAACAACCACAGAACCGTATTCTTCCCTGACTTCTCTTCATTGACAGTCAACATATCGAGCTTCAACTACTCATGACTCGAACTCTAATCATGAATACTACAGCCTCCCGAACCAAACTCGTCTCTGCCTATCACCACCACACATTGAACCTTCTCTCGAGTCTCGCCGCTGCCATCAATCCATCTCCGAACCCATTGTTTCAACTCAAGAAGCTCCATGATCAACCATCAATAATGGCAGCAACCAGATCGACTCCAATACTTACTTCTTATCTTCTTCTCTGACACGACCCAACATACCTCAACTCCATTGACTACGAGCAGGACCTCCATCTCTGCCAAGCTCCACTTTCATCATTAGGTTACCGCCTCGAACTCACTCCCTGCCATCGATAATCAACAAAGAATGCACTCTTCCTTCCAAACATACAGCTTTCTAACTGCAGCACTTCCACTCCATTATCTCCGCTAACTACCAATGGTAGTTACATTCTACTTCCTCGAACTTGGTCGTGATGCTTGGTGAAGAAGATGATGGCGGAAATTTTGAGTAAAATAGTCGGGTGCCTTTAGAAATCACATTTAACTCACACCTTGCAAGACTGACAAAGCAATTTTTTCGTATCATCCTTGTTTCGCGCATAACTTCTTAGTATGATATCGATTGACCCCATTCTTCCGGCGCTGGCTTCGTCTTTTCGTCCTTTTCAAGGTGATAGCAAGAACTCCTAGAGTTGAACGAGTTTCACTTGGTCTTTGATCCTTCTCCGCTTTCGGCTAACTTCTTTTATTGCACAATTAAGTGCCAATTCACTTCTTTTGGATGATTCACCTAGCAAAACACAAATAAGAGAAAACAAACGTAATATACAATAATTTGCAAGAAAATATAGCAAATACTAGCATGGATTCGACACAAAATATATGCAAAATATGCACTTAACACTTGGTATCCTCGTGAATCATGTCTACTGGATCAGGTTGATTTTCCATGGGTCCAAGCACGATCTACAAAGAATATCACAAGGTTAATTATCAGAAAAGGAATATAATAGAAATGTTCGGCTTATACGATATTCTTAATGTGTGCCGAACCACACACAATATTTTAACCCAAAAAATTAACAAATTCATGTTCGGCTCATACGATAATGATATTATGTGCCGAACCTTTAACATTTAGAGGTTTCGGCTTATACGCTATTATCAATATATGCCGAACCAATAACAATATTTTACCCAAAAATTAAGAAATTCATGTTCAGCTCTTAATATTTTTAACATATAAGCTGAACCATTAATTTTCTTATTCCGGGCAATGTAGGATGTTGTTCGGCTTACTGTGAAACTTTCATATAAGCTGAACTAGTGTCTAACAAAAGGGTGGGAATTGAAAATTATAGGTTCTAAGCGCATGTCAGTAAATGTATTCGGTGAGCCGAACTGTTCATGATTTGGTTGATTCGGCTCATAGATGTGAGCCGAACTCAACTCCGGTTCGCCGAACCATGAAGCAAAAATCCAAATTTTTGATAATTTCTAGCTATAGAAGTGAGATTGAGCATAAGATAGAAGTGTACCTGTGTATTAGAAGCATTGGGTTCCTCATATATGTGCTCATCATCTGGATTTGGCTCATCAAAATCATCATCTTGAGTTTGTGTTTGAGTTTGTGTAAAATCATTCTCATAATCTAAGAAATCATCCATTTAGGAATCATTGTTGTAGTTGATATGTATTTTCCTAGGTTTTTTATATGAATTATGACCCTCCTCATCCTCCATTGAATCAAGAATTAAAATTTTCTCACTTTCTCCTTCTTTCTCTCCTTCTTAACCAAAACTTTGATTTTTTTTTCCCCAAATTTTTCATCTAAACAACCTTTATAATTCTGAAAATTATCTTAATCACTAAACAAAATATTTAATCACTAATCCAGATTACTAACACTAATACGTAAAGGGTAGATTTGCCATTAAAAAAAAATTGGGTTAAGGGGATACCTGATTTTACTATTTCACAACCCTTTTTGTCTTTATTGAGTATGTCTAGAAAGATTTTGGTATGCCCAAAATCAGGGTTCCTCAAAATCGCGTGTTCATAAATACTACATACTAGTAATGGATATCCCCTCGAATCTCTAAGTACTGAATTCAGTACCAATCCTCCGAAATGCCTACCAACAGTTTGGAAAAATCTTACTCCCTCCGTCTCTAAAAGTTTGTGTGTAATTTTACACACAAACTTGCTATCTTTTAGAGACGGAGGGAGTATTTTCAAGCCTCCCAGTTGTTGTCGTCCATTCAGCCAACCTAAGAGCATCCACAGTCGTGGAGTATAACCAAATTTTTTGGTAAAAAACAGACGCAGTGGAGACGGAGTAAAGACCAAAGACCGGACTATAACCAAAACCCAGACCATATTTAGTCTTTAGTCCTGGTCTTTAGCGGGCGTAAATTGAAGTTGCGCCTGATGGGGCGTAACTCAAAGTTGCGCCCCAACAATTAAAAAAAAAAAAAAAAAAATGGGGCGCCCCAACAATAATTAAAAAAAAAAAAAAAAAAAAAAAAAGAAATGGGACGAGATTTGGAATTGCGCCTGGTTGGGGCGTAACTCAAAGTTGCGCCTGACCAAATTTTAGTCTCCCTCCACCGTGCTAAACACTGACTAAACCCAAATTTTAGTTTTTTTTTTGCTCTTTGCTCTTTGGTTATGGTCGCACCACTGCAGTTGCTCTAACATGTGCAAATAGGATATTCCTGATTCTTCCATCAGAACAGCAAAATAAAACGACCCTTCAAATTTGAGAGAATTGATCGGCCATTTATACTCGTTTTACAACTTCCATTTCGTCTCACTGTTCTGTATTTTGCAGTTTGCCGTTGTGGTCCCACACCTCTAAACCTTTTATAAGCTACTCGTAAATACAAGTGTCGCCCCTCACAAAGCTTCCTTAGTTAGCCCCACAAACCACACGATACTGACACCTGTATTGTTTTTCCGGATCGGTGTTCCCTTAAGCCGTCAACCACCTCGTGCACACTTCACTTACATGTGTGCGCACACACATTATCATAAAGTACAAAATTTCTATCCAACTCCCCTAAACTCCCTCCCTTTATAAACCCCTTGAATTTCTACAGAGAGAAGCAAAAACAGAGTCCTCTGTAAAACATTTTGATAGAGCAAAAATGGCGTCAAGAATTCGCAGAAGTGTTTCTTTTTCACACCCAAATTCATCACCAAAAACTAACCATACAAGATCATCAAGTCTTCCTTGTAGATCTCATCCCTTAATTTCTCAACTTCAAGAAGAAATTAAAAATCTTATGATTTGGGAAGCAAATCTTGATTTGAAAACATCTGCTTGGCTTAATGAAGGTTTAATCATGCTTAAAAATGTACATGATTCTTTCAGTGATCTACTTCATCTATCACAAACAAAAGATTCATTTCATCGTAGATCTGAATGGGTTGAATCTCTTCTAGAAGATTATCTTCGATTTGTCGATGTTTATGGAATTTTTAGAGCTTCAATTGTTTCAATAAAAGAGGATCAGTTGAAACTAGAAATGGCTTTAAGAAGAAATAATGAATCAATGATTTCATTGTATGCTAGAGAAAGAAAGAAAATAAATAAAGATATGATGAAAATTGTATCTTCAAATGTTAGATTTACAGGAAAATATTCAATCCCTGTAACAACAATAGTGGAATCAAACTCTGCTGATTTTGAGCTATCTAATGTTCTTAGAGATGTTAATGAAGTAACACAAATGGTTACAATGTGTTTGATAAAAGGAGTTTCTTCATCCATCGAAATTAAAAGAAATTCTTGGAAAAATCTGAAGAATTTGTGGAACAATAAAAAGAAGATGAGTGACAAAGAAGAAGGAATCAAAGAAGTTGTTGAAGTTATCAAAAGTTTATCTGAGCTGAGAACTAACGGTGAAGGAGATAAAAACAGAAAAGAGAGGAGGAGTAAGGCTTTAGAAAAGTTGGAACGTTTAGATGAATGTATTGAAGAGATTGAAAATGGAAGCGAGAAAGTTTTTAGAAGTTTTATTAATACTAGGGTTTCTTTTCTTAATATTATCACGCACTAGTAAAAAGCTTGATTGCTTTTGTTTGATTTTGTTTCATGGTGTTTATTAGTGAGTGAAGTGAGATGTAATTTGTATAGGCCTGCATTTGTATTCTTTGAATTAATAATTTGTAAATGAAATTCTGTTTGAACTCAGTTGATTGAAAGTTCTATCCTCTTGGGTTCTGGAATATTTTGCAAGCAAATTATGATCATAATTCTTTTACAAGTTACAAGTAAGCTGGATGTAGTTGTGATTCTGCAAACCAGGTCCAGGGTAATCTTCGTTGCAAATTCTTCATTGCAAACTGTGACTCTGGAATGCCTTCAATAGACAATAAATTATAATGCTTCAAAAAAAAAAAAAAACAATTTTTTTTTTTACGGTTTGCACTGGGTTCAGTTTTGTCCTTTAAGAATCCATGGACTTGTATGCTAAATATGATGGAGCTGCACTGAATGCACTTTTTCTTAACCCCAGCTTGAGTGTCGAGGGAATAATTCAAACATTGAATTTGGATGGTCCCTTCAAAAGTTCTGCAATCCACCACATTTTTTGTGCACTTAGTCAAATGATTCAATCTTTGCCAACTGCCAAGTGAGGGTGAGGAAAAGGTTAAAAGAAAATATGCTGCCGGTTAAGATAATCAAGAATAGATTCAATGTCCCAAGGGAGACACCTTGCCTCTCGCATCTCAGGCACAGCTAATTTCAACCGCTAACAATCTTTGCTATGTGTTCAGGATGGAAGTGCAACTTGAGTGGAGCCTATGGAGACAAGGAAAAAAGAAGAGGAATGGTATACTACAAAGTTAAATTTCTTCATGAAGAAACGGTCTTTTGATTGGGCTCTAAACAGCTGACATGATGACAGCCCGTTGTCCCGAATGAACATGATCCAGCAATGAGCATTGAGCAAGCGTTCATGAATCTTGAAATTTTGAATAGACTAAGCAACCAAGCCCATCTGGGTTCTATTTTCTTACAAAATTTTGAAGGGAAAATTAGGCGCAGACCCAAAAAAAATAATATTCTCATTGTCAGGCCCATAATTAATTTTAGGTACCGTGATAGCCATAATTATTTCCGTGACACCCATAATTATATGAAATTATTAAAAATGTATGCATGACGGATTATGCATCCGCATGACGGGTTATGCATCAGGGGTATAATTGGCAACGCAACTTGGATATAACATATCTAAAAATCCGCGCCTTGGAATTTTACAAATTTTATATCGTTGGAAATCTTTTTAAGAGAGCTATGCAACGAGTACAAACAACAATATCAAATTTTGTTTTTCACGAAAAAATTGGAGGTGGTCATCATTTTAGGCAAAAAATTCGAAAACTGACTACATAACCATTATGCAGCCACCAAAAAAGATGCATAACACATTCTGCAGACGCATAACGAATTATGCAACCATTTTCTCAACTGCATAACAAATTATGCATCTATAACAAGTTATGTAACCATTGTTTTGGTTGATTTTAGTGCGTACATAAAAATTTGATGCATAATGCGGTATGCATCCATATTTACTGGATGCATATCAAAGTTATGCATCTATTTTCTCGATGCATAAAAGATTGTGGAACAATTTTCTCGATGCATAATGCATTATGCAGTCATATTTTCGAATGCATATATGCATCCGTTTTCACGATTGCATAAAATGTTATGTAGATATTATTGTAGGTGCATGACAAGTTATGCAACCTTATTTTTTGTTGGTTTCAATACTAAGAAAAAAGTAGTTGCGTAATGATGCGTGTCGTAACCACAACAAATTAATTAATATTTTCCCACCTAATTAACAAGTAATATAGTGGTAATTAAGTTCGTTTCCCACGAGGAGCAAGAGTTTTTAGTTGTTTAATTGTCACAAAAAGGGGGGTTTGTTTTATAAAGCAAAAGAAAATAAACAAAGCAATTCAAAGATAAATTTGAAATCAATAAGAGAGACAAGATCAAGGAATCCTTCTTCGTTGCAAAACAATGATTCAATTATGCCGGTCAGAATTCTCTATGTAAACATACCTAGAAGTATGCTAGTGACTATAAAATCTCTAAAAGTTGGAGCTTTTATGCATTTTTTTTTTTTATTTTTTTTTTATAAAATACATGCTTAACCACTCCACCACACTTAATCCTTACATTGTCCTCAATGTAATTGAATCGTCCTAGTAAAGTCAAGGTGGGAAATCCTAACATGATATGGAACAAGAAAAAGAAGTAACAAAAAGCAAAAGGATAAGAAATACAAAACCTATGGGTTGCCTCCCATTTAGCGCTTGTTTTAAAGTCGACGGCCCGACTTGGCTCTTGTAAGATTCATTCCTCATATACTAACAATCTGAAAATTTGGGGATCCACCCATAGTACCTGTTTTGCAAACAATAACTCCATACAAATGTTAGCACAAGAAAATAATAATAATGTTATCGCTCGATAGAAATTTTCCCCACACTTATTCTTGTCCAGACTCGGAAGTGTATAAAGAACATAGAATTTGGGAACTTCCATGTACTCCTCTTGGCAAACCTGCATAGTGTTAGCATCCAGTGTTTCCAATGGTGGATATCGAGAAACAAAGTCATCCAAAAATACTTTCGAAGCACATACATTCAAACCAATAAAAGGTAAAGGAGAAGAATCAATATGCAAAGGGTTAGAAAAACCTTGCAAAATCTCTTGTTTTACTAATCCTCTTCATCCTTAGAGAATTCATGTGAATTACTTACCTCTTGTATATCGTGGTCCTCTATCAAATCTTGCAACCATTCGTCGTTATTGTCTACCTTAACCAAAGTCTTGGCATCATTATAATCATTGGCAAGTTCAATTGGGTCTTCCACAAAATCAATCAATTTGGTTTCATCCTCTAGCATCATCTCTTCAACATTCTCATAATCGGAATCGGGCCATTCAATAAAATGATTTTCATCGGTATAAATTGTAAGATCTTCTTGTGAGGATGTTACACCGTTTATAACAATAGGTAAGTCACACCCAATCTCCTCCTTTTGAATAGGCGAAGGATCGTTATTATGATCCGGAGTTGGAATAACTTCCTCATTGTTACAACGCTCATACACTTCCGCGGACTCATATCTTTCCCTAAGGAATTTTTTCCAAGCACTAAATGCATCATCTTCAAGCTCTACCTTTTGAATAGGTGCTTGATCATTATTAAGATCAAGGCTCGAGTAAGCTACACTAGCGTCTTCAAAATTCTCATAAGTTTGGTCCTTTTCAACACAATCATCTTCATTTTCAGACTCACCATAATAAGAATCTTCATCGGTTTCATAACCTTTATCCCGACGTCGTTTAAGTTCCATATGAATAGTCCTACTAATTTCTGCGACAAGCTCTTCCGAGTCTCCATCATCTTCCAATTTGTATAATTTCTGTGCAAGTTTCCTGACGTTCACACGCTTACCACCGTTGATAGAGTTTCCAGACTGTATCTCCTCTTTTGGAAAAAGTGAAGTAAAAACACGATGAAGAGGAGTATATTCCAAATTCTCTGTCTGCACATTACTAGAAAACAAATTGTTAGATGCATAACTATCCTTCCATCCTTGTGATTGTCCACTTACATACCCGTCATAAGGTTGTTGATATGTATGAGAATATCCATAAGGTTATGTAGGAAATTGATCATAGCCAAAATATTGGTTTTGATTGTATCCTAAGGATGGTTGGAAGTTGTCATAATGTTGAGGTTGAAAACCGTATTGATTGTTGTAATATGCTTGCTCTTGTCCACCATACATGGAAAACCGATACCTGAAATAATATTCTCAGAAACTAAGTTAGATACGATATAAAATCTAACAAAGCAAGAATAAAGCAAAAAGAAAAATAAAAACAACTAAAAACCGTCCGCTGCTCCCCGGCAGCGGCGCCAAAATTTGATGCGTGTCGTAACCACAACAAATTAATTAATATTTTTCCACCTAATTAACAAGTAATATAGTGGTAGTTAAGTTCGTTCCCACGAGGAGCAAGAGTTTTTAGTTGTTTAATTGTCACAAAAAGGGGGGTTTGTTTTATAAAGCAAAAGAAAATAAACAAAGCAATTCAAAGATAAAGTTGAAATCAATAAGAGAGACAAGATCAAGGAATCCTTCTTCGTTGCAAAACAATGATTCAATTATGTCGGTCAGAATTCTCTATGTAAACATACCTAGAAGTATGCTAGTGACTCTAAAATCTCTAAAAGTTGGAGCTTTTATGCAAATTTTTTTTTTTTTTTATAAAACACATGCTTAACCACGTAACGTGTTATGCAACCGTTTTCTGGACTGTATAACAAGTTATGCAAAAAAAAAAAAAAAAAAAAAAAAACTGCAGAACATGTTATGCAACCAATTTCGAGAATGCATAACAAGTTATGCAACAAATTTGTAGATGCATAACCTGTTATGCAATGATTTTCTCGACTACATAACAAGTTATGCTTCCATTGTTTTGGTTAATTTCAGTGTTTACAAAAAAAGTTAATCTCATTTATAATCGGGACTACTAGGCAGATGAAATCATTAATAAGTACCAGTGGCAGTGGAATAAAAACCTAGTACTAACGTTTTAGTAAATGACAACTCCAAGCAACCAACCATATGTTCCATCGCCACCTGCAACCTGTCCAACAAAAAACCATAAAAAATTCAGCAAAAGCTAACTGGGACATCAGTCTCAAGTACTCACAATATGCAGTGATAAAAACTTTCTTCAACAGTAAAACAACTATCAATGTCGATTTCCACTTATCCGCAAGCACCTGTTTACAGGCTGAAAACTAATAAATACATGATGCTTGTTTAGTAGGTTGCGGTAAGTTATAAGCAAATCACCACCTAGCTGTCCACCACTTCTAGAATTGACAAACACAATCACTAGACATACTGGTATATGAGAAGCAATTTCTTTTTCTGAGTCACCTTCCCCTATAAGTATGTAATTAGGGATATAAAATTCCATCAAGAAATTGTCTGATTCCGATTTGCCTTCATCGATTTCAGCCATGACTAACTGCACGATTACATCCAAATAACCAGAAATAATAAGCTATGATATTCATATATTGTATACAACTAACTATGATCTTAAGCATCAAATAAACTCCCTTAGAGACCCAATGACAAACATATAGTATTCATGCATTGAAACAGAGAAAATTTCTTGGATCCAATTGAAAATGAAATCTAAAACATGCCCCACTCTCATAATTGGATCCCAATTGCATTACAGAACATATTGACTTAAGAAAATTGACTTGCAATAAATGATTATAAGAACATAATCACTTCCAATTCCGATATTTGCAAGGGAGAATCCGAATCGGAAGAATATGAGTATACTGAAGATGACAAAAAAAAAATGTGGATAATTCTTTATACCTGAATGAGACAAATCTGAAGAGAGTTTGTAACCTTCTTTCTTTCTTCCTGATCCTTAAATTAAACCCTAATGTATCAAATTTCGAAGCTATAACTCAAAATCACAACCAAAAAACAGAAACTTGATATCAAAATGTTACCTGATTGATGATTCTAGGTAACGATATTATGATTCTAGGGTATGGATTAAACATAGAGAAAGAATACAAGAAGGATGTTAACGTTGTCGTCATCGTCGTCCTAGAGTTTCCTTGTTTATATAAAATTAAGTTCCTCTCTCTGTGATAAAATCAGACTCTAAATTCTTGCCTCTCTTCCTGAAGAGGAAACACAGAACTTTATTTCCATTGGAAGAAAAAAAACACAATTTCAAAAAATATGGGCCTCTCGTAAATTTGTTTAAGAAAAATGGGTGCGACTGTAAACTTTTTTGACGGTGGGTTTGAGGGTGGGAAAAAAATGAAAAATGGGTGTGGTGGTAGTTTTCACAATTTTGAATGGTCTCTGACTCTCTAAGCGTCTCTAATAATGGGTGTTAGTACATAAGATATTTTGGCTTATAAACCATCTGACTAAAATAAAGGAAATGGTTTTTTATTTTTCATTTGATGGGAATCGACTAAAATACAACTCTGCATTTTTTATACTTATGTATACATCTTTACCAAATTGTAATAATTTGAAACATAGGTGCAAAGTATTTTTCTTCCTAAAGCACAATCGATTTCAACTTGAAACATAAATGAAGAACTCAAACTCATATCCAATTCCACAAGTCAGGAATGTTTCTTTTTTTTCTTAATAAGTATGTGCATCAGATCTCTTTCACTTTCTTCCAACCTGTTTTTGGGTGAAAAATGATGTATGGTATAAGTACTTTTTAGGTTTGAGATATCAGAATCGTACAAGACGAGCCTAAATCAAGAAATGGTTGTCACATCTTGATTTGGTCATGAAGGTGGATACGATGGGTTGATCTTATGGGAGAGCATCAGAAAAGAAAAGGATGATAAATCACCATGTGATGAATTTTTCAGCGTGGAGTTGTTGTACTACAGTATGAAGGCTAGATTTATGACTGTAAATCTTATTGTCATGAACATAAGCTTGTTCTGATCGACCGCCATTCTAAATAATTGAAGTCATTTAATTATAGTTGTAGTGAACACACATTGATTCCTCGTAAGTCGTTAGTAGTGGAAGTTGTGAAGAGCTGGAGAAGTGATGGTCATGGAGATAGCGGTGGAGTCATGTCTGCTATGTCAAGTCTAATGAAAATAGTAAATTTATTAAAAAATTAAATTTCAGTAAGTCTAGGATGAGACTGTTTTGACGTGATTTGAGCGTTGAGCTTTGAGATAGGTTGCGGGGAATGAGTTCTGAGCAATAGGATGTGAGCAATAAGCTCTCAGTGATCTTGAGCTCAAAGCCAATGAGATATAAGCTGGGTACTCATTATAGATATGGATTACCAACGGTGGTGGCTTTAACTGATCTAAGCTGATAGGCACACTTGTAGAATATTTGTAGATCAGGATGCCAAGTAGGTAGCTCATAATTAAGACACATCTGAGTGAAATGAAGTGCTTGATGTTATGGCAAGAGCAAAGGATGTCGCTGGCATTAGGTCACACCGTGACAGTAGAGGTGCTAGCGTCATAGCTTGGATCAGTGTTAGCATTATGCCAGCGATATCATTGATGGTTCTGGCGCTAGCATTAAGGTGGCTCCGGTAGTAGATCGATGCTGTAAGGTTTGCGCTGGGATTAGCCCATCTTCATGGAGTGTCTAGCGTTGGCACTATGCCATCATTTTATAACGATTAGCACGAGGATTATCCCAGCGTTGTGTGTGTCCTAGCACTATCCATCTCTGTATAAAATCTGGTACTAGTCTAGCATTTTTCTAGAGGAGTCTGGTGTTGGGATTTGCCTAGCGCGCGAAGACTCTAGTGATGGCACTAGGCCAATGCTACAAAAAGTTTGGTGATGGGATAATCCCAGCGATGTGTAGGTAGTTGGCGCTGGGACTAGCCCAACTCCTCGAAGGAATGTTTAGCGCTGACCCAAGAAATTAGGCTTATGTTAGGTATATGACCAACACTATTGCGAGCCATATTATACCTTAGTCAGCATCATGAGGTTGTACGGGCATTCCTCTTTCGTACTTAGATACTCGAATAAACATATGGTTGTTTCCGAACTGGAGAGAGTTCATAAAATTCTGCTGAGAATAATCATAAGTTAGCTCGGTAGACATGTAATCAGTAAATATACTTTAAATATTGAAGCTTTAAGTCAACACTGTGGATGTAGTGACAAATCGATATTGCTCGAGTAAGAGTCTGAGCATTGCAAATAGAACAAGTTCAAGGAATTTAACCGTGGAAGACTGCAACTTGACGCATGTTTGGTGTTGCTTTATACTATTACTAGTAGATATCTATCTAAGAGTTTGGTACTTATTCAAGAACAGGAGTACGTCATGAATATATATATTTTGTATGGCCAGAGAACTTCTAGGGAGAAGTTCTAACCAGCACCAGTGGCACTCTGAGGACAATGTTGCTCTATGCTAGTGGTCAATCCATCTATGAGCTGTCCAGTCAATGCAGATTCTGTACAAAGGTGAGTATAGTATAAATATTGAAATACTTTTTAATTATATTACATATATATAATACAAAGAGTTCAACTGGGTTAAGCCCTGAAAAACATATACCCTCATAGACAGCGCATAGGGATCAGTATAGAACTCCCATGATCATTGATAGAACCTATGAACATAGATTATGTATTTATGATAGGGGTTTAGAGGCGAATTCACAAATCTTCCCTAGCCAAAAAAAAAAAAAAAAACCACCATCATACAACCTAACTAATATTTGTCGAAATGTTCCATAAATTATGTAATGGATTTATATAGTAACTCAATTTTTTGTGTATGTCATATATCTATATAGGTAAGAAGGATATTGTATGTATAGTAGCGATCTTAGATTGTTTAATCCTATACATTTAAGCGACAGGTGCATAACGCATGCGGTTTCACTACTCTCTAATATATAAAGTTTAATTTTTTTTTAAAGTCTAATTTATTTAAATTCCCCTATCAATAGTTATATATGTACTAACAGTACCATCATATGTTTTTTTTTTATATCAATTGCATGAATAATATTACGCATTGATATGGCATAATGTGATCATTCATGTCGGTACAAGTAATTCTTTCAAGTTATGTTATAGATATATTATCTCACTAATCTGTATGTTCTTGGGTTTTCATTAAAACCGCCATGAATGAATTTGTATGAACTTCTTTTAATTAAGACCAAACCCATGAATTGTTCATGTTTGTATTAGGCTCATAACCCACATCGTCGTTATTAGTTTCTTCGTTATTAAGAGCGGGAAGATCAAGATCATGAAGATCTCATATTGCTGGTAAATTTTCGTCAATTCAGTCATTGGATAGTTTCTAGTATGTGATACACCAAGCAAATGTGACATTTTATGTTCTTGAAGCAGTGATCTATTTGAAATATTTGTTGAAAATTGACAGAAACGTCCTTCAGGCTATATTAAAAGCCACTAAAAAACAATGAATAAGAAACTTCTAGAAATTCACTAGTGACAGAATGAGATTGTTAGCTTCATCATGTGTTTCCTTAGTGCAAATAAGTCGGGAAACTCTAGGAGCATGTTTGCTGACAATAACATCATGAATGAGATGATGATTTCCAATATGCATGTGGTACTTAGAGAAAGACTTTATGCATAAAATGAAGAACTTTGATATTTTGTAGAAGAGAGAAAATAAAGCAAAAGTATAATTATGAACTCTATCTTTAAATATACATATTTAAGATCATGTCTTGAACTTAAAACTATGAGCTCAAATCTCTAAACTCATATAACTTTAAGAACAAAAGAGATTAATCTCTAAAATTTGACATCTTACTGAGAACTCTATAAGTCAGTAACGGAAAATATTGTCCGATGATAAATAAGATTTAGCACACCTTGATGTTCATAAGGGAATGGTAAAGTAGAGATCTCAAACAAAACTCTGCTGGCTGACATCAAGAAAAAGTTGAATGCAACAAAGGGCATGTGGGTTGATATTCTGCACGAATATTTATGGGTATACAGGTCGATAAAGAGAGTATCAACACTCAAATCACCTTTCTCCATAGCTTTTGGCATGGAAGCAGTGCTACCAACCGAACTGAAGTTTCTAACTGAATGAACTTTAGCTTAGATGACTGAACTTTAGCTTAGATGATTGAACTGCATGTCTGAAAGAGAGTAATTCAAACATGAACGATGAGCTACTCCTCAAAATCTTAGATGAAGTATACCTCAAAAGAAAAAGAGCCTTGATTCAGCTCGAAAAACATCAGAGACAAATGCGAAAAAACTAGAAAGTTGTAAAACCAAGAGAGTTCCAGCCCGGTAATTCTGTACTCAGGAAAGTACTACTTAGCAGTTCGGAATACAAGTTAGGAAAACTAGCATCTACCTAGGAAGTACCACTTGTTATCTCTGATAAGATAGGTCGAAGTTCTTACAGATTAAAAAACTTGTTGGGGTAAGTACTCTCGGATACCTGTATAATGTTTAACATCTTAAGAAGTACTATCAGTAAATTGCAAATGCAATATGCTGGGAAATAAAAAGCTTGAAAAATCATAATTTGTAAAGCAATATTTTATGTGGAATACAATATGAAATATTAATTTCAAAACTTTTTTCT
Source organism: Papaver armeniacum (assembly GCA_023531295.1). Classification (NCBI taxonomy): domain Eukaryota; kingdom Viridiplantae; phylum Streptophyta; class Magnoliopsida; order Ranunculales; family Papaveraceae; genus Papaver; species Papaver armeniacum. The sequence goes on along the minus strand of JAJJWW010010727.1, from coordinate 14,256 downwards.
GAAACTCTATACCTGAAAATTTGAATTGATAATGTCAAAATACCAGGTGAAGTGACAAACACTTACTAAAGCTTTAATCTGAAACTTTATATCTACAACTTTGAACTGAAAATATTAGGGAATCTGGTGAAGTGGCCAACACTCACTATATCTACTATCTGAAAGTCTGAATACACTGCTAGAACTGACAATATCAGGATATCTGGAAAAATTTCCAAATGCTCACTAAAATGCTCTGAAATCTTTATTCTCGAAATATTGGTTGTAAAGGCGTACCCAGTCATAGTCGTTTTCCCGTATTATATTATTGTATCTTTACGATTGAAATATCACAAGTTGTGCATAATTAAACCTAGATAGTATTAACTCACCTGTAAAGAACCTATAAGACTCAATCTTGTTGAATTCTTGTCTTGAAATATATATTTCAAGACTTATTCTTGTTAGAATTCGGTTCGTATACATTTCGGGAACATACTAGGTTTACCTTGTTAAAATAATCTTGTATACAGTTTCGTAATCGAACATATATATTAAATAGGATTGTCCATATAGGTTCCCAAACGGAAAAAGAAATGGTGGTGTACTAGTTACCTCTCTTTTTGAATATCTATTAATTGGTCAATAGTTAAAATTTATTGAGTCGTATGATGTTATTTACTTGTAAGTGTGTCGTCTTCATTTTCTTTGTAATACTGGTTTGTTGTTGTGTAAGTTATTGTGTGAGTTGTTGGTGATAGTAGATATAGAAGTATCAAGAGGCTTGGCCAATGCAAAAGGATCGGTGAAATCCTTTATGTAGAGTTGAGACTCCATAGGTAAAAACCAAGCCAAGTGTTATGGAAGTTTCAAGGTTCAAGTGTACAAAACTAATTGACGAGATGTAGTTGAGCAAGGAAAAATAATATCTAGTAACGGTTGGAGGCGCGAGAGCTGCACTGAAGATTGCAAGTGAAATAAGAGTTACGGTAAGATATGTGTGGCATGTACCTGCAAGTGAAGTATGTTGGTTATTTATGAAGCTAAGTTATGATAAGATGTGTATGGAAGTTAAAAATAAAACAGGTACCGTCTTTGCTAGCGAATCAGACTTGTCGTGAGACAATGTGCAAAATTCTGAAGTTTGAGTTTAAGGGAGGATGTTGGAAAGCAAACTACAAATTTGACACGGGCTTAAACTTGGTCATGCGTGAGTTGTATTCACATAGTTTACTTTGTTAGGGTTGTATGGGTAATGCATTAATTTGTAGGATTGTTTAACATGTTATTCATCATGGGTCTGTTAAGCATGTAAGTTTTAGTGACTTGGTGATAATCATGCTAATATTATTGTATTACTTATTGTTTACATACAATGAAATCAATCAAGTATTTTGACAGTTTAATTCTTCAGTGCTTTCGTTTTACTACTCATTGTTCTCTATCCATATGCCTTTATTTTCAATAAAAGCAAGATATTTCCATGGTGAGGTGGTTGATTAATTGATGAAAACTATAGAATTGGAAGTGAGTATGCATATGAAAAATCCAGACTTCTTTGTGCATTACACAGTGTTGAAGTTGCAGCTAGTTTTGCCATTGGTTACATACTAGTTTAAAGAAAATGTTTTGACATTAGTAAGGCTTCTTACTCTTTTTCTAAGCGAGTACACGAGTTATGTGGTCTTCTTTTATTTACGTGTTTTGTTGTCTTATCCAACTGTTATGTTGATTTCTTAAACTATGAGAACGTTTTGATTCTTTTGAAGTGGGTGTGAACGTGCGATTGGGGGATACTTATATTAATTGGGGGATATTGGAAAAAGACAAAAACGGGATTTAAATAGTAAATCAAGGTCACCCCATATCCATGTATTTTTACTAATTCCTAATCTACCCCTCATTAATCAGGTTTAATTGTTAATAATAATTAGTTATGTTAATTGATTAGTTTGAAATGATTTATAGAAATCATTTTCATTTTGGAGAGATTAAAAGTATGAATGTTGGGTTCAAAATGTTTGGTTGAGATGAGTGACCATAGTGACAAAAAAGATGTCTCTGAGTCTTCACGTTAGCAACAAATATGTCTTTTATGTTGAATCTTCTCCAGATGTAACTTTGGATTCACCATGGCTGCACCTGCAAAACATCCTGCCGGCATTGATATAACTATGAATACCATGCCGGTTTAGTTATATCAATGACGGCGCACCATATTTTCACGTATCAGGGAATATTCAACCAACACAGTGTGCTGGCGTTGTTGTTGGTCGTCCATCCATGCCGGCATTTGTTGGAAATTTTCATAAAAGTTTGTTGCTATCCGAGGGTCGTAGCCCCTCCCGGCTATGTTCGACATGACAGGTCGCGGGGGTCTAGGGGCAGCGCCCCTTAGCAGAGTGCGAGACAACGTCTCTTAGAATTTTTTTCTGGTTTTGAAATTCAAAACCTATTCCGTTTTGAATTTTTCTAGTTTTAATCAGTCCAGTGCCGGCACAGTTAGTTAATTCTCGAGCATGCCGGTACTGCTAACGGCATAGTATGTTGCATAAATTTATTATCCGGCACATGATGTAAAGTATCCTGAAAATTGAATTTTTTTTCACTTGACTACCGGCATTAATAGATTTCTATCGAGCATGCCGGTATTGAGTTACGGCATTGAATGTTAGTTACCAAGCATGCCGACACCATTTTTTGGCATGGTCTTCATCACTTCCGGCGATGTAAAAAAAATTATTTCCGACATGGTCTTCATCACTACCGGCCTGGTCTTCATCACTTCTGGCATGGTCTTCATCACTTCTGGCATGTCTTCATCATTTCCGGCATGGTCTTCATCACTACAGGCATGGTCTTCATCACTTCCGAATGTAAAAACAAGAAAAAATCGTTTTCAAAGTGAGGAGCCGGCAGAGAAGGAGAAGAGAATTTGAAAGAAATTGGGGAAAATTTAGAATTTGAAAGGGAGTGGAGAATATTTAGGTTTCAAATCCCTAACCCTAAAAGAGATTAATAAGAGGTGAATATGGAAATGGGGATATGATTTTGTTTTTTGATTTTAGTTTTCTGATTTTTATTTTGAGGGAAGGGTATTTTAGTATTTTTGCCCCCCAAAACACCCCTTAGCAGACACTATTAGTTGGGGAAAGTAATTTATATCCCCCAATCACACGTTCTTTAGTAACATGTGTTGGAAAGACTACATGTTTTGATGAAGAGTACATGCTTCTTAGTGATGCTGGAATGCGTAATGTTGGAGTTTCTTCAAAAATACATGTCTTGAAGAAGGATAATGTAGTGATTGTGCCTGAGCGTCCTCTTGACTCTGTTCATCATCTCGTAGTATTCATCTTGAATACATATGTTGTTATTGTATATAGTAGAAATTGACGTTTAGTCCCAAAGTTACTGGTCTTTGGACGCTTTAGTCCACTCAACTCAGGCCTAGTACTCTCTAGTCCAAAAAAGCCCCGTCTCCAACAGTTTAGTCCAGATTTCTACGAGTTGGTCCAAATTTTAGCCGGTTTAGAAAATGCAATTTTTTCTTACTTCCATAATTACCCTCTGATGTTTTCTTGTTCATTTTTTTAGATCTTAGATTTTTCGGAGAGAGAAATAGAGACAGGTGCGATTTCATGTTAGCATTTTGATGTTTTCATTTAATGTTTATTTGATTGATTTCTTCTTCTTCTTCAATTTTCTAGGTTTTGATATGTTCATGGAAATATCTGATTTCTTCGTGTTGTTTAATTTCGCTGATATGTAAATCTCAAGAATGATTTTAGTTACAATTAACCGAAAGAGATGAACGAAGAAAATACGATTGCATCTGTTAGTAAAAGTAAGTTCTAAATTTAATTCAACTCTTCTAGGTTCTGATTTACTTTTTATGTGTTCTAGAATTGTTTTTGTCATTGTTTTGTTAATTTCTTCTTTCAATTTCTAATATATGTGAATGTAGTCTCATCTGATTTATAATTTCTCTGTCAAAATCAACTAGATCTCAATCTTCACATATATAATCGGCATCAACACTATCATAAATCCCTAGTTTAAAAGCATTTGTAAATTAACTTGATTGATATTGTTTTTAGATCCTAATTATGAACCTTGCATGTAGTAATGTACTCGGAAATGAAGTACCCCCATGTGCTCATTGCTCTCAGTGCCATCTACATTTGAAAATCATTATAAATGTGAATGAGCAAAGAATTTAGCATTAGATTGTAGAGTTTAGATCTAGATTATCCATTTTTAATCATATAATTTTGGTAATGAGTAGTGACTAATGGCACACATGTGCAGATCAATTAGGAATGCATGGAGAAGCCACTATGTAATATGTATGCTGAAATTTTTTAAATAAATTATACAGAGGTATCTAATGAATCTTTATTTGCTATTTCATTTTTTTCAGGTGTGAAATAATAAGGAATCCCTGATTTGAAAGCATCCGAAAGTGTGCTGAAGCATCTGGAAATTCCATGAGGTATTAATAAGCCAATATTTATGCATTCATTTGATAAAATCTAGAAGGTGATTATAGCTACTTAACTCGAAATTATCGCTCAATTTCAAAGTGTTTGATATAATATATTTTTACGTAGTTGTGTTGCGTTTGCAAGTTTGAAGAACAATCATGATAGTGTAGACATTCACGTAGAAACCCCAAATAATTCTCTTCCATAATGCTTTAGTTTCTTGGGTGGTCTTACATTTTATTAGTTACACTTTGTTTAATTTAATGACTTGCAGAGGCCAGGGGGATTTAAACTTATTACTTTGTTTTATTAGTTACATTTTGTTCTTCTTTTGACTATGTTTTGATTTTTTTTTGAGCTATAGTAGGTTTAGAGATTATTGTGTGTGTATTTTTTCAGATTGTGGTCGTTCTCTTTATACCAATAATTCTCTTTTCTTTTCTTTTTTTCTTGAATTTGTATATGAGAATTTAAACCTTTTGTCTTTTCAGTTTTTCTGGCTTGGTTGGTTTTGTTGTCCCGATGTATTTTAAAAATGCTCAAGTAGCTACACGGTAGTAATATAATGTACTTGAAAGATCTAACACGATGAAGTACTTTAGTTGAGAATAGTGGGACTTGCCAGTAGTCATTTCTCTAGTGTTAGATGACGACACTATGCCACGTTATTAACGTGTCATATATGACTAACAAAGAAGTCCGTGAGGATCAGGTGACAATTGTTTTTGAGGCAAACTGACCTAAGTTAGTGTTACTGTATTATCTTGAATACTTTGTGATTCTTAAACACTTGCCTTACCAGATTGTACACATTTTTTATTAAATTGTTAATGTGCACATAGTTGTACACACACTGAGTCTTAATGTGTACATTATTATACACATGTTTATTTTTACTGTGCACGTAGTTGTACACCTGTTGATCATTAACATGCACATAGTTATACACTTTTCTAGTTGATATACCATATTACAATGATAAACGGACCTTTATCTCCCACTGGGTCAACTGTTTAGTTTGAAGTGAGGAACAATGAAAAGTGGAATACTACGTACGACTGTTTCAGTTGCCATTAATTTGGTGGAATTGAGTTTGCATTTATGGGAAACACTAGATGCTCCTCTTGCTTCTTTATAGGTATATAGCTTTATTTTGTGCATTTGTCCTCATTTATGTGGGAGATTTTTTCCAAAAAAAATAAAATAAAATTAATCAGTTTCTGTTAGGTTTGGGCGTCCAACTTGTATTCACTATACGAGGTGTATTTATTTTTACACCTGTTTTACACAGTGTACTTTTTAGTGCACTAGTTTTATCATATATTTGTAAGTCAGTGCACTTTGTTTTTTTGCATTGATGATGTACCAGAAGCTATGAAACTAGTCTTTGCATTCGAACTTGTCTACTACAATGACCTTATGACATTCAAGGAGTTTGTTATAGATTTTTTGGTTTTGGATGCATTTTACATTTAGGTTTGTGTTAATAAATCTTTATGTTTTGACCACACTTCAGTTGTGTTCGTAAACTAATAGTGTGTACACATTAACATAAACTCCTTTTAAAACTCTTTGTTACTTGTCCCGAAGTTTTTTACTGTTTAGCCCTTCAAATTATTATTATTATGTCCGCATGAACATTAGCTGTAAGTTCTCTTTGGCCACCAATGATAGTTTGGAGAGAGATGAAAAGATATGATCATTTGGGTATATATGCTTTGATAGACGTGTATACAATATGTGTACATAGTTGTACACATATTGATTATTAATGTGTACATAATCGTACACGTGTTAATTGTTAATGTGTACATAGTTGTAAACATGCTTCTTACTATACAAGAATCTTTTATTTTAGAATTAGTTGTTATTTTCAGTTTACATCTTTAATATGATATGTGGTGTTAACTCGGGGGGACATGGAAAGACCAGATCATTTTGTAGGTGTGTATATAATTGTACAAGATGATAAAGATGAGTCCCCAACTAATGTTGCTATGCTTGCAGCACAAGATGATGCAACACGGTGCAAGGTATTTGTTCTAGTTGTAAAATTTGGTTCCCTTGATGATTCCTACCTTAATATTGGTCCTAACTGATAACATGATTGTGTGCTTTAGGCTTTCTTAGTTGAATTTGATAAGTACAACATTCGTTTAATGAAATAACACATTGATTCTTAATGTGTACATAATTATACACATGTAGATAGTTAATGTGTATATAGTTGTACACTTGTTGATTTTTAATATGAATGATTGGTGTTGTGCATGTTTTACAGGGGTGTACATATTGGTGCACCTGTGTAAATCTTATGAAAAAGTAGGATTCCCTTGTTTTACAACGGTGTACAGATTGGTGCACCTATAGGAAGTAATTCCCATGAAAAAATAGGTTTTTATGTGGTTGTGAATGATCATTTTTATGCATGTTTTGAAGTGGTGTACGTTTTGGTGCACCTCTGTTATTCCCATGTAAAAGTAGGTTTGTGTGTGGTTATGAATGATCGTTTTTTCTACATGTTTTGCAGGGATGTACACATTGCTACACCTGTATAATTCCCATGAAAAAATGTGCCCCAGTGTGAATATGAATGATCAATTTTATGCATGTTTTGCGGGGGTGTGCACATTGGTGCGCCAGTGTATTTTCAATGAAAAAGTAGGTTTGTTTGTGGCTATGAAGGATTGGTTTTAGGAATGTTTCACATGGATGAATACATTGATGCACCAATATACTTCTCATGAAAAAGTAGGTATGGGTATGAGTATGATTGATCTGTTATGCATGTTAGTAATCTCCTTTTCAGTAAAGTGCAATGAATCATTGTACTCGGATATTTCGAAAGCATACTAAGTTTGTGTAGTAATGCCCACATGGATTGTGTCTCTGACCATAAACTAACTTTTTATTTGATCGTTTTTTTTTTGCTTTGTTTTCTTATGTGGATGTTGGTGAAAGGATAATCACTTTCTTTTCAAGTTGCGATTTCTTATGTTCATTGTTTTGTCCTCGATGCAATCCGACTATTATGGATGTTATCCAACTGGAGCTTGGCATGGGCTGATATTTTTCTCGATCTGCGCGTACTACGGTGGCGATCGGCTATCATGGATTTTGGATTTTTTTGGATCTTTGCATCGGTGTACATAAATGTACACACAAATGTAAATTAAAAAAATTTTAAAAATGAAAATTATATAGTCATATGGGTACTCTTTTTGTAGCTCTCGGAAAATGCTTTCCAAATATATAAAGTTTGTAAAATTTGGACGAGCGAGTTTAAAAGATAAATTTTTATTTTTTTATATTTTTTAAAATTGCTGACGTGTCACGTCCACGTTGAATTTGTCCGTTACAAAACAGTTTCCACTCGCGCACGTGTGCTTTATGAAACACGTGTGTGGAGGTCAGCAGCGTCTTTACACAATTTTTGGATTAAATTGTACCTAGTCAACTAGGTCTGGACTAAACTGTTCTATTTAGTGGGGTTTTGGATTGAACCGTTTTTTTCCCCTGTATATATAACTAGTGGATTGCCTGTGCCATAATGGCACGGGGCTGTAAGGGTGCTTGTGTTATGGCTACTGCCTTCATCGGTCCATCTGGGTTCATGTTCGCCTGAATATCTTTGCCAAACAGACTACCAAATTTTATATCGGTGGATTAGTTTGTTCTTATCCAAGTGGCAGAGTTTGAGGCTACAACATGGTTTGAGGCTACAACATGGTTACCAAGTGGCAGAGTTTTTATAACTCATCAGGGCAATGTTGTCATGTTATTTCCAAAGGGTCTTCTTTTATATACCCCTAAAAATACTAATGGTACCCCTTATCTACGTACCCACAATACTTATCTTACTACCCCATTAGAGATGTTAAAATTGTATACCCCTAAATATATCACGATACAATTCATATATCACGACACAATTCATTGAAAAAGGAAATTTTCTCCTTCGTATGAGATTCATGGAACAATTGAGAAAACCATTAAAGGAAACTACAAATATATACATAAGAGGCAAATAATTTCGACGCTTTTGACTAATTGCAAGAATACAGAAAATCATGTCTGAGGCTTTTGTTTAATTTGCAAGCAGACAGATCAGGAAGCCTCTTTTCATACGATTTGGCTCGAGCGAGCTTGAGTTTTGATTTCTAACATGATTCTTTTCCATTTTGTCAGCGAGGTAATCTCTAACAAACTTTGATGATATAGTGATATCAGTGGAGAAGCCAAATACCTTAACATTATGCTACGCATATACAAACCCTCACCAAATCCCCAAACAAATCTCAACATTTTTTTTTCCTTAACAGTTTTGGCTTAATTGCTAGTAAAGAACTTCACATTTGCGGTGAGGGATTCATTGATTATTGTTGGTACTACGAACGGTTTCGAGAAATAATGAATTGATTCAAAGAAAAGCCTTTAATAATAAATTGATCAATTGGTGTAAACGAACAACTTGAACTGTACTGAATTACTTTAAGATTTCTCTTTTATTGAGATCATGATTTTCAAGAAATATACTTGACGCTGGGATAGGTCTAAGAATCTCAATGACAATAAAAAAATGATGAAAATCCGCCGGAATTAATGGCTAAAGTAATGCCCCCGACTTATTTTTGGATAAAAGATCATATGAGATTCTATTGTGCATGCATAATGGAAGGAAAAGATTTACAAAGGAAACTTTCTTTTTTAACATTTGTGTGAGGAGGATGGCATCAGATAAAAATTAAATGAATTTAAATTTTATCTTAATGGTATATAACTATCATGCAAAAGCCGCATAAACATATTTTTGCTTTTAAATCCATCTTCTTCCCCTTTTTCTTTCCTCCGTCTCTCTCCAAAAATTGCTATCTCACTTTCTCAATATAAACTACATCATCATCATCAACCGAAGATTCTTCACACTGCCATAAATAGGTGTCTAATTCAAGTTAAATAGTATTAAATTTGTCAATTTTCAGAAATAATTAGGTTCATCCCGGATGGTGAAGGCACTGAAGTGCAACAAAGTTCATCCATACCAACCTTACATTTTTGTAGTTTTCATCCATGGATCGAGTCTATGGGTTCGGATACAGAAAACTTTGACCCGAGGAATTGTCTTCCTAACCTGGAAATCTAGAAAATGTTTTGTTCATCCTGGTGTGCTCTGTTAAATTCTTTGATCCAATGTCCTAAAATCGAAACGATTCAAAGCTTATTTTTCTTGATGGAGAACTCTTGGTTGTTTTTCTTTCATGAATTGTTAGTAGATTTTTCTGGAAGTGGTGGTGTTGATGGAGGTTGTGATGGTGCTGATTGTGGAGGTGTTGTATCGGTGATAATGAAATTAATGAATGATAGTGGTGGTGCTGAATCGGTGATCTTATATATACTCCCTCCGTTCCGATTTACTTGACGTTGTAGAGTTTTTCACGAATATTAAGAAATATCAGAGAGAGTAAAATCTTTCCAATAATACCCATATTAATTCCTACTTAAAAGTTAAATTACCTAGTTTTGTGTTTCTAGAATATAGGGAAAGTTATCAATCCCATAGTAATGTACTTGGGATGTACAAGATTGAGTATATATCCTCCATGGGGTATATTTAAAAGTTAGAGTAATTGTTTTTGTGTTGATTACCATGAGAATTAATTCTCTGGTGTGATTCCAAAGCAAGGGTAAATTAGTGAAAATTGGGGAAAAAAACTAAAACTATCATCTAATTTGGAACACAAAAGAAACCCTAAAAAAGCAAGTAAAATGGAACGGAGGGAGTATATACTATAATAAAGAAAAGGGGGACTTTTCAACCGTGGCCCCTTTTTTTTACATAAGTACCCCTAACTTCACCGCCTAATTGCAAAACCACTTCCTATTCTTCATCTTCTCTCTAGATCCGTTTCTTTCGATTTTCGATTCTCTCTTTAGTTCCTCTTTTCCCGTTGGAGCTCCGATTTCGTTTAAACAAGTTACTTCACTTGATTTAGGGGTTCTGCTTGATTGAACCATGAAGTTTGAGGCGAACATTAATTAATACATATTCATCTGTAAAGAAGTCGTGGATGGTAGGTCTTAATCCTTTTTACTTTCTATTTTCTTGGTCGATTCATCTCTTGATCATTAGGTTTCATTAAGTAATGGGTTTGTTTGTTTTCACATACAGGAGAACAAAAGCGGATGTACAGGTTAGTGACTTTAGTTTGAATTGGTTTTCATGGAATGAATTCCTGAATGAGCTTTCATGAAATTCAACCTAATTGATTGGGTTTTTATGAAATGATGATTTGACTAATTTTATACGACGCTTTAATTAGACCATTTTTCAAGAAATGCCTATAATATGTGAACATCAACTGTTTGTTAATTTTCCTAATAGAAAAAACATGTTTAAATTTCAATTTCAGTGATAATTCTATAGCTTATGGTGTCTTATTCATTACGAGTTTGAGGAACCGTTTTATCCAATCTTATTACAAGCCAACATTCAAATTCAATAAGTAGGCGCCTAATGTGTTTGGATCAACATTAGATCAGTGTATTAGCAAAAAAGGTATCAATGGCGTAGTCCCAACTTGGTTGAATTGAAGTTTTCAAGATACTTGCCAAATAGTGAATATGACAATGTCACAATTTAGCCGATCTGCAAATTGCCCGTGCGCGCATGTTGGACTGAATTGAAATGTGGTAGTTTGGTGATGATTATTACATTAGAGTAAAACCGCAATCTGAGATTGGTATCGATAGCGTACATAATCAATGCCAGGTGACATAAGTTGGTAGGATTGAAATTCCTGGAAACTACTAGATACTGATGTACATTTCATGTCATATGATGATTATGAGACTAGGCATTATAAATTATTGATGACCATCGGTCCAAGAACAAGGGATTTAAAGTAATATTTATTGAAGTAAACGAATTTCGCGTCCAACATGTTCGCAATAATTGCATAGTAAGCCTGCTTTAGAGATCCATCTTAGTTAAATTGAAGTATTTGACTTGAACATGTTGAATGGTATTTGCCAATTTTGCCTTACTGTACATGTTTTTTTCATTTTAGAGATTAAAGTGCCACATATATTGTTATAGGGCGCTGCGATATTCTGTTATGTGCTTGCAAATGTTGCATTTCTAGAACCAGAAAAGCTATTTGAGAAACTTTGACATGGCGTTTATGACAATTCCAATTACAATTGTTACATCCAGTGAAGCGAGATAAGCAAACAAAAGCAATTTGTACCGCTCTTTCCGATGATATTTTTCAAAGTATAGTGTATAGTCCGATGATAACTTCGCATACAATTATTGCAGCGTGTTATTGTAAAATTGCCATTTAATCTGGAAGATTGTTGAATGAAGAGTTCATTTTTATTAACAAAACGGCAGGCGCATCGCGCGTGCGTCTATACTAGTGGTGAATTAAAAAAATGATAGCGGTGTTGCTGTAATGAATTTAACCAATCGGGAAGTAAGCAATTCATACACCCAATTTTCAAATATAGGGATAGGGTTACAGTTTAGATGGTGATGATTAAATCAAACCAATACTATGTACTCTAAATTCGAAATATAGAGAATGGAAAATTTTCGATTGATAGATTTTGTTTTTCAGAAAGAGAGATCAGAAGTGTTGTGTTATCTATGCACCCCGGGATATTTTGATATTTACGACACAAACTAAAGGATTGACGAAAACACGGAGGACTAATCTTGTCATTTGGTACAGAGGGTAATTCTGTTCTACCCTTAGTTTTGTAAATATTTACGTAAATGTCTCCAAGGAACAGAAAATCGAAGGGACAACTTGGTAACTTCCAGGTGTCCGGACCAAAAATTAGTAGACACCAAACAAATCATTTTGTGTTATACTCACAGAAAGGGATACTTTCACTTTTTCATTTTAGCCTAAAAATAAAGTGAAAGTATCACATTTCCAAAATTGAGACACAATTTGAGTAGAAATTGCTGGACTCACATTGAAAGTTTGGCCGAAATTGCTGGACTCACATTGAAAGTTTGGCCAAAAGCTTGGAGCTTGTGGCCCCCTACCAATAGGAATCAAGAGTTTGCGTTCTATTCGGACATTTTTTCCATGCGCAACAAACACAAAAGATGATACTACCTTGTCATAAAATTGAGACGGCTTTGACTACCCACTCTTTTCCTGTTCCACAAACATAAAAGCTAACTCCAAGCCCTAATTTTCTTCGGTTCACTCCGATCTCTGGAAGAAAAAAAATGGTGAAAAGCGTCATATCCATCGAGTGTATTTTCTTCTCATTGTTGTTTGTTTGTTTGTTTTTTTTTTTTTTTTGCAGCGAGGTTTTCTTTTTTACTCAAAAAGAAAAAAGCAATAAAATTCTTATAGAAAGGTAATCACCCGTTCTATTTCTCTCTCCTTTTTCTCTTTTGCGTCTCTTCATGATTCATTCACTCCTCGATTTGAAAAGTTGTTCATGTTATGCTTAATTAGGTTATCAAGTCAAAAAAAATTATTGATCTCTAATAATTTGGCAGCTTTCAAAACTAATTAAATGGAGCATCTGTTGAATGCGTAGCTGGGCGTTTATGAACAACGGTGGAATTTTTTACCACAGGTGGTGTTCTCTTTGATCCTCACAGCAATGACAATTTTAATAGGGTGCTTACTTTTTTTGTATTAAATATAAATCATGATGTTATCAACTTCTTTAGCAACTAATTAAGGTGAATATGGAATTCTTTTTAGTGTATGCTTTGCATTAGTACCTTTCAAGAACTCCATTATAGAGATTTGGGAGTAAGGGAGTGAGGAATCCAGTTCTGAGATTAATTCTCAGATTGAAAGGCTCGTAACTAATTGGTTAAGCAAGAGCGCTCAGATCATAGTCACCTAAACACATGGTTTCTTAATTTTCATCACCAGGAACACTATTTCTTAATCTATTTATTTCTTGTTTTTCAATGTAATTGAACCAAAAATATCACACAAAAGAACTATATATAAATAGCACAAACTATACCCATGTTTATATGAAAAAATTCATATTTATTGAATTTTGGAAATATTGTGTTCATTAGGGCGCTAGATTGATTTTGATGGCACAAACAAATTGACAGTCTTCCAATTTGTTCTCATTTTAGGCATTCAGCATAAACAACATAACAACCTAAGATAAAACATGAATGTAAGTCTGTTTATTTGCTATCTCAATCTCTTTTGATAATTTGTCTTGATCATCTCCAAGTAAATGATTGAGTTCTATATATGCAAAGCTTAATCTTAATTCCGATACTAAACTATTTTTATCCATGTGATGATTTTGCAGCAAAATATTGTTATCGAGGTACAGATGCACTGTTCCAGTTGCAGGTCCAAAGATCTTAAACTCGCTAAAGTAGCAGATGGTATGTACCCGATTCATATACCATGCATATATAGTACTAGCAGTTATACGAGCATAATATATGAAATCATCATATGAATATACGAGCTCTATTAATTTCTCTTGTTTTTCAATCCTAAATCTCAGGGAAAAAAAATGCTGAATAGGCATGGAACTGTTAATTTAATATCCTCTCTTCACGTTCCAGAAAAAGAAAAAAAAAAGTGTTTGAATTTCAAACTATATCATCTATCAGTCCAGGTGCTCAGGTTCATAAAATAAGGAGAAAAGAGAAAATAATTGCTTTCAAGAGTTAAAACTGATGATTTCTTAAATAAAAGCTCTAGCAGATGAGAGTAGTATCTTTTTTTCTTTGGCTGGGAAAGACGGCTTTCTTAGAGATGAAATGTTCAATTTT
>JAJJWW010010726.1:600000-846550 GCA_023531295.1 Papaver armeniacum | reverse complement strand
TTGGAACCACCGTGAGTTTTCATCTCATTTGCAATACAAAAACAACTCGATCGATTAAATTGGACCAAAGAAAATACCAAATAGAATCTTTGAATCAACAAAGAAGAACAATAAGAGTGTCATTGGTGTTGTTGGATTGCTTTTTCTTTAATATGTAGCTCTGAAAGGACTAAGCAAGTACACTTCCATCCACTACTCCCAGACCATGAATTACTGACTCCAATTTCTGAGGAATTTACCCATCTCCTTTCGAGAATCGGTGAGTAGTAAGATTAGACTCATCAACACAAACCCATTTGCAAGACAGATGTAAACCCTTTGAGATGCAAATGAATTCGAAGGCATTAATACTCTTGGTTGTTCTTCTCTCTTTTCGCCGCGTGATACTACTTGAATGTTGATGGGTGAAAACTACTCTGCTGAATTTGGTAATTTGGGGTGTGGATGAGGAATGAATCTAAACCTTCACAAATGCCTTTGCGCGGTGAGTGCTTGTAGATTCGAGAGATCAATGCATGCAAGTCCGGCCTAAACCAAGAAATGGCCGTTCCGGACTTGTTTCGGTCACAAAGTGAAGGAGATGGGGTTGATCTTAGGGAGGGAAGCGAAGAAGGTGTTGAGATTGTGAAGGTGTTGGCTTGCTTATGACTTGTGAAAAGATGAGCAAGCTTACGGTTGATGCAAGCGGGCTCGAGTGTTTGAATACGGTTTTTGTATTAACACTTGGTTTTACGTAAATGTGAACTTGTGTTGTTCTCCGTTATTCCTTGTTGTTGGGAATAGGGCGGAGAACCTATTTATACAAGTCATTGAGCCTCATTCACGTTTCTCGTGGGAAGTGGAGGTAGTGGAATGATGGAGTAGTGGAGTTGTGTGTCGGTGATACACGACCGGTCTTGCCCACTTCTCCTGTTCATCTCTAACCGTCCATGACTTCCTAACACGTTCTTGTGATGGCGCGTTGCCTGTTTGCCTGTTTGTAAACCGCCAGACCAATACCCCGTATGTATCCCCGATTTGTGACATGATTGATGTCGGAATGTGGATCGTGGATCCACGAAAGATAGCATGTAATGCTTTGAATTGAATAAGCTGCGTTATTGAAAGTCGATACTTGTGAAGTATCGTGTGTATTTTATCACGAGTGCTTGCATTACGGTGTGGTAAAGTGATGGATAATGACTCCTCACTAACCAAATAACTCGACCGGGGTTGTATAACCAAGCTTGGTGAAGTCGGACGGATGAGATGATGTTTGAGACACTCATCTGCGGCCGTTGATGAAATTAGGGTTTTTAAAGAGGTGCGCAAGCATCACTCTTGACTTAGTCGAAACCAAGCATGGGAAGGATTTTGTAGAGGACCGACCATACATGCGTGTTGACGGCATGATGGTGTACACGTCCATGTCTCACCGTCTCATGAAGATGCAATCTAGGCCACTCAATTTGGCCGTCAAGAGGAGTGGTTGAGATCGGTTTGCGGCGAAATCCCTTGCCGCAAAGGAGTTGGAAACCGCATGACATCCCAAGTTTGGGCGTGCGTTCCAAGACGACCCATCTTGGTCGGTCTTGGTCGATCATACCAGCGTGTAGGTGGTAGGCTGAGTGTTCACACCTATGCTGATTATCCCATGAAAACGTGATCTAAGCCACTCAAATCATCCGGTGAAGTTGAGCGGTCGAGATCGGTTTAGGATTTGGGAGATGTAACCGCGTGAGTTTGGTCGGGCGTTTTGGATTAGCCGGGCATGGTATGCCTTGGCCGACCGCAAGAAGGAGGTAGATGGGCCCACGGTGGTCATCTTTGGTATGGCCGGCCTTGTTAATTAATCAATCTGTGACCCTCCATTCGTGCGGGAGAAGATGGACGCGCGTGATGACTTGAAACCCTCATTTTGGCCTACAAAGCCTCGCGACCATGCTCTTTTGGGCGGACGAATTTGTTGTAACCAACCATGGTTGGCTTTGACCTATTGGTCAAGTGTGTGGCGGTCACACGGTGATTGTGTTGACATGCTCAGGGCCCTTTGAGTCTACATCTACACCCTCCATCTATACTTGTGAAGATGGATGGATGAGGCCGTTTTTGCGGCACATGTAATATGCGCAAACCCTAATTTAGGGTTTTCGTCCATAATGCTTGGTATGGACGGTTTCTTGGCAAGCGAAGGCCAATGGTGCGACCATGCGGGGGTCGGTGTGTGTATTCCATACACCATATTGGCAAGGGGGGTGATGGAATTGATCGTGGTCATCCAATCATGCTTGTGGAGTTGGATGGCTGCGATCGAATCATATCCGGCAAGCTAAGGCCGTGGGTATTCCATACCATGCTTAGGGTGATGGAATTGATCTGTGGTCATCCAATCATGCTTGTGGAGTTGGATGACTGCGATCGAATCATATCCGGGAGGCCGATCGATCAAGTCGGATGCTCAATCGGGCTAGTATAACACACCGAGAGGGCTCAATCGGGCTAGTATAACACCCAGAGGGCTCGGGCTAGTATAACACAGAAATCGGCTGTCACGGGTATTTCGTACATGGATTCATTATAGTGCTTGGAGGTTCGTGTTACTCTGTAAGAGTAACACTCGGTCGTCATGCCACAACGATAATGATTCATTATAGTGCTTGGAGGTTCGTGTTACTCGTGAGAGTAACACTCGTTCGTCATGCCACCACTCGATAATGAGACGGAAATACAAGGCTGATATGAAATTCACGGGGAAGGGATTGTTGCTACATGCTCCATTCTTGGTGAATTAAGTGAGGAGTATCAAAGTCACTTATAAACGGCTTTATCTTTTACAAGATGTCGGCGCATGATTTTACGGTTTTTTTACAAATTTAACCTTAAACGAAAATCCACCATCAACATTAAGTCCCTGCCTAGCACATAATGGTTACACTATTGTGTGGTAGGCATGAGATGGTGACATACGAAATGACCAAGCTAGAGTGAATACATATTTCTGGGATAGTTTCACATTGTCGGGCGTTTCCACAGGCTGGTTGGTCTTGATTAAGGATGCGAAGGAAGCGAGGACTTGATCCGGTTGAGTCGCTTTGGTTCCTCTTGTACATGTATGAGTTCGGCCGCCCCTTGGTGTTTGAGTCGGGGATAGGATTCTTCTTCTACCGGATTTAGGGGCGTGGGTGCTTGCACATTGCCGGTTGAATTGTTGTGTCCGGATGCTCTTAGGTTCTTGATCAGGGCTCAAAAGAAATCCTGACTTGGTCGGCGTTGAATCCTCATATATCGGGCGCCGTAATCGTTTTAGGGTTTCCTCAGTATTTATGCAGGTGAAGAGATTTTTTAATCCGTTTTTATAGTAGAGCTTCCTTGCAAAAACTCTATTTCCCATCATGTCTAACAACAGTGGATCATCTTCTTCATACCATCCGGGATCTCCGTTAAACGTGCACGACCGCGTCGAGCTTCATGATCAATCCCTGTTCGTGTTCTTGAGTCAAGAAGATCATCGGTTTGTCTCTTCCTTCTTTTACGAAACATTGTTTGTTCTTCATAACGGTCGGGTGAATAATCCCTTCATTCTTGCGAGAGATACCCTCTAGGAACATGTGTGACGGTCATTGAAGATGATGACTTAACCATTCCTCTTCCTTCAAACTCAAACACGCCTACCCTGCGAACCTCGAAGACGGCGGCACAGGTGTCTCATCTTATGAATATCCAAATGCGGGTCTTTCATTCGATGTTCGCATGAAATGCTTATCCTCCGGCTACCGGGATGTCGGTGGATTCTTGGTGCGGAAGGAGTTTGTGGGTTTGTACACCAAGTTGTGGAGGAAATACGGTCATATCGCAACGGGAATGTGGTCAGACATTGTTCCTCTGCTTTGGTTCTGCGGTAAACTGCCTTCTTCCCATGATTGCTTTGATGGAGAGTATTTCTATCATGATATTCTTTGAATCAAATCTCGAAAAGTGGGAGAATATGGTATCTACACTGTGAATCCATGAAGTTCAATGTGGGCTGTTGCGGCAGCGTCTTGATGTCATCAAGGTCGATCGAGTTGGTATCCTCGCAAATGTTGTTCTGCTTTCTGAAAGCTATCTTGGAAGAGGAGAAAGCTGCGGCGCGGAATCGGAGAAGGTGGAGCAAGGCATGCGGGACTTGAAGAAAAGAACGGAGAGATATCAAGCTAGGCTGCAGATGATGCTCTCGAGGAATTATAATCTTCTAGATGGCCTCTTCTAAAATTTGTACTCCTTATTGTTAATGACGTTTATGTCAAGAGTTTTGAACATCTTTGCGGAATAAATTGCATTGGTTTTGATTGGTGAAACGGGTTTTCATTGACACATCTCTGAATATAGTTGATGATTCAAACATGTAATGAAAATAAATGCTGTATTGTTGACCACGAGATAATGGTCGGTGTAATATGCCTTGAGCCACTTTCCATTGATATTTGCTTCAAACTTGCCTCAAGTCTACCTTAATGATCTTGTAGTAGCCGGTATTGTAAGCCTTGGTGATTGCGTAGGGACCTTCCCATTTTGGTGAGAATTTTGGTGCGGACATGTCTTGTTGGATGTGTTTGGCTGTTTTCAAAACCAAATCTCCCACCTTGAAAATGCGTGGTTTCACAATTTTGTTGTATGCCACAAAATTCGATTCTTGTACACACAGCGCGTTCTTACTGCTTTATTCCTTCTAAAATCCAGTGTCTAACTCTGCGATTCTAGAAGTCGAGACTTCGGCCTCGTTCCGTGGATCCGATTCTTCTTTGCAATCACAGGCTGATGGGATTCTATCTCTTTGGGAGAATTGCATCCGCTCGTGACAGTGAGTACGGCGAAACCCCAATGGAGCTTACGGGTGATGTACGGTATGCCCATAGTGCCATTGGTAACTGATCATGCCATTCCACAGGATTGTCGTGTATGCTTTTCGTGATGATCCGGATCAATGTCTTGTTGGTACTCTCGGCTTGCCCGTTCCCTTGAGGATAGTAGACGGTGGAGAAGACACATTTAATGCCGTACTCCTCAAGTAACTCCCGTACTTGCTTGTTGGCGAAGGGAGTGCCATTATCGATGATGATATGCTTGGGCACGCCAAAGCGACAAATGATGTATTCTTTAATGAAAGCGCAATTGTTGCTCTGTAGTTCCTCGTAGAAATGGCCTCTACCCATTTGGTGAAGTATTCCGTTGCGGTTATGATGTACTCGTCTTTGCTTTGATGATGGTGGATTGATCTTCCCGATAATGTCCAGTCCCAACGGTAGAATGGCCATGGGCTGCTTATAGAATGCGAGAGGGGTAGAAGGCGCATGAACAAGGTTCCCATGAATTTGGCATGTGTGACGACTTTGAGCAGCAGGCTGCATCATCCTCCATGGTAGGCCAATAGTATCTCTCGTGTATTTGGAGAAAAAGTTTCCTCTTCCCTTGATGTTCTCCTTCGTGTATGCCTTGGCCGGCGCATGGTGGGATTTCTTCTCCACCCGAGCGGCGTAGCATATCACCTCCCAAGCTCTTGCGGTATAGGATCCCTTCATGGAATATGAACAGCTTGGCTCTACTGCTTCATCTTAATAGCGTCCTTTTGGCCGTGGGAATTATCCCATCACGGAGATAGCTAATGTAGGGCTCTCTCCGATCCCAGTGCGGTTCACATTAAAAATCTCCAATTGGTGTGGTGGTGTCGGCAATTCGAGCGGGACTTTTGAAGTAGATGCAGGATTGAGCCTCCATTTCGGCGATAATAACCCGAGGCGTTGAAGTCGCCGGTAAAGTGTTACCACCAATGATTGTCCACAAATTTCATTGTGAATACGATCCAGTGCGTTTGTGCTTCGTCACCTCCCAGGACATCTTGACGAGGGCCGTCGGATTAGATGATACAACATACCATGAAGCATGAAGAAGTTTTGCGGGGTTTTGAGGCCGACCTTTCCTTGGGAGAGTGAGCTGTTGAGCTCTTGAATGATCGGAGTTCGCCAATCGTCGGTCTTGGTGTCTTTGTGTTGCGGTAGCCATGTCGATTCTATGGTTCTCTTTTTCTTGTCAAAGTTTCTTAGCCCCCTCGAACTTGACTTGGAAGCCAATGTTGCTAGGCAATCGGCGTGTTTGTTGTTCTTTGCGACTAACATGGGTTATGGTTGCATCGGCAAAGTAGTTTAGTAACCTCTGTGCTTACGATCGGTGCGGGGCTAGTGTTACTTCTTTTAATGCATATACTCCGTTCATTTGATTCACCGGTAACTTGGAGTCACCTCTTATCTCCCGGGCGTGTGACTCCTGCTTGTTTAGCTATTGAAAGCCCTATGAGGAAAGCTTCATATTACTGCGAGTTGTTGGTGCATTCGAAGTCTAACTTGAAGGAATGTGAAAATACTTCTCGGTTGGAGAGACCAACACCACGCTGCTCCTCCCGGTGTGCTTGCTAGGGGTAGCGGAGCCGTCAAAATACAAAAGCCACACTTCTTCTTCGAAATAGAGATGTTCGGGAATTCTCCGGGAGTTCTTCATGTAGTCCCGTAGTACCTTCTCAGGAAATGCGCGATAAGTGCACAGCATGCTTGACCCTTGATAGCTCTAGGCGTGCGCATTTATGTCTAGTTCGACATTTGGAGAAGCCATTTTCCGTCCTCCCCAAATCGGGGCCGGCTTTGAAAGCAAAAACTTTGCGGGATCGGATTTAGACACGAGTATCACCTGTTGGATAGCGGTAATGCCTAAACTTACGAATGGAATGGATTAAAGCTAAACACACTTTTTCCGCTCTGGGATATCGGAGTTCGACATCTCTCAATATTCGGGTGAAATAGTATATGGGACGTTCGATTCCCTCGTCGTCTTCTGGCGAGTAAAGCCCCTACGGCGGTGTCAGAAGGCGGTGTAGAGGACCAATGGTTTCCCTTGTACGGGAGATTTCATGACGGTTGGAGATGATAGTATTCGTTGGACTTTCAGAAAAGCTTCTGTTGAGTTGCGGTCCAAACAAAGTGGCTCCTTTCTTGACAAGGGGGTGAATGAGGCGGTAAGTTGGGCTAAACCGGGTATGAAACGTCGAATGTAGTTTACCTTGCCCATGAAACTTTGGAGCTCTTTCACGGTTCGGGGAGGCGGCATTGTGAGGATAGCTTTGAGTCTTGGGCGGGTCTACTTTTATTCCTACTGCGGTCACTTGGAATCCCGAGAAATTTACTGGGAGGAGACACCGAAAGCGCATTTTAAAGGATTCATCTTTAACTTGTATTCCAGACACCTCTCAAATACTTGCCGTAAGGCGTTGGTGTGATCGGCTCGAGCCTTTGACTTGACCACAATATCATCCACATAGTCTTCTACTTGTTTATGCATCATGTCGTGGAAGATTGCCGTCATAGCACGTTGGTATGTTGCGTAGGCATTCTTTAAACCAAATGGCATAACGGTATAGTAGAAATTGCCAAGAGGGTTCGGAAAAAATTGTCTTACTTGCATCATGCTCATACATCCTTATTTGATTGTAGCCATTGTAGCCATCCATAAAGGAAAACATGCGTGTCCGCTAGTGGCGTCTACTAACATGTCGATGTTAGGCGGGGAAAAGTCGTCCTTGGGGCAGCACTTGTTCAAGTCTACGAAATCCACGCGGCATCGAATCTGTCCGCTTTTCTTTTTCACAGGACCACATTGGCTAACCGGTCGGATGATGAATGGGTCGATGAAGCCGGCGACTAGCGACTTACGAATCTCATTCTTGATTTGTTCTTCTACCTCATATCTGAATTGCCTCGGAGATTGCTTGATTGGCTTGGATCCGGGCATGGCGTGTAAGTGATGGGTGACCAATTTTTCATCTAGGCCGGGCATTTCTTCGTATGTCGGGCGAATACATCTTGGTATTCCTTGAGTAGTTGAACCGAGGCTTGTACGTTAAATGCAGTGGATAGAAGTCGGCCCAGTAGAGACCGGCACAGGAGATTCATCGATCCGATGTTAACAATCTCGAGCTCGTCGATCGTGGAATTGGTTCCGTCTTGTAGGCTGTCGCGGGGCGTCAATACCTCCTCTTGTATTCCGTCGTCCTTGCGGCATCAATTGGGCGGAGAGGCGGATGGTCTCTCCTGCTAATTGCTAACGGCGGCGCCGGTATATTGTCTTCCCCTTCGATCACGGCTTGCCTCGAAAAGAGCGCTCCCTTTTGGCGTGAGGATGGGCTGAAGTTTCACCGGTTGGAGATGGACGTCTCGTCGGAGAGAGTGTGTCGTGGTGTTTGGCCCCCGGCGATGTAAGTCGGTCTTCCTCTGGATTGAAGCCCACGTGGGTAGTGGAGTGCACATGATTTTGTCGGACTTTCCTGCGGAGCATCTTTTGGCTCGAACAGCTCCACTCCACATATTGGCGCATACGGAGACAATGATGCGGGAATACGGACGACCTCCTCATTTAGCACGGTCTTGAGGCACTTTGGTGATACGTTGAAGGAATGACCTTGTTGTGGTGAAGCCACGGTCTCCCCGATATCATGTGGTAATCCGGCTCCTTTTCTATGACTTCAAACTTTGCTCGTGGTTTGAGCAGGTCCCTCTGATAAATTCAAATTGACGTACCGTATGTGTCTTTGGTTTGATTCCCTTGAAGTCCGTCATCGTGGTGGGCTGTCGTACAATCTTGCATGGGCTGACCTTGGCTGTCTTGAGAGTCTTGAGAGTAATTACGTTCGAAGATGCCCTGTGTCGACGAGGGCCCTCAGGAACTCTGAACCCTTGATGTGTGCGGTAACATGTAGGGCTCGGTTGTGACCTTCCTCTGCCATCATGTCATCTTACGTGAATGTAACATTGTTTATAGATGTTTAAAAACTTGATTGAGACTCACTGGACGAGAAGGAGCAAGGTGTGCGTCGAGCTATTTTATTGGCTGCGACAAACGTCTCGCCGTTGATCTTTTGAGAGGTGCAAGAGTTCACACAAGTCTTCCACTAGAGACACGACTTCTGATCTCTGGCCTCGGTTCGTAGTAAAGCTGTTGATATGAGGGGAACTAGTCCCGGTGTAAAGGTCCTCTAGCATGCTCATTTCCGACGTCATCTTGATGAGGAGGTCAAGTATCTTAGTTCTACCGCTTCTTTGATCGGCTCCATGTTCCTCGTCGAGTCTCAAGTATCAAGAGCCAACTCGCTCATAGTTGGGATTCCTCTGTTGCGCCCGGCCGAATCGCCGTTGGGAAGAGGGGTATCCTCGTTGGAGGAACTTCGGCCAGGGATTTGGATTTGTTGAGGAAGTCCTAAGACCAACCATCTCGGAACTTAGCCAAACGAGTTGGGTATTGAAGAAATTGATTTCTGGCCAGAGATTAATCTCCCATTTGTGGTCGCCAATTGTTGATGGGTGAAAACTACTCCTGCGAGAATTTGGTAATTTGGGGTGTGGATGAGGAATGAATCTAAACCTTCAACAAATGCCTTTGCGGTGAGTGCTTGTAGATTCGAGAGATCAATCATGCAAGTCAGGCCTAAACCAAGAAATGGCCGTTCCGGACTTGTTTCGGTCACAAAGTGAAGGAGATGGGGTTGATCTTAGGGAGGGAAGCGAAGAAGGTGTTGAGATTGTGAAGGTGTTGGCTTGCTTATGACTTGTAACAGAAGGATGAGCAAGCTTACGGTTGATGCAAGCAGGCTCTGAGTGTTTGAATACGGTTTTTGTATTAACACTTGGTTTCTGTCGTCTGAACTTGTGTTGTTCTCCGTTATTTTCTTCTTGTTGGAAATAGGGCGGAGAACCTATTTATACAAGTCATTGAGCCTCATTCACGTTTCTCGTGGGAAGTGGAGGTAGTGGAATGATGGAGTAGTGGAGTTGTGTGTCGGTGATACACGACCAGTCCTGCCCACTTCTCTGTTCATCTCTAACCGTCCATGACTTCCTAACACGTTCTTGTGATGGCGCGTTGCCTGCAGCTGCCTGCCCTATAAACCCGAGACCAATACCCCGATATGTATCCCCGATTTGTGACATGATTGATGTGGGAATGTGGATCGTGGATCCACGAAAGATAGCATGTAATGCT
Source organism: Papaver armeniacum (assembly GCA_023531295.1). Lineage (NCBI taxonomy): Eukaryota > Viridiplantae > Streptophyta > Magnoliopsida > Ranunculales > Papaveraceae > Papaver > Papaver armeniacum. Next base: position 836,512 of record JAJJWW010010726.1, on the reverse strand, counting down.
GAATTGAATAAGCTGCGTTATTCGGAAAGTCGATACTTGTGAAGTATCGTGTGTATTTTATCGAGTCTTGCATTACGGTGTGGTAAAGTGATGGGTAATGACTCCTCACTAACCAAATAACTCGACCGGGGTTGTATAACCAAGGTGGTGAAGTCGGACGGATGAGATGATGTTTGAGACACTCATCTGCGGCCCAGTTGATGAAATTAGGGTTTTTAAAGAGGTGCGCAAGCATCACTCTTGACTTAGTCGAAACCAAGCATGGGAAGGATTTTGTAGAGGACCGACCATACATGCGTGTTGACGGCATGATGGTGTACACGTCCATGTCTCACCGTCTCATGAAGATGCAATCTAGGCCACTCAATTTGACCGTCAAGAGAGGAGTGGTTGAGATCGGTTTGCGGCGAAATCCCTTGCCGCAAAGGAGTTGGAAACCGCATGACATCCCAAGTTTGGGCGTGCGTTCCAAGGCGACCCATCTTGGTCGGTCTTGGTCGATCATACCAGCGTGTAGGTGGTAGGCTAGTGTTCACACCTATACACGATTATCCCATGAAAACGTGATCTAAGCCACTCAAATCATCCGGTGAAGTTGAGCGGTCGAGATCGATTTAGGATTTGGGAGATGTAACCGCGTGAGTTTGGTCGGGCGTTTTGGATTAGCCGGGCATGGTATGCCTTGGCCGACCCATGAAGGAGGTAGATGGGCCCACGGTGGTCATCTTTGGTATGGCCGGCCTTGGTTAATCAATCTGTGACCCTCCATTCAAATGCTTAGGAGAAGATGGACGCGCGTGATGACTTGAAACCCTAATTTTGGCTTTCAAAGCCGCGCGACCATGCTCTTTTGGGCGGACGAATTTGTTGTAACCAACCATGGTTGGCTTTGACCGATTGGTCAAGTGTGTGTAGCGGTCACATGGTGATTGTGTTGACATGCTCAGGGCCCTTTGAGTCTACATCTACACCCTCCATCTATGCTGTGAAGATGGATGGATTGAGGCCGTTTTGCGGCACATGTAATATCCGCAAACCTAATTTAGGGTTTTAGTCCATAATGCTTGGTATGGACGGTTTCTTGGCAAGCGAAGGCCAATGGTCGACCATGCGGGGTCGGTGTGTGTATTCCATACACCTTGGGGGTGATGGAATTGATGCGTGGTCATCCAATCATGCTTGTGGAGTTGGATGGCTGCGATCGAGATCATATCACGGCAAGCTAAGGCCGTGGGTATTCCATACCATGCTTAGGGTGATGGAATTGATCGTGGTCATCCAATCATGCTTGTGGAGTTGGATGAGCTGCGATCGAATCATATCAGGAGGCGATACGATCAAGTCCGGATGCTCAATCGGGCTAGTATAACACGCGAGAGGGGGCTCAATCGGGCTAGTATAACACCTGCAGGAGGGCTCGGGCTAGTATAACACAGGAGAATCGGCTGTGCGGGTATTTCGTACATGGATTCATTATACTGCTTGGAGGTTCGTGTTACTCTGTAAGAGTAACACTCGATCGTCATGCCACAGCGATAATGATTCATTATAGTGCTTGGAGGTTCGTGTTACTCTGTAAGAGTAACACTCGATCGTCATGCCACAGATAATGAAATTCACGGAAATACAAGGGATTGATATGAAATTCACGGGAAGGGATTGTTGCTACATGCTCCATTCTTGGTGAATTAAGTGAGGAGTATCCGTCACTTATAAACGGCTTTATCTTTTACAAGATGTCGGCGCATGATTTTACGTTTTTTTACAAATTTAACCTTAAACGAAAATCCACCATCAACATTAAGTCCCTGCCTAGCACATAATGGTTACACTATTGTGTGGTAGGCATGAGATGGTGACATACGAAATGACCAAGCTAGAGTGAATACATATTTCTGGGATAGTTTCACATTGTCGGGCGTTTCCACAGGCTGGTTGGTCTTGATTAAGGATGCGAAGGAAGCGGGACTTGATCCGGTGAGTCGCTTTGGTTCCTCTTGTACATGTATGAGTTCGGCCGCCCCTTGGTGTTTGAGTCGGGGATAGGATTCCTCTTCTACGGATTTAGGGCGTGGTGCTTGCACATTGCCGGTTGAATTGTTGTGTCGGATGCTCTTAGGTTCTTGATCGGGGCTCAAAAGAAATCGACTTGGTCGGCGTTGAATCCTCATATATCGGGCGCCGTAATCGTTTTAGGGTTTCCTCGGTATTTATGCGGTGAAGAGATTTTTGATCCGTTTTTACTGAGTAGAGCTTCCTTGCAAAAACTCTATTTCCCCATCATGTCTAACAACGGTGGATCATCTTCTTCATACCATCCGGATCTCCCGTTAAACGTGTACGACCGCGTCGAGCTTCATGATCAATCCCACTGTTCGTGTTCTTGAGTCAAGAAGATCATCTCTGGTTTGTCTCTTCCTTCTTTTACGAAACATTGTTTGTTCTTCATAGCAGTCGAGTGAATAATCCCTTCATTCTTGCGAGAGATACCCTCTAGGAACATGTGTGACGGTCATTGGCGATGATGACTTAACCATTCCTCTTCCTTCAAACTCAAACACGCCTACCCCTGCAGAACCTCGAAGACGGCCCGGCACAGGTGTCTCATCTTATGAATATCCAAATGCGGGTCTTTCATTCGATGTTCGCATGAAATGCTTATCCTCCGGCTACCGGGATGTCGGTGGATTCTTGGTGCGGAAGGAGTTTGTGGGTTTGTACACCAAGTTGTGGAGGAAATACGGTCATATCGCAACCGGGAATGTGGTCCGACATTGTTCCTCTGCCTTGGTTACCGCGATAAAGCTGCCTTCTTCCCATGATTGCTTTGAGATGGAGAGTATTTCTATCCGCAATGTTCTTTGAATCAAATCTCGAAAAGTGGGAGAATATGGTATCTACACTGTGAATCCATGAAGTTCAATGTGGGCTGGTTGCGGCAGCGTCTTGATGTCATCAAGGTCGATCGAGTTGGTATCCTCGCAAATGTTGTTCTGCTTCTGAAAGCTATCTTGGAAGAGGAGAAAGCTCGGGCTGCGGAGAATCGAGAGAAGGTGGAGCAAGGCATGCGGGACTTGAAGAAAGAACGGAGAGATATCAAGCTAGGCTGAGATGATGCTCTCAAGGAATTATAATCTTCTAGATGGCCTCTTCTAAGCTGTACTCCCTTATTGTTAATGACGTTTATGTCAAGAGTTTTGAACATCTTTGCGGAATAAATTGCATTGGTTTTGATTGGTGAAACGGGTTTTCATTGACACATCTCGAATATAGTTGATGATTCAAACATGTAATGAAAATAAATGCTGTATTGTTGACACACACAGATAATGGTCGGGTGTAATATGCCTTGAGCCACTTTCCATTGATAGCCCACTTCAAACTTGCCTCAAGTCTACCTTAATGATCTTGTAGTAGCCGTCTTGTAAGCCTTGGTGATTGCGTAGGGACCTTCCCATTTTGGTGAGAATTTTGGTGCGAGACATGTCTTGTTGGATGTGTTTGGCTGTTTTCAAAACCAAATCTCCCACCTTGAAAACGCGTGGTTTCACAATTTTGTTGTATGCCACTGGAAATTCGATTCTTGTACACAGCGCGTTCTTACTGCTTTATTCCTTCTAAAATCCAGTGTCTAACTCTGCGATTCTAGAAGTCGAGAGACTTCGGCCTCGTTCCGTGGATCCCGGTTCTTCTTTGCAATCTGGGCGATGGGATTCTATCTCTGTTGGGAGAATCGCATCCGCTCCGTAGACACAGTGAGTACGGCGAAACCCCAATGGAGCTTACGGGTGATGTACGGTATGCCCATAGTGCCATTGTAGCCCATCATGCCATTCCACAGGATTGTCGTGTCTTTGTTCGGCGATGATCGGATCAATGTCTTGTTGGTACTCTCGGCTTGCCCGTTCCCTTGAGGATAGTAGACGGTGGAGAGACACATTTAATGCCGTACTCCTCCGGTAACTCCGTACTTGCTTGTTGGCGAAGGGAGTGCCATTATCGATGATGATATGCTTGGGCACGCCAAAGCGACAAATGATGTATTCTTTAATGAAAGCGCAATTGTTGCTCTGTAGTCCCCGTAGGGGAATGGCCTCTACCCATTTGGTGAAGTATTCCGTTGCGGTTATGATGTACTCGTCTTTGCTTTGATGATGGTGGATTAATCTTCCCGATAATGTCCGGTCCCCAACGATAGAATGGCCATGGGCTGCTTATAGAATGCGAGAGGGTAGAAGGCGCATGAACAAGGTTCCCATGAATTTGGCATGTGTGACTTTGAGCAGCAGCTGCATCATCCTCCATGGTAGGCCAATAGTATCTCTCGTGTATTTGGAGAAAAAGTTTCCTCTTCCCTTGATGTTCTCCTTCGTGTATGCCTTGACATGGTGGGATTTCTTCTCCGGCCCGAGGCGCGTAGCATATCACCTCCCAGCTCTTGCGGTATAGGATCCCTTCATGGAATATGAACAGCTTGGCTCTGCTTCATCTTAATAGCGTCCTTTTGGCCGGCGGGAATTATCCCATCACGGAGATAACTAATGTAGGGCTCTCTCCGGTCCCAGTGCGGTTCACATTAAAAATCTCAATTGGTGTGGTGGTGTCGCAATTCGGCGGGACTTTTGAAGTATCTGGATTGAGCCTCCATTTACGGCGATAATAACCCGGGCGTTGAAGTCGCCGGTAAAGCGTTACCACCAATGATTGTCCACAAATTTCATTGTGAATACGATCCAGTGTGTAGTTGTGCTTCGTCACCTCCCGGACATCTTGACGGGGAGCCGTCTGGATTCGATGTCTGACATACCATGAAGCATGAAGAAGTTTTGCGGGGTTTTGAGGCCGGCCTTTCCTTGGGAGAGTGAGGCTGTTGAGCTCTTGAATGATCGGAGTTCGCCAATCGTCGGTCTTGGTGTCTTTGTGTTGCGGTAGCCATGTCGATTCTATGGTTCTCCTTTTTCTTGTCAAAGTTTCTTAGCCCCCTCGAACTTGACTTGGAAGCCAATGTTGCTAGACAATCGGCGTGTTTGTTGTTCTTTGCGACTAACGTGGGTTATGGTTGCATCGGCAAAGTAGTTTAGTAACCTCTGTAGCCTTTTGATCGGTGCGGGGCTAGTGTTACTTCTTTTAATGCATATACTCCGTTCATTTGATTCACCGGTAACTTGGAGTCACCTCTTATCTCCGGACGTGTGACTCACTGCTTGTTTAGCTATTGAAAGCCCTATGAGGAAAGCTTCATATTCTGCGAGTTGTTGGTGCATTCGAAGTCTAACTTGAAGGAATGTGAAAATACTTCTCGGTTGGAGAGACCAACACCACGCTTTGCTCCTCCGGTATTCTTGCTAGGGGTAGCGGGCCGTCAAAATACAAAAGCCACACTTCTTCTTCCCGAATAGAGATGTTGGGAATTCTCCGGGGGAGTTCTTCATGTAGTCCGTAGTACCTTCTCAGGAAATGCGCCGATAAATCTGCAGCTTGCTTGACCCTTGATAGCTCTAGGCGTGCGCATGTTATGTCTAGTTCGACATTTGGAGAAGCCATTTTCCCGTCCTCCCGTCGGGGCCAGGCTTTGAAAGCAAAAACTTTGCGGGATCGGATTTAGACACGAGTATCACCTGTTGGATAGCGAGGTAATGCCTAAACTTACGAATGGAATGGATTAAAGCTAAACACGCTTTTTCCGCTCTGGGATATCGGAGTTCGGCATCTCTCAATATTCGGTTGAAATAGTATATGGGACGTTCGATTCCTCGTCGTCTTCTGACGAGTAAAGCCCCTACGGCGGTGTCATCAGAAGGCGGTGTAGAGGACCAATGGTTTCCCTTGTACGGAGATTTCATGACGGTTGGAGATGATAGTATTCGTTGGACTTTCCGGAAAGCTTCTGTTGAGTTGCGGTCCAAACAAAGTGGCTCCTTTCTTGACAAGGGGGTGAATGAGGCGGTAAGTTGGGCTAAACCCGGGTATGAAACGTCGAATGTAGTTTACCTTGCCCATGAAACTTTGGAGCTCTTTCACGGTTCGGGAGGCGGCATTGTGAGGATAGCTTTGAGTCTTGGACGGGTCTACTTTTATTCCTTACTGCGGTCACTTGGAATCCCGAGAAATTTAGGAGGAGACACCAAGCGCATTTTAAAGGATTCATCTTTAACTTGTATTCAGACACCTCTCAAATACTTGCCGTAAGGCGTTGGTGTGATCGGCTCGAGCCTTTGACTTGACCACAATATCATCCACATAGTCTTCTACTTGTTTATGCATCATGTCGTGGAAGATTGCCGTCATAGCACGTTGGTATGTTGCGCGGCATTCTTTAAACCAAATGGCATAACGGTATAGTAGAAATTGCCAAGAGGGTTCGGAAAGGCTGTCTTACTTGCATCATGCTCATACATCCTTATTTGATTGTAGCCGCTGTAGCCATCCATAAAGGAAAACATGCCGTGTCCGCTAGTGGCGTCTACTAACATGTCGATGTTAGGCGGGGAAAGTCGTCCTTGGGCGACACTTGTTCAAGTCTACGAAATCCACGCGACATCGAATCTGTCCAGCTTTTCTTTTTCGGGACCACATTGGCTAACCGGTCGGATGATGAATGGGTGCGATGAAGCCCGGCTGACTAGCGGCTTACGAATCTCATTCTTGATTTGTTCTTCTACCTCATATCGAATTGCCTCGGAGATTGCTTGATTGGCTTGGATCCGGGCATGACGTGTAAGTGATGGGTGACCAATTTTCATCTAGGCCAGGGCATTTCTTCGTATGTCCGAGGCGAATACATCTTGGTATTCCTTGAGTAGTTGAACCGAGGCTTGTACGTTCGTGCATGGATAGAGTCGAACCCCCGTAGAGACCGGCACAGGAGATTCATCGATCCGATGTTAACAATCTCGAGCTCGTCGATCGTGGAATTGGTTCCGTCTTGTAGGCTGTCGCGGGCGTCAATACCTCCTCTTGTATTCCGTCGTCCTTGCGGCATCAATTGGGCGGAGAGGCTGGATGGTCTCTCTGCTAATTGCTAACTAGGCGGCGCGGTATATTGTCTTCCCCTTCTGATCACGGCTTGCCTCGAAAGAGCGCTCCCTTTTGGCGTGAGGATGGGCTGAGTTTCACCGGTTGGAGATGGACGTCTCGTCGGAGAGAGTGTGTCGTGGTGTTTGGCCCCCAGCGATGTAAGTCGGTCTTCCTCCTGGATTGAAGCCCACGTGGGTAGTGGAGTGCACATGATTTTGTCGGACTTTCCTTGCGGAGCATCTTTTGACTCGAACAGCTCCACTCCGCATATTGGCGCATACGGAGACAATGATGCGGGAATACGGACGACCTCCTCATTTAGCACGGTCTTCGAGCCTTTGGTGATACGTTGAAGGAATGACCTTGTTGTGGTGAAGCCACGGTCTCCCCAGTATCATGTGGTAATCCGGCTCCTTTTCTATGACTTCAAACTTTGCTCGTGGTGAACAGGTCCTCACAGATAAATTCAAATTGACGTACCCGTATGTGCTGGTTTGATTCCCTTCGAAGTCCGTCATCGTGGTGGGCTGTCGTACAATCTTGCATGGGCTGACCTTGGCTGTCTTGAGAGTCTTGAGAGTAATTACGTTCGAAGATGCCCCTGTGTCGACGAGGGCCCTCCGGAACTCTGAACCCTTGATGTGTGCGGTAACATGTAGGGCTCGGTTGTGACCTTCCTCTGCCATCATGTCATCTTCTGTGAATGTAACATTGTTTATAGATGTTTTAAAGCGCGTTGAGACTCACTGGACGAGAAGGAGCAAGGTGTGCGTCGAGCTATTTTATTGGCTGCGACAAACGTCTCTGCCGTTGATCTTTTGAGAGGTGCAAGAGTTCACACAAGTCTTCCACTAGAACCACGACTTCACGATCTCTTGGCCTGCAGTTCGTAGTAAAGCTGTTGATATGAGGGGAACTAGTCCCGGTGTAAAGGTCTCTAGCATGCTCATTTCCGACGTCATCTTGATGAGGAGGTCAAGTATCTTAGTTCTGCTTCTTTGATCGGCTCCATGTTCCTCGTCGAGTCTCAAGTATCAAGGCCAACTCGCTCATAGTTGGGATTCCTCTGTTGCGCCCGTGATCGCCGTTGGGAAGAGAGGCATCCTCGTTGGAGGAACTTCGGCCAGGGATTTGAATTTGTTGAGGAAGTCCTAAGACCAACCATCTCGGAACTTAGCCAAACGAGTTGGGTATTGAAGAAATTGATTTCTGGCAGAGATTAATCTCCCACTTTGTGGTCGCCAATTGTTGATGGGTGAAAACTACTCTATGAGAATTTGGTAATTTGGGGTGTGGATGAGGAATGAATCTAAACCTTCAACAAATGCAACTGCGCGGTGAGTGCTTGTAGATTCGAGAGATCAATGCATGTGCAAGTCCGGCCTAAACCAAGAAATGGCCGTTCCGGACTTGTTTCGGTCACAAAGTGAAGGAGATGGGGTTGATCTTAGGGAGGGAAGCGAAGAAGGTGTTGAGATTGTGAAGGTGTTGGCTTGCTTATGACTTGTAACGAAGGATGAGCAAGCTTACGGTTGATGCAAGCGGGCTCACGAGTGTTTGAATACGGTTTTTGTATTAACACTTGGTTTCTGTCGTCTGAACTTGTGTTGTTCTCCGTTATTTTCTTCTTGTTGGAAATAGGGCGGAGAACCTATTTATACAAGTCATTGAGCCTCATTCACGTTTCTCGTGGGAAGTGGAGGTAGTGGAATGATGGAGTAGTGGAGTTGTGTGTCGGTGATACACGACCAGTCTTGCCCACTTCTCCTGTTCATCTCTAACCGCCCATGACTTCCTAACACGTTCTTGTGATGGCGCGTTGCCGCACCGCAGTAAACCGCCAGACCAATACCCCGATATGTATCCCCGATTTTGTGACATGATTGATGTACGGAATGTGGATCGTGGATCCCACGAAAGATAGCATGTAATCTTTGAATTGAATAAGCTGCGTTATTCGAAAGTCGATACTTGTGGAGTATCGTGTGTATTTTATCGAGTGCTTGCATTACGGTGTGGTAAAGTGATGGATAATGACTCCTCACTAACCAAATAACTCGACCGAGGTTGTATAACCAAGGCTGGTGAAGTCGGACGGATGAGATGATGTTTGAGACACTCATCTGCGGCCGATTGATGAAATTAGGGTTTTTAAAGAGGTGTGCAAGCATCACTCTTGACTTAGTCGAAACCAAGCATGGGAAGGATTTTGTAGAGGGCCGACCATACATGCGTGTTGACGGCATGATGGTGTACACGTCCATGTCTCACCGTCTCATGAAGATGCAATCTAGGCCACTCAATTTGACCGTCAAAGAGGAGTGGTTGAGATCGGTTTGCGGCGAAATCCCTTGCCGCAAAGGAGTTGGAAACCGCATGACATCCCAAGTTTGGGCGTGCGTTCCAAGACGACCCATCTTGGTCGGTCTTGGTCGATCATACCAGCGTGTAGGTGGTAGGCTAGTGTTCACACCTATACACTGATTATCCCATGAAAACGTGATCTAAGCCACTCAAATCATCCGGTGAAGTTGAGCGGTCGAGATCGGTTTAGGATTTGGGAGATGTAACCGCGTGAGTTTGGTCGGGCGTTTTGGATTAGCCGGGCATGGTATGCCTTGGCCGACCCAAGAAGGAGGTAGATGGGCCCACGGTGGTCATCTTTGGTATGACCGGCCTTGGTTAATCAATCTGTGACCCTCCATTCGTCTTAGGAGAAGATGGACGCGCGTGATGACTTGAAACCCTAATTTTGGCTTTCAAAGCCGCGCGACCATGCTCTTTTTAGGCGGACGAATTTGTTGTAACCAACCATGGTTGGCTTTGGCCGATTGGTCAAGTGTGTGGCGGTCACACGGTGATTGTGTTGACATGCTCCGGGCCCTTTGAGTCTACATCTACACCCTCCATCTATACTGTGAAGATGGATGGATGAGACCGTTTTGCGGCACATGTAATATGCCGCAAACCCTAATTTAGGGTTTTCCGTCCATAATGCTTGGTATGGACGGTTTCTTGGCAAGGCCAGCATGCGAAGGCCAATGGTCGACCATGCGGGGTCGGTTTGTGTATTCCATACCTGCTTGGGGGTGATGGAATTGATGCGTGGTCATCCAATCATGCTTGTGGAGTTGGATGACTGCGATCGAATCATATCGGCAAGCTAAGGCCGTGGGTATTCCATACCATGCTTAGGGTGATGGAATTGATGCGTGGTCATCCAATCATGCTTGTGGAGTTGGATGACTGCGATCGAATCATATCCGGAGGATACGATCAAGTCCGGATGCTCAATCGGGCTAGTATAACACACCAGAGGGGCTCAATCGGGCTAGTATAACACACCGAGAGGGCTCGGGCTAGTATAACACACCAGAATCGGCCTGTGCGGGTATTTCGTACATGGATTCATTATAGTGCTTGGAGGTTCGTGTTACTCTGTAAGAGTAACACTCGATCGTCATGCCACAACGATAATGATTCATTATAGTGCTTGGAGGTTCGTGTTACTCAGTAAGAGTAACACTCGAAATCATGCCACACCGATAATGAGTACGAAATACAAGGCGATATGAAATTCACGGGAAGGGATTGTTGCTACATGCTCCATTCTTGGTGAATTAAGTGAGGAGTATCCGTCACTTATAAACGGCTTTATCTTTTACAAGATGTCGGCGCATGATTTTACGGTTTTTACAAATTTAACCTTAAACGAAAATCCACCATCGATATTGAACATCATTATTATCAGAAGTTAAAGGTTCTCCTTCTCTTGCTAATGGTATCATGTTGTACCCGAGATTGCATCCCTTAACCCCTTCAGACCAGCATCATCCAAGTCTTTTGCTAATGGTACAAAATGATTGCAGTTCTTCTCTGAAAAAGAAATTGATCATCTTTCAAAAAAATCTATAAAATCGTTAATGAATTGGACACCAAGTTGGTGAAAATGAGAGGAGAAAATCTTGGACATCTTTTCAAGATGAAATTTATCCCCAATTAAAAAAATACAGTGTTATCGATACAGTTTGATCAGAAGAATCAAAACGAAAAACACCCTAAGTATATAATATACCTTCTTCTTTTATTCCTCTTCATCATCATCTTTCCAATTCTTCTTTGCCTCCTAAAGCACAAAGTAAAGCCCTGGAAAAAAAATCAACAAAGAGTTAAAACAGATAAGCAAGGAAGAACCACAAAAAATAAGCACAGAAATCAAAAATCGAGGTGTTCTGCGCAAGAGACGAATACTGGGTTTTTTATGTAACGATGATTCAGAAAAAAAAAAAAGTCGAAAGTGAATATAAGTAACTGATAGTTGAGTCTCGTATTTGAAGAAAGTATATCCGGTAAAACACCTTATAAGACGGACGGACGGATCTCTCTCTCAAAATTATATGTCAAGAACGGACGAACGGATATCTCTCTCGCCACCGATATATCCTGGCCCCAGAATTAGGCACAATGTGTCTTTTAATGATATAATTTTATCCACACAACTGACCTATAAAACATAGAAACACACAAACGATAATAACATGGATAAAAGAATAAACAAAATGAAGTGCTTCAAACCAAAGCTCATAATCGTACCTTATATCTGGAATGAAACTGTTGTGACAACTTAATAGGATCGACATTTGTGTTTCATATTTATAACAGGAAACTGTAGTATAAAGCTCTAAGGCCACAGCACGACTTGTTTTAACAGAAGCTTCCTCATGTGTAGGAGATAAAGATCACTCCGCGAATCAACATTGATCTCTGGAACAAACAAACAAAGTTAACCAGACTATGGTGCAATTGAAACACAGAGATGGGGAATAGGGAGCGGAAAGAGGCAGCTCTAAACCTAATTAAGGAGAATAGGTTCGATAGCTTCAGCTCTATTGACCTCATTAGAAAAAGCATTATATGGTAAAATGAAGTTTATATCAGGTTGGTTCGTAATTAGCTTCAGCTTCGATTCACAGTCGTCTATCTACAAAGCTGTCTGAGAACATTCAACTTTACGTGAGCACTCTAGTAAATCCAGAGTAGCCACCACAGAATCAAATTAAGCAAAAAATTGGCTTGCTTACATTGAAAAATAGAGTTGGAAAACTTAATAGGATACCCAGTACTGCGTGCCCCTGCAATTCTCACATATATACTTTTACGGTATCCCATAATCCATTATTGATGAATAACAAACTTGTTTTTTCTTCATAACCAAAAAAAATTAATCCAAGATAAAACCCATACTTCATAACCTATAGATAAACTAAAAAAATGGATTCAAGTCAAAATATTTGGAAGTATTGAGTTTATTTACCCTTGATAGTGTATAATCTGTCCCCATAAGATAATCTTTATCTTCATCAAGTGATTGATCTCTAAAGCCTGCAAAAACCGTCGAGCATAAAAAAAAAAAAAAAAAAAAAAATTGTTTCTTATTTGGTTTCTTGAGAAAAAGAAACCAAATGTAGATGTTGTTAATGACAATCTTCTGAAAAGGATTATACAACATGTATTAACCAATAAACCTAAAACCCCAACCAAACAAAGAAGAACACATAGGAAAGATAATTACCTATTGTGGGTTGAAGTTGAGGTTAGATTCGTTATTAATCTGGATATCAGAATAACAACAACAGAAAATCGACGACCCCGAATCATGATTTAATCTTCTCTAACTTCTTTAGCTCTATCTCGATACTTCTTCTCGCCCTATCAAATTTCAAAAATTGGAATGCAATAAGAAAACCTACTCAGGCTTCGGATTGATGTGATCAGCTGCAAATAAAAATTCAGCGATCATACAAAAATGATAATCCTAATAAATGTTTATTACCTCTATATTTCCACCTTTGAAGCTAACCCAACTTTCCACCTTTGAAGCTAACCCAACCACAAATCTCTCATCTCCTCCACAGTTATAATCAACCTGCAAATTCATCAACAAATAATCAAAATCAAATGAACCTAATAGGATCTCTTCAAAGAAGACATAACTAAGACCATTTCTATTGTTCTTAAGCCGTGAAATTGGGCCTCTCCATAAAATTTAAGCTTCTATTGTAACAGAGATTGATATATATTTATACATAAACCCGTAACAAAAACCCTAATCAAAATTTAGCCAAAAAAACAAATAAAATCGAGATATAAACCATTGCAGGACGTGATGTTTCTGTTTGGAATTGAGACAGAATCTGGAATTTATCAAGACATACAGATTTTAAAATTCTAGGGTTTCAATATTTTTACCTCTTAAATTTCGTAGAAACACCGACCACCGTTGAATCATTCAACATCAATCGGAAATCAACACGAAAAGCATGAAGATACAAAATTAAATATGGGGTATCGGTAACTCATAATTTCAAAGAATTTCAAAACAAATTCTCCCAAATATCCAATTTTCAACGGATTTTCTTCCCCCACATGTTGTCCCTTGATGGAATCAAGAACAAAAAAAGGAAGATCTGAACCTTGTACCCTGTAAATTATTATGATGAAAATCAAAACCCCAAATTCAGTACCTCTAAGATCAAACAATCAACCATAAAAAGTACTTAATCCTTATCCATCAATCAAAATTATCATCAGCGGGTATGATGATTTTTAATTGTAGGACAATTTTCAAAAAGAAAAGAATGTTAAGCAACATATTACCTTTCGGCAGGGAAACCTATGGAAACAAAATCGCAGAACAAATCGGAAGAAGAAGAACAACTCTTGATCAAATCGGAAGCATGATACTATAACCCAAGATTTGTGAAGTGATAAGAAAATCGCAGAAGATTCTGCAGCAAATCCTAGATTCAATTTGTGAAATAAGACCCGAAACTGATGTTTATCTGCGTGAGAAATAATAAGAATTGGAAGAGACAATCCGACCACCCGAATTACTCCCGAGGATATGAATGGACAAACAAATATATCTCTTGCCGAGGATATATCCTGGCCCCAGGATCGCCCGATCCGATGGTGGCTATGTCTCCCGAATTACTTTTTTTTCCTCCCCTCAGCGGACTTTCTAGGCCACAGGATCGCCGAATCCAACTAACACGAATGACTCGGACACAACCACCACTTTTCCTTAATAAAGAGAAGAGAAGAATAGCTCTTGATCAAATCGGAAGCATGATACTATAACCCAAGATTTGTGAAGTAATAAGAAAATCGTAGAAGATTCTGCAGCAAATCCTAGATTCAATTTGTGAAATAAGACTCGAAACTGATGTTTATCTGCGCGAGAAATAATAAGAATTGGAAGAGACAATCTGACGGTCCGAATTACTCCCGAGGATATGAATGGACGAACGGATATATCTCTTGCCGAGGATATATCCTGGCCCCAGGATCGCCCGATCCTTGTGTCTGGGTCATTCGTGTTCGTAGGATCGAGGATCGTGTGGCCTGGAAAAAAGCGTCCGAAGGAGTCATTCGTGACCGTCGAGATTAGATCATGTGGTTGGGATCGGTCGGTTCTTTTTTGCTTAATTAATCCCGCGTACACCGTATCTTCTTCCAGCTATATTTTTAGAAAAACCAGGTTCTTCTTCGTTATTATCACGATCTAAGAAGAACAGAGAACAAAGAAACAAAAGAGAAGAAAGAAGAAGAAAAACCCGTTGTTGTTATTGGGTCGATGATTACATAGAATTAAAAGGGGCTGTTGTTGATTTATCGATGGGAGGTTATTCTGATGAATCACAAAACCAGGTAATTTAGGGTTTCTTTAATTACAGCTGCAATTGATTCTATCACTGGCAAGGAGAGATTTTGGTGATGAATCAGGATTTGAAACCTAGGGTTTCATTAATAAAGGTATTTTCGTTTTTATCTGATTTAGTTTGCCTTGAGAATCGGTTGTTTCGCAGCAAGGGTTCATATCAATTGTTTTTCTCGGTTTTTTGGTTTAATTTTGTTTTCAATTGTTTCATCTTACGATACAGGTAAGAATTTAAATTAGGTTAATTCATTATAAGAATTTGATTTGGTTTACGAGGTTGGAAGCAAATTAATTTTGATTAAGATCATCGAGGTTGTGGCGTTGAGTTGGTCCTTACAGACCCAACAAGAGTTTACGAATCTGAAATTCATGAAACTATTAGTTCTTGGTCAGCAATTTCATCTTACCAAATTGAAATTGCTGGTGTTGATATTATATTTCCAGGACTGAACTTTGACGATTGAGTGGTGCAAAGATTTACCCTTTAGGAGTGATCCGATTCTCAGGTAAACTATTAAGGACAATGACATGATGATTTTTGATCTTTAAAAGTACTTCAACATGCGAATCAAGTGGAAGCGTTGGCTGTGGTTGAGGCACGTTAGAGACCAACGGAACTTCTTGATGAGGTACTTTAAATTCCTTGGATAGTTTGTTCCAATACTGTGATACTCATCTTATGCATCTCAGCTTTTTGAATGGACTTGATACAAAACGGTCGCCACTGGATTGTTGTAGTTGTGATGGCTGGGGACGATGTTTCGCTGCAAGTCACAGTTGAACGGAATCTTGAAGGTAGATCAGAGGTGGTGGCTGGTAGTTGGTGATAGCAAGACTAATCAACTGCTTGCAAATAAAAGAGTGTCTCTACAGAGAAAATCGAAAGTAAATCTCGAGTTTGCTGCCCCGACGGAGAGTGGGAGGAAGTCATACACACTGTATTTCATGTTATTTCATGTGAGACTCTTATCTGAGTTGTGACCAGGAGGATAGCTTCGCAGGTGATGGTGCATGTTCACTAGTAATCTGGCAATGTTTCTCTCTAGCAAATTCCTGCAAGCATCATATCTCCCAAGTATTTATTTGTTTTTTCTGAATATGAATTTATACGACTTGCTTCATGTATCAGCTATCTGATTGCAATCTTCATGGCTTACGTACGCCAAAATTGAATCGACTTGGTTCAGGTTAATGTAGTTCTGTGCAACAAAGGGTGTGTAGCCTGAATATTTCATAGCCTGATAAATCAGTTATGGGTTTGTTTTGGATTGGAATTCTGTGTAGGGAAATCTATTCGGAGCTGGAATCGAGTTGCAATAAATCTAGGTTATTGTTTGGCGGTGAGAACAGGGAAGAAACGCGATCTTGCTGCCGTCTTTTTTAATGGATGAGTTATATGATCAAGAGATATAGGTTTGGGTTTTCTTTGTATTCGAGATCTTTTCAGGGAAATCGATTTGGAGCAACTATTCGAGCCATAAAGACAAAACCAGGGAAATCAATGACAACTGTGTTCATATATTCTTAACCATTAAATGGATTGATTTTACCTTCACTAAATTTCTGGCACTACATATTACGTAGCTGTTGTGCAGGTGTCATTATACAGATTCTTCTTAGGGAGAAAGTGCCTTTTCCATGAAAGACATGATCGATGATCCTTCATGCTGTTTTGGCTGGGCATCTGCAGTTCCCAGCTGACCCATGGGATCACATATCTCAATCTTCCAGGGACTTGATTGCACATTCTGGGGTCATCCTTGATTATAGATCAGTCTTGGATGAATAGAATACTAGATAGAGTTTCATTGGTTGATGGAGTGGAGTTTCATGTATCCGAAAGAGGTAAATAGAATACTAGATAGAGTTTAATTGGTTGATTTCTGTTCTGATCTAATTTTGGTTGATTTTTATTTGTCCAGTATGAGATTCATATTTTGGATATGATTTCATCTGTGAGTCTTATTTCAGTTCTTTAGGATGGAGGGAAACTTAAGGCTAAGATATGTGGATCGAAATATTTGTATTATCTGCAGGCATGGTGTGAATGCAATGCCTCATATAGGTAACAATTGCTCTTTTCATCATCAGTTGATCGGATATTGTGGCACTCAAATACTGAAATTTGAAGGTAGACACTTCTAATAAATTCATATCAGATGCTCCTAGCAACACCTGGAAATATGTTGGTCTATTGTATTATTTTTGTGGCGAGCCATATTTAAGTAGTCCACGACTTGAATTGTTTTTCTCATATATGACGTTAAGAAGAGGATTCAAGGCTGGTGTGATTATTTGCTTAAGAAGAGTAGAAAAACTGAAGGAGAGGCATGTACGTGTTGTTGCGTTAGAATCCAAGTTTGTGGAATGCTGAGTCCCTGTCAAGCTTTGTGATGTGCAGCTTGAGCAGTATTCTGATATAATATGGGACTACAGGGTTTCTTATGTGGGATTCTTCTTTGTAGAAAACGCTCACGAATGGTCTGGCAGAATCTGAGCATTTGAATGTTGGAACAAAATCAAGTGGAAAGCTGATAGGATCCTTTCATATTTAAAAAAGAAAGACTTGGAGTAGTAATGATTTTCAAGGTACGGAATGCTTAACTTTGTTATTTTTCTACCTGGATGGTTGATTGTTGGGCACACATTTCGTCCTCCATATCATCATTGCAATTGTATGAGTGAATTCGTGGATCTAATATATGGGAAACATGAGGTAAAGCCTTAACTTGGATATATGATTTTTGGGTTTAATTCTTTCTCAGATTGATAATTGATTCTAGTAATTGTTTATCTTCTTCTTCGATTCAGGTAATTTATGTTATTGACCAGGAATGTGGTGTCTAACTTAACCTGAAGCAACACAGATATACACAGATGAAGAGGTGATAAAGAATCAGGTTAATGTTTCAAGGGTGGTAAAGTAAACCATGGTACATCAGGTACCATTCTCTTCATGAATCATAACTTGGATATAGAACAATGAATTATAGCTTGAGGGTTAATGTTTTTGGTCTGCGTCAATCAAATTAATTGTGGCGGAAGACGGTGAAAATAAGAAATTGAACTGATATTACAGATGTGTACAGTAAAGTAAATTGTAATGGTTTTTCCTATTGGGTTTTACTATATCATGTATATCTAATACTCAAAATTTATGTAACTGATTTCTAGGGTTATCTTACCGTAGACTGATTTTTGTTTTGAATTTGATCAACAGGAATGTCTAGAAAGTAGATAAACTGTTGCTTGAATAATGACAAGGAGTAAGTTTGGCAACAGGCACCTCGAGAAGCTTATCAGGTTAACAATTTCCCATCCGAGAGGTTGAAATGTCTTTAAAAACCAGTAATTATATTTCAGGAATCGTACCAGTGATGCTACGGTTGTCCTTGCTTATATTTAAAAAGATGGGGAAAAGGAATTTAGTAGCACCACTCTATCACAGCATGTAATTCCTTACCACAATTTCTTACCACATTCATGTGTTAACGCCTAACAGAGATAAATAATTAAGCACAAGCACTATACCAACATTGATATGCTGTTCTTCACATGCTTATTAGGGGTACAGAGACCAGAAGTATGTATGGCCACATCTACAGATGATGAGCTTGCAACTGATCCTCTTAGTTTATGGTTTTGAGCATTAGCAAAGGACTATGCTCTTGGTCATGCTTCTTTCCTAGGTATTAAGCTTTCTATATTAAAAATATTTCGAGTTATCATTGTCTAAATGGGTATATGGTCCTTACGCTAGCAGTTGTAACGCTGGCATGGAAATGCAGGTAACAACTATGTAGATGGTCAGTGGGCTGCTGGGAATGCACCGATGTACTACGTCGTGTCTCCAAACGATGTCATCATTGCAAAGCCTAGGTGAGTCGAAGGTACCAATGTGAAACGTTAGTGTTCAATAAAAAGGATTTTATTATCTGCTAAAAAAGAAGATTGTTTGATTTGTGATTTACTTTCTCAATAGTTAGATTGTTTGATTCACTTTTCCATGTTGGCAGTTGAGTAACATAACTGTACTGGTGTGTAATCTGTTTTGTTTATTATTAGGATGGTGAGTGACTATATTCTGGAGACAATTAAAGATGGGCTTAAAGAATTCAATGTGGAGTTTCATGAACCAAGAGAAAGCACGGGCTTTTCTCCAATTTAGGGTCAGTTTTCTTACTTTTAATGGTTTATTTGCTATTTTTTTTTTTTTTTTGAAGCAATTGTTTTCTATTTGTTAAGTGTTAAGATTTCTACGAATTAGGGTCAGTTCTATTTAGTTGATATTTGGGATTTGGGTGTCCATGCACCTTTTTTGATAATAGAGAGAAACTGATTTGTGATTTACTTGCTCAATAGTTAGATTGTTTGATTCACTTTTCCATGTTGGCAGTTGAGTAACATAACAGTACTGGTGTGTTATCTATTTTGTTTATGTGTCTCTGTTGAATGTGACCTCAGTATGAGAGTGAGCAAGGTGGTAGGGATGATATTCTTAGAAGAGGAAGGGAATATAGTTGATCTAGAAGTAGAAGTCCAGTACATCGAAGAAGTAGTCCGAGTCCGGATAATGGACTGGAAAACAGTCAAGTTTATGACAAATAAGGGACCATGGAGAACACCATGGGCGATATACCACTCGGTCACCAGTTTGCTGCTAATTCAATGGTTGTTCACCAATTCGTCGCTCACCTGTTTGTCATACAATTATCTAAAAATTCATGTTAGTTTTCATATACCAAATTTGTTAATCGTATCTTCTTTCCGATTAACCAACATCTTAGCTGGTGATAGGTGTCTAAAACACCTAATTTACTATATAGTAGTTACGCTTTCTTTGCTATTTTTCTTGTGAATTATGTACTTTACGCGTGTTTTTGAGTTATTAGGTACTTTGGAGTCGCACGGACGAAAAGATGGAGAAATCACCCAATTGGAGTAAAAAGTGCAAAATTATCATTTCACGGGCGAACACTACCCGGAGTCCAGTCAAGGTTAAGGGACAACTCGATTTGGAGAAGTATTAAAGACATGATAGCTTACGTTAGGGGGCTTCCAGATGGGTGGCCCGTATCCACTCATGGGGTGCCTAGAATCATTGTGGTTGACCCTTATCTAGCTCACCTGGGTGGCTATATCCACTTCTATTTTCCTACAACAAACTTAAATCAGAGTAAATGATTTCTCAATCATTTTTCCCTAAATCGGAGAAGAAGGGCAGCAGCCGCTGCTGTTACTACTGAGAGAGATGAAATGGGTGGTGGTGAAACAAGTTGTTGTTGTGGTACTGTGAGACTGAGAGAAGAAGTTGGTGATGAAGATACACATGAAATAATAGAGACATAGATGCTTTCAATCTATAAACTAGGGTTTGTATCTTTTCTCAACTACTGGTACTGTAAATTGAAGATTGAGATCGATGGTGTTGTAGCTGTTGATTGAAGCTTCGATGGAGGAGAGCAAGGAATGGAAATTCAGAGTAAAGACAACGGAAGTGAGAAGGGTTCTGAGAATTTGAGATGCAGATGGGTTTTGGTTGAATCAAAGAGGAGACGGAGAAGGAATGAAGAATTAGTGGTGAAACTAGGGTTTCTACTGAATTTGTCTAGCTGTTGGAGGAGAAGTTGGGTTTGATTCGGGAGAAGATTGTAAGATAACCTGGGTTCGATTAGTGTTGCTCGAACTGAGATACGGATTGGTGGTGATTTGTATTTTTGTCACAGGGAAGAAGAGTTGAGGCTGTGTAGATGATGCACATGAGGCAGAGACGGAGCTGAATTGATTGGTGAAGCAGTGGCGCTTGAACTGAAGCTGCAGTTCGCGATTAGGTGCTGGAGATGAGCAATGGAGCTACAGATGCAGCTTCCAGTGTCTGATGCTGTGACTGGTTATGAGCTGGTGTTAATGGCTGTTGCCTAGAATTGAATTGTAGCTGCATTGCGAGTAGATGAGTCGATTTGCTGGTGGCCTGAGGAGATGAAAGCAGTGAGGCAGAATGGGTTGAGTCTGCCGCAGAGTTGCTGTTGGTACTTGTGCTGGTTTTGGTGATTGTCATGGGCTAGATGGCAGTGAGGAAATGCCTGAGATGAGGATTACAGGGAAGCTAAGATTACCGAGTCTGTGAGTCAAGGAGAAGCTGCTGAGGAGATGGAGTAATTGGTTTGAGCTGCTGCTGCCTGCCAGTTAGCTGTGGAGGTTTTGCTGGCATAATGGTAATGGAGATGGGTCTGACTAGGTCTGCAAGCTATGATGATGTGCTGAATTGAAATGGCTAAAGGGTGGTGGTGTTATTGGGAGTTTGTTGTGGGTCTGGATTGTTGGTTGATATCTTTGGTCTTTGAACAACAGTCTTTGCAAGAATTGTAGAGAAGTTGGATGAGGCTAGGAAGCAATTGAGATTGCAAGGGAATGCAGTGCGGTAGAAGATGTAGCGAGGTTTTGAGCCGAGATAGTGGTGGAGTTTGAGGATGAGAATGGTATGGTCAATTGACACGAGAAAAAGGTGCGAGCCAAGATGGCTGGAAGGAAAGCACTGATGCACCATCTTGGTGCAGCACAGATTATGGCATGTGCAAATGGCTCAAAGCCTGGCAACTCAGCCCAATCAGCCAGAGAGATAGCTGAAAATGATCTGACTTAGCTGAGAACCAGATGACTCACCCTGACTCTTCCTTGACCGAGTTGACTCAGTGACTTTGACCGAGTTGACCCGTGGACCGGTGACCGGTTTGACTTTGCCAGTCACCTGAGCTACTTTTCGGCGACTTTTCCGGCCAAGTTCCGGCCATAATCCCAGTTTTCCGGCGACGATTTTTGGGCAGAATTTTCATATGGGTTTTTCTCACACATGGGCTTGGTGGACTTCTATCTTTTGGACCTTTGAAGATTAGACCTAATTTTGGAAACAAGAGAGCTATTTAAAGGAAAGACTTCTATAACTTTTGGGGAGATCTATTATCTTATATCTATTATCTTCTATCTTTTTGGCCTCTACTTTTGTTCTAGGGTTTAGAACCATGAAACTTCTCTTCCTTCTTGTTATGAACTCCATGAATATGAGCTAGAGTTTTATTATTGGTTATGGAATAAGTTGGATTTCCAAATATGGGTTTTAATTCAATAAATTAGTTTTCTCTCATATTATCGTTTATGATTCACCATGAATATTGTTACATGATTTGAATGCTTGTTTAGTCGAGTCGCGAATCGATTGAGTTTTCTTTCATCTTTATTGCTAGATTAGGGTTATTATACGCAAAAGTGATAATTCCGGATTGCAAGTAGCATAAATATGATTATAGTTTGTAGTGATATATTCTTATGATCATATGTGAGTCATAACCTTTGTTAAATCGGATTAGTGCGCTTTCCACGTTCGATTGCTTTGATTGGCCTGATTTCATAGAACCTAATGCATCTAGGGAATTAAACTTGATTAGTGCTTTTACACGTTAGGTTGTTCCTTTAGGTAGAATTCATATTCGCATCTTTTAATGTGTTTGTTGATGATAAGAGGAGATTAGCGGGATATTCTTGCGATCAAGGTATTCTAGGGCCTTTGATAAAAGTTGAGATTAAAATATCAATTCTAGTTATTGTGTTGAAAACATGTTTGTGAATGAAAACGAAATCCATGACCAATACTTTCACATCCTTGATTTTATTTGTTTACCTTTATTGTTTGCTTTTATTTAGTTTTAATTTCATAAAAATCACAAAACTACCGGTGTTATTTATAGGGAACCGAAACAATTTGACAACCTAGACCTCTCTGTGGGATCGATCCTTTCTTGCCCTTGCTTCATTATATATTTTGAGTAGTAAGAAAGTGTAATTATATTTTTGTCGGCTGACAACCGGTCAGCTGGGCAGTTAATGTTGAGGTTAGAGCTAAAGCTTTTAAATTGGTAGAACTCTAATTGGTAACATGGTTTGTGTTCTTCTTTAGATTCAGTTTAAGTTTCGATACTAAGCTCATTACCAAAAACAAGATTGTCTTACTTCTTTTTCATCCTGTATCTTTTTTATGACTTTTGTGATTTGTGTTGTTCATATATAGAGAACTACTACCAAAAAGGAAAAAAGGTATACCAAAAATTAGATGTTCAGGAAGCATTCGTGAGACCTTGGGTTATATTCAGAAGGTTAATCTCAATCTATGAAAAAATTGGATGATGATGATATTAATACTAACAGGATTCGGGTTATAAAGTAAGAGAAATTTATATGAACTGATATTTTGAATTTCGCTTTGTGCACTTTCAACTTTGTTGCCGTGTTTACTGAAGTGTGGCATCTCAATACATTTGGTGCATTTTCTGTACTGCATTTTCTTTAATCTTAGCTCAATAGTCATAAAATGTCTTCATAGACGGATGCCTAGGGTTCTTATTCATACATCGCTTTTTGCTTGCAGGTACTAAAAGTACTCAATAGTGACATCAGGTTGGGTTTATGTTTCCATTATTCAATTCAATCTTTTAATCAAATAGTCTAACTGTGTTTTTGACTTACGTTTGGAAATCATATTTGCTGTCTTAGCTCAAACGGCAGAGCACATGGCTTTCACCATGTTTGTTGTGGGTTCAACTCCTACAGATGGCTTGGTTATATGAGTAGGCAAAACCAGAACCGGTTTGAACTCTAGATTTCATACTTTAAATAGATTTCCTAATTTAACAAAATTTCTTAATTAAGAAATCAAAACCAGTTTAAACTCTTGATTTCCTAATTTAACTAAATTTCCTAAACCTGACAGTTTTCCTATATATCTACTGGATGTACACCTTTCTTAGCTGAATTGGGTTTACTGATCCTAACAGTTTTCCAATATATCTTCCTCTATATACACCTTGGATAGTGATCAGTTTACAATTGTACCTTTTATCAAAGTCTAGAACCATCGAGGAACATAGGTATTGTGAGAAAGCATCCTGGACATATATATTGGTTTAACTTAAATTAAATTATTATGAGGTAAGCATTCGATTTTGTGGTTCAAGATGGTTTGATTGTTTGATTTTTATGTTTAGTATTTTTATCTATTCTTATTATGTGTTAAGCTTAAAATAATGTAGTTATCAAACTGATTTGAAACACCATGACGTCAGTCTTTGATTATCAGAATTGAATTCTAATGAATAGATTTGTGAATCGAGTTCTTCAAAGAGGCGAAAGACAACATCATCGCAAGTCAAGCGAGGATAGACAACAAACCATTAATGTATGTTACGAAATATGATTGTTTATATCGTTTGTCCTGCATTACGAAATATGATTGTTCATAGCAATGAAATTGATTAATTTACATCTTATGTGTGTTGCAGGCAAGGTCTGTGGCCCAGAGTTTAAGGTGGGAGAGGTAAAGGCAGAGTGACAGGGAAAAAAAGGAGCAGCTGGAGCGCGAAGCAAGGTTGAAGTTTGAAATTGAAAGACAGGTACTTTATAAATATAGCATGGTTGTCATTAATATTCAAGGGAATTTTGATTTGTATTGACATTACTGTTATTACTCATTGTATGCTAGAGCGGAGGAGGTTATTAGGCGGGAAAGAGAACAACGGGAATACTACGAGCGTGTTTTAAGAGAACAAATAGCGCATGAGCAGGTGAGGGTGGGAGTATGAGTTGGCGAGAAAAAATTCTGATATACATTAACGTATTTGATTATCTATAATAGATTGTTTTGTTTTTACAGGTTCAAAGCACGACACTGAAAATCGATTCATAGCGAAAGGACAAAGGTAAGGTTACATTCTTTTAATTCACATGTGTGTATAGATGCATAAATGGTTTGTGTGTAAAAGTATGATTATATTTTGGCCGTGATTCTCAGGCTCGGAAAGTGGAGGGTCAACAACGACGTCGTTTGAACGAAAAGGAACAAGAGCGTGAAAAAGAACGTAAAAGATTATTAAGTATTCGCAGTGAAGGGTCTGGGAAAGCAATAGAACAACGGGAAGGTGATCATATCAATAGCCCATTAGATGCTCAGGTTCGTATGTTATCATTTTATTATAGAGACTATGAGAATGGTTACACTTTCAATAGCAACATTTTATGGTTAAATTGTAAGCAATGGTTGTGTTGTAGGATCAGAATATCGCAACTCCAATACTTCGCGAGATTAATAAACGACTGCGTCGCGAAGGAGTCGCATGGAGGTAAATAAATGACGTAATAGATGACGACAGTCAGAACATGAGGAAAGTGTGAAGACTTGGCGAAATTTAGGAGTGTTGCGAAGTCTAACACTTATATACTTGCGACGCTTCGCGGAGGATTCCCGAAAATAAAGGACAGCTTAGCTGTCATCCACTATGTAATACCCTATATAAAGGGTTGAGTAAGTCTGTTGTGGGAGAGGTCTTTTTGAATTGTGAAGCAAGTCATTAGGAGAGAGAAAATCAAGAGTGATTGTAATTTCTTTAGCTCTGTTCTACATTACTTTGTAAATCTTTCAAGTAACAATTAATAAAACACATTATTATTCATCTTCAAATGGATTGATTAAGCAAATTCGAGTGAGGGGTGTAGTGCGGGATTTCCTGCAACTACATATGCGCTAGAAACAGGGATTGAAGAAGATCAACCTTGTGAATTGGAAGAATTAGGGGTAACAAGAAAGAAATCTTGAATAATTTTTAACAAATTACTAAAATTGAGAAATGGCTAGGAGAAAGAATGCATCAGAACAACCAACGATCGTAAGGAGAAGTGGAAGATTAGTGGGAGAAAGAAGAAATGAAGTAGGTGAACCATCAAGGATAGATGCAAGAAATGGAGAAGAAGGTCCAATTCAACCACCAATTCAACCATCAACTCAACCACCAATTCAACCAAAGACTAAACAAAGAGTAATCAATTATGATAGGGTGAGCGTGCATACATGGAGATCGATTCTATGGAAGAAAGAGAAGAAGTGCAACAATTGATGAATAGTGGACAAGAAGAGAGAAATCGAGAAGAGATGGGAGAAACAATTTGTGGAAATGAAGAAATTGCGGCATTAGAAGCGCTGAGACAGACAATACACGAAGAAAGGCGGTTAGAAGCAGAAGAACGCGCGAATCTAACAAGGCAAAACCACGAATTGAGGATGGAAAATAGGAGGCTGCAAAATAGAAGATCAAGAAGTAGTAACAGATCGAGATCAGGATCGAGTAGAGAAAATGGGAGAAGAACATTACCTGCAGAAAACGTTAATGAAGAAAATTTGGAAAGAGAGTTAAATCTTGGTGAAGGAGGTCGCGAAGAGAGAGAATTAATAGAAAATCGTTATATTTTGGTGAATAATCACAATGATGGAAATCAAGAAGATAGGCAGCCTCGAGGACAGAATAACCCAATTAATGAAGAAAATCAGGAAGAAGGAAGAAGAACACTACATGGGAGAGAAACATAAAGGAAACAAAAGGAAATTGAAGATGACATTGAAAAGCATTATACCGAGCAAGCACGTCTAACCCGCGAGAGAGAAAGATTGAGAGCAGAAATGGAAAATCGGGGATTGGAAGAGGAGATTCGGCAGAATAATCATGACAATCGAGAGAGGAGGCGCGAGCGAAATCGCAACAATGGAGATATTAACGAAGAATATGAAAGAATACAAAAAAGTAGACACGAACGAAGAAGGAGGGAAGCAGAATTAAAGAGACCGATAAATTCAAATTCTGAGGCAAATGAACAAATTCTGCGAGAATTGGCAGAGATGAGAGGAATATTGAACAGCGAGAAGAGAAGGAGGAGAAGACAGGTTAGATGAAGCTATCGCGGAGGTCTGCGAAAAATCCTTTTACATTAGAAGTGCGATTAGGAGGAATACCCCCAAAATGCAACTTACCAGCACTAACTAGCATTTTTGATGGGTCAACTTGTGCAGTACAACACATCAAGGCTTACGTGAGATGTATGCTACAGTGGGAAAACCATGATGCTATATTGTGCAAATACTTTGCGTCGAGTTTAACGGGAGAAGCGTTGAAATGGTTTGAGGGTTTACCAAGGAATACAATCACATCATTCAATCATTTACAGGCTATATTCTTGGGGGCGTATATAAGCAACAACTCTTCGCGACATGGCATTGAAGATGTATTTGGGCTAAAACAAAGAGTTGGCGAGAGCTTGAGACATCTGACAGTAAGATGGAAGACAATGTGTAGCGAAATGGCGGGACGGGTTGATGAAAGATATCTCATACTATCATTCATAAATGCTATGTTCGCAACCAACTTATTATATGTTCAAGTTTTCAGAGTCAAGAATACGATCACGATGACCGAATTGAGAGAATTGCAAGAGGAATATATTGCTTTGGAGGAAAGGCAAAATGAAGTAGAATCGTACCCAGTTGCGAATACAAGTTCAAGTGTCATGCGAATGCAAGTCTGTTACCAGATTAATACAAACAGTGGCGAGCACCTCGCAAGGGCAACAAGAGAGAGTGGTAGATGATAAACAGCCAAAATTGGTAGCTATGGGAAGTCGCGATCAGGAAGAATTTGAAAGAGAAAGAAATTTCTACAACCGGGGCGGAAATAATAAAATTCAAAGGCTTGATCAACCGCAAGAAACCTATGGAGGTCAAAGGCATAATTCGCAAGAGACTTATGGAGGCCAGAGGCAGAATTATCATAGAGGACAGCGAAGTCACAGAGTAGTGTGGGAGGAAATTAAAATGCCGCCATTGAATGCCAGTGTGGAAAAAATATGGGAAGCAATACTTTTGATGGAAAACATACCTGCACCATGGAACATGGGAAGTGAACCACCACCTGGAGATAGAAGTCACGAGTTCTGTTCTTACCACCGCTTTCATGGGCACCTAACGAATGACTGCAGAAACATCAAGAGAATTATCCTAAGAATGATTGATCAAGGAAAGTTGAATCACTTTTTAAAAGAAGAAGAGAAAGTTCAACATTTACCACCACCACCGGCAAAGGGAAAAGAAACATTTGTTATAGAAGTTGGGGCAAAGGCTAAAAATTTGTTTTGCAATTCCATTGTACATTCATACCGCACAATCGAAGATTTTCATGACAATGTACTTAGTAGAGTTTTTGCGAGGATGCTGATGATAAAGAAGTGATGAATGTTGCGAAGACATCGCAGATTAAAAGAGTGGCAACTGCAGATTATTTCTTTTTCGGTCAAGAAGTACCCAAAGGAAGAGAAATACATGATAGCCCATTGGTTGTGAAGCTGAAATTAATCCAAAACCTATTGATGGCGAAGATGATGAAGCGGAAAATTGTTGGGCAATCAATAGAATATTGATTGATACTGGCAGTTCAGTCAACATTCTTTTCTACCATACTTACAAAACTATGGGAGGAAAAGATGAAGATTTGATCCCTTCAACATACAAAATATATGGTTTTAATGGTACCGCAAACAAGCCCAAAGGAGAAGTGCACATGAGGATACCCTTGCAGGGGTTATCAACTGATATTTTGTTCTGCGTGGTTGATGTGGAGTCTCCCTACAATGCTTTGATTGGAAGACCATGGTTGCATGAAATTCTGGGGGTAGCATCGACATACCATCAGTGTATAAAGTTTCCACATCCTAGCGGTGTCGGAATTGTAAAAGGAGATTGGAAGGAAGGGCAAAAATGTTATGAGGTCGATGTAGAGAGCTGCGAAGAGAGAATGGCAAAAAGGAAAGGTTGGAGGAAGAATGTAAAGGATGAGCAAAGAAAAGAAAGGCTAATGGTAGATACCATAGAAATAAAGGAAGAAGAGATGTTGCGAAGTGAATGCATGAAAACAATTGAATATCATGATGAAAAGGAGACATTGAAAAGTTTGACTGACGCGGAGGCAGAAGGAAGTAGGAGTAAAAGGTGTAAAAAATGAATAGTTGCGAGAAAAGATACCAATTTAGTGATGAAAGCATGATAAGGACAAGAAGCAGAGGTGATGGTTGCAGAAAAGTTGTGCGAAAATATCGCCGTGAAGAATGTATAAAAATCTATTGAATAATTGAAATGAGACTGTGCGATAGCTTCGCAGACAAATTAACAAAAGTCAAAAATGAATGATCGAATAAATTGATAAAATGAATGAGTGAGTGAATGGGACGAACCTTTATGGCGTACACCCTAGTTCGCGAATGATATTTCGTAAGAGGCAAATGTAAGACCTAAAGTACGTCATATAAGGGGGTATCTCTTGACATGGCTCAGGGAAAAGGTTACACCGCTCCTGGAACCTGAGTCATGGAAATTTGGGGCCCATGAAAGCCTATCCGGGGTAGATACCTTGGATTTCCAACTATATATATAAGGTTATACCCTGGTTGGACGCCCGAGGGTCTCTTCCAAGGAGTCAGTGTATGACCAAGGCGCCGAGGTACACGGTTGAGTCAAGAGTGCGGGGAGCATGGAACTTCCTTACCACTCTTGACAAGTCTTGGCCCATGCTTTTCGGCCGAAGAAAACTCCACTTAGGGTGCAGTCTCGTAACCATAAGCCCTATAGGTATAAGGGATAAGAGGCTGCGAAAACAACTGCTTGTTGTTAAGACCGGATGGGAGGAGCTAGTCTTGTATGGCCGATGTACTCCTCCTTGAAGGGGCAACCAGGGGAGAAGATAAGGGCGGCACCCTCCATTAGGGAGCCGATAAGTGTCAAAAGACGCAAATGTCATGAGGCTTTATTTTCGCAAGATAATTTAGGCTTGTCAAATTTGTGCAATGATCCTGCAGAGGCAATAATACTAACGCGAGGGTAAGATGAGATCAATGGGTTTTTACATGAAAGTGTAAGAACGTCCTGCGATTTCGTCGCAAAGACGGCAATGTCACGGGATTTTATGGTCGCAAGAACATTTAAACCTATCATATTGTCGCAAATATAATGTCCTGCAGAGGCAAAAATACTTAAGAAATGATAAGACAAGGTCAATGGGTCATTACATGAAAATGTAAAGACGGCCTGCGATCTTGTCGCAATGAGGGGTGGCAAAATAAGACCTTTACTTAGGAAGGCAAAATAAGACCACACAAATAATGATAAGGCAAGATCAATAGATTTCTTAATCCATGAAGATATCTTGCGATCTTGTCGCAATGATAAAGTGCAAAAAAAAAAAAAATATATATATATATATATATATATATATATATATATATATATATCTCGCGAGAATGATTAATTCACAAAGTTGATTATATTTTATGTAACTCGCAAAGTTGATTATATCTTAGGGACAGAGGCAAGTGTGAAGTTATAATTACAAAGAAGGGTTGTTTGATTGATATATCTGAACAAAGGAAGCAAAAGTTGAAATTCACATTAGTCAAAGAAATTTATAATAAGGAGTTACAGAAATGGAAGATTAACAAAGATATATGTATACAGATACTACAAGAAATGAAAGAAGAAAAAGAAGTTATTTCTTTGCTGGTTCTTCTTCTTGATCTGATTCTTTGGTTCCATCACTCTCGTCGCCAGATTCTTCTTCTTCATTAGCTTCACTATCAGAAACATCTGAGACAGGCATGTTCTCGGGAACTTCTTCAAAGAAGAAAAGGATATGAATGAAGAGGAATGTTGTGATCGTTACAAACTATTTCCATAGCTTGATTGCGAAAACGAACATCATCATTATTAAAATTCGCCACTTTGTAGTTTGGAATTGTTTGCTTCAATTTAGAATATCTATTCTCACGAAGAGAGAGATCCATTGCGAGTCGTTCTTTTCGGTTTCAAGCTCTCCAATCCTTGTCTGAAATCTCTTTTCAGATTCTGAAAACATGAGAAAATGAATTAATGATAATAGTACAAAAAGAAAAAGAACAGAAAAGTAAAGAAGTATAACAAACAACCTTCTCTTTCAAAGATCATATCCTTGATTAAGGTAGTTTGCTCGGCGCGAAGACTAACATCGACACCTAAGTTATTTCTAGCATTATATAGAACCTTCGCAGCCCAGGCAAACTCATCATCATTATTTATGACAAAAAGTGAACGAATTTGGTCTTCTCGCTCGCTAAGTATGGTATTTTGACGAAGGAGTTCATCTCGCTCAACTTGCACATCAAGGAGAGATTTTTGAAATTTTGCTAATGCCTGTGCACCTCTGTTAGTAATGCGATCTTTATCATCTATGAGATCACTAACTTTCTTCCTTAAGGTTTTGGCTTTCTTCTTGGAATCAAGGTACATTCGTTTAAATTGATTAGCTAAACTTAAACTAGCCCTATGCTCGATCTCTAAGAGATGATATTTGGATTGAAGATCCTTTAATGAAAGAAGGTTAGTCTTATTTGAAGAACTACTTAGAGATTCATTGAGATGAGTAAGAAGGACATCATCATCCATGGGCTCGGGAAATGAATGGAGAAGAATGGATTCTTCAGAGAGATTATATATGTCTGCGAAAATAGTAAGTCAGGCAAAGAAAAGTAAATGATAAAATAAAAAGGATTTGAGGAGTAAAGATTGCTATACCATAAAGCTGCTGATTTGCGCTTTCAAGAGTAGATACTCTATTCTGTTGAGAAGTAAGCTCAGCTTCCAGTCGTTTAATTCGTTCATCCTTCTTGCGAGATATCGCAGTTTCACTCTCTAGTTCTTGGATCTTATCTTTAAGTTGCAAATTTCTCTTTTCAAGATTGTTGTGTCTTTTCTCAAGGTCATAGGCGACAACAAAAGAAGCTCTCCCAGACTACAAAGAAAAATATGGAAATGATTAAGATAGAGTTTGTAATTGAAGTCACAAAGAAATAAAAGGATACAAACATACCAAAGCATTAAGAGCGTTTAAGAAGCTAGAAGTCACTGTTCGGGAAACCCCGCGAAATGACTCATTATCCTCCAGCAGTGGGGCATCGCAAATCTTAGCGAGAGCTTCGCAAGTAGAAGTTAAATGCTCGTCTCCCAATCCTTGCATGGAATCGGAGAAGATGCTAGACAATTGCGCCATAGCAGAGGTGGTTGAGTGATTCTCCCTCGCAGAAGAAGTACCAACCTCATTTTCATTCTCGTCAGAATTCTCGCCTGTTTGAGAACTACAATGAGAAGAGAGATGGGTTTTCCGTTTTTAGAAAACGGAGCGAGACTTGTCCTTGTGCAAAGTAGCTTTATCCTTGCCTTTAGCCTTCGCAGCTTCAGCCTCTTCAACTTCAACCTTCGCATACGCATGAAGATAAGAAACAGAGGCAACAATATTGTTTAAAATAACAAAAGAAAATGTTTCTTACTTCATTCGTGAGCGATCGAAGTATCGCCAGGATACTTGGCTTTGGATTTTCTTTATATTTCTTCCTCATTCTGGCGATCTAAAATTTTTGAAAGTTAATAGATAAAAGAGGAAGAAGATGTCGCAAAGCAAAATTAAAAAAAAAAAAAAAAAGGAAATATACCTCATTTGATTCCTCAGGCCACTTAAACTCCCAAGGATGATAGTTCGCGAGGTGTGCAGGGAGAATATATGAACCTGCGATGTAAGGACCACTCAAAAGTAAAGGAACAACCCACCATTTTTCATCTTTGGAATGACGGGGAGTATTATTGTTTCCCGAATGCCAATCAATATCTTGCATAAGCAATTTGTCAAAGATCAACGTTATCATTCTTTTTCAAAGTAGCACCCAAATAAATTTATTATTTCTCATATTTATAACAGAGTAATTCGCAAAGAAATTGTCCACGGTATACTTTTCAGTAGCTATTTGTAAATCTGCAAACCTAGGATCCCTAACATTATCAGGATATAAAGATCCTTTACCAGCGCCACGATGGGCGAATTCAAGCATTAAACGGATGCAACGCCACTCAATTGATAGACAAATCGCGAGAATTTCTCATGAGCAAGAATTTCATAGAATAATGGCAACTCGGGATTGTACAAAGGAATGGGGAGTCCTGCGAGGAGTTGACCCAAACGAGATTATGATTTTATGATCATCACATTGATGATCGAAAACAATTTTGCAGAAAGAATAGATGAAGATCCTTGATCGGGAATAGTTGATAAAGTGAAACCCTTTTCCTGTAATTTCTTTTGAACATCAATAAAAGGAGGAGTGTATGAACGAACAAGTGAAGCCATTGCTAGAAGTATGGGAATGGATGATTGCATATCAAAAGAATGAGAAAGAAGTAGAAGAATTATGGTAGCAGAAGCGCAAATTGCGGAAGGAGAGAGAGAATTAAAGAAAATTTGCAGAAGGAAAGTAAAGAAGAAGAAAAAAGGAGTGGGGAAACTATTTATAGAGAGAAAGAATCTTCGGGAAAATAAACGCATTTAATGCGAGATGGGACGTGAATGGTTAAGAATAAGTAGTTGAAAGAGACGTGTCAAGAAAAGAGTGGAAGAAGAAACACCTGTAATAAATTCCGTACATGAATAAAACAAGCAAAAATGAGCAATGGCGAGGTAAAGATGAGCGGTTGCGGCATTCTAAAATATTGTTCTCATGACATTCTCTTCTTCGCAGAGAATACATGAGAAGAGGCAAGATGTAGGATCAGAATATCGCAACTCCAATACTTCGCGAGATTAATAAACGACTGCGTCGCGAAGGAGTCGCATGGAGGTAAATAAATGACGTAATAGATGACGAAAGTCAGAACATGAGGAAAGTGTGAAGACTTGGCGAAATTTAGGAGTGTTGCGAAGTCTAACACTTATATACTTCCGACGCTTCGCGGAGGATTCCCGAAAATAAAGGACAGCTTAGCTGTCATCCACTATGTAATACCCTATATAAAGGGTTGAGTAAGTCTGTTGTGGGAGAGGTCTTTTTTAATTGTGAAGCAAGTCATTAGGAGAGAGAAAATCAAGAGTGATTGTAATTTCTTTAGCTCTGTTCTACATTACTTTGTAAATCTTTCAAGTAACAATTAATAAAACACATTATTATTCATCTTCAAATGGATTGATTAAGCAAATTCGAGTGAGGGGTGTAGTGCAGGATTTCCCTGCAACTACATGTGTTATATTATATTTTTCTATATTTCAGACATCAGCCGTCCGTGGTGGAGAAGTTAATTTGGGAGGAGAACCTCAAAGTAGAGAACAATTAATACGTCAGGAAACGCAAAGCGATAATATTGTATTAGACGATAAAGAATATAGACAGCGTGTACTTAAGGAGAAGCAAAGACAAACTCAGGTGAAAACTGAATTTGTCAATGTAGTTCCAGTTTTGTGGTTAGTTATTGTATCGAAATTTTATGTGTATGCGTATATGCTTAAGTAAATATATTTCTTTGTTTTCCAAATTTTTAGTGAACAACCATGTACACAATACATACTCGGGGATCTAAGGTATGGATTGATATTTTTGTTTGTGTGGATTTAGTTTTTAAAATTCTCCTTTTAATTTATTTATTTTTCCGATATTCAAAGAAAAAAAAAAAGGCGTATAATGAACGGAAAAAGGCCGAGAAAGCACCCAAAAAGAACCAAATGAAGAAAGTTAAAAGCACTAAACAAGTGTCCTCGGTAAGAATCTTATATATGTTGATTAAAATGTATAATGTTTTATGCACCCACATTACGATTCATTGTGTATTTTTTCCTTTTGGACTTTCGGACACGCGACCCCGAGAAAGCAAGGTGGGCGAGAGAGAAGAAGGCTGATATGGAAAAAATGGCTACTAGCATGATCTTTGTCAAAGTTCAAAAATTGGATTTGGTTCCCAAGGCACGCGTGCGTGTGCAGCCAGAAACATTGGTGAGTTTTTAATTGTTTTTTTTCCTTTTCTTTTTACATCTATTGTTCTATTTGGTCAGTTTTTTTTAAAATAAAATAAAATTGCAGTATGCTTCTCTGACTGCGTAAGAAAAGTATAATATACTTTTGAGACGTGGACAAATCAAGGAACCAATTGTGATGGGACAACAAGATAGCATTTCTATTGGTGGAAATACACCGGATCAAATTAAAATTGGTAAGATTTCTTTACTAATTCTGAGTAAAATGGTGAGAGTACAATAACATGTTTACATAGACAATAAATCGGTCGATTTTAGCGTGTGATAAAGATTCAGATTAAGTCAGCAAGAGATTAAAAGTCAGACTATAATAGCATCCTAAGGATTAGGTTTACAACTTAGAGTATAATAGCAGCCTAAAGATTGTTTGTTACACTTAAGAACAATCCTTTATTTAAGAATCGTAAGTCATTCAAAATACGTCGTTTAATTATACTCCCTCTGTCCGTTTTTATCTGTCCTAATTTCTACTTTGGTATGTCCATTTTTATCTATCCGCTTTATTTATAGACATACTTTTCCCTTAAACTATCAAATATACCCTTTATTTTTATAATCATAAAATCATTTTTAATATCCAAATCTTAAATAATGTCACCATATTTATGGAAAAAAACTTACTCAATATCTTTCTATTAATTGTCATTACTTTTTTTAAATAAAAACATTTATGAATAGTTATAAAATTCCTAATAAACTTCTACTTATTTTAACACTAATAATTTAGTTTTGGTAATAATATAACATTAAATAGGCTAGTCAAGGGCTAGTCATGACAATTTATAGGATTTCCTTAATATCTTGACTTAGTCAAAGCGGACTCTTAATTTAGGACGGAGGGAGTAATATACAGAGCTTTCATTAATGTGGATTCTTTTGTAATAGCTTCGTAAGCAAACTAGGATGAGAAAAGTTGTGGAGGATCCATTCGGTGGTCAATACGAGGGTGATGAAGCGACATGTCATGCACGATATATGGGTAGTGATGCCGCGTGTGGTGACCAGGTAAATAAATGATATAGCTGAACTTTTGTTATCTAAGACAATACTTTGATGTTCTGATTTAGCTTAGTTTATTTTTTTTTTTTTTTGTGTGGAATTTTAATCGTAGTTATTGGTTCCGACGATTAATTTCTTATGCAGTTGGGTATGCAAGATGAGGTTGTGAATATGCACGTGGGTTCAAAAAAGAATGACTCCCAAGAAAACAACGATGATATATAATTATTCTAACTCTTTCATTAATTATACCAACTCTTTCATTAATTTTATGGCTCAAATTAAATTTTTAAAATTTAAACAGATATGTAAGTAACTCTTTTTGATGTGGCTATTTTTGAACAGGTCTATTCCGCCTCAGGATTCATCATCTGAGGATTACAGTGACTACTACGCATCAGATGATGACAAACTTCTGAATGAAACTCCGGTGCTTTCATCCTATACAAAAAAACTACAAAAAGACGCACAGGGTTTGACGAGTTCGGACGGCATTATCTGGGGAAGATGGAACATAAGTGTAAATGGTGCGGCGCTTTGCACTGGATCGAAGAGCGAAAGAGCGATTCCTCTTTGATAAATCCCGTTTTTACTAGATGCTGTCGCGAGGGAAAAGTTAGGTTGCCGTATCTTCGTGAGCCTCCTCCGGCAATAAGGGAACTGTTCGAAGGGGATGACAATAGTTCAAAGATGTTCAGGAAAAATTTGAGATATAATTCCGCCAACGCTTTTTACGAGTCTCGGGTGCCGTATGATAATAGAGCTAAGAAGGGAGGTGGTCTGAAATTTTTCGATACATGGAGAGCTGCGACATTATAGCAGTAGTTTGGTACCTGCGGATGAGAATAAGGCAAGCTATTCACAGCTATTATTTTACGATCCAGAGAAAGCGCTGCATATACGAGAAAAAAACAATTCCAAATTAGAACGCGAAGTGTTGCGTATTATACAAGATACATTGAGAGCTAACAATAGACTCTTACCCAAGTACGTTCAGGCGAAGGAGATACTGGAGAGCATACCAGATGAACCCGGTAAAAAGGTAGAGGTATCTTTGCATTTTAATTCAGAATCCGACCAACGGAGGTACAACGCGCCGGTTGTGGAGGAAGTGTCGGTTATCGTACCCGAAAAAGGAAATGAAATACAAAGGACTCGCGATATTATATTACACCTAAAAGAGGGGCACAGTTGGACCAGGATAACTGAATGCCATCCTCTTTATCTGCCGCTGCATTATGTGCTATTCTTTCCATATGGTGAGATGGGTTGGAGCTGCGAATTGAGACTCTGGGAGGAAAGCATTAAAGATTTTGGCAATAACAGTCTATCCATAATGGATTTTTATAGTTATTATTTATTTCCTCGCGTGCTGGAATACTCGACTATTCTTAGGGGGTGTAAACTTTTCCAGGAATTCGTGGTGGATGCATGGGCTTCGACCGAACAGAACCGTTTAGGCTGGATAAGGTTCAATCAGGATAAGCTGCTGTAGTTGCAGGAAATCCCACAATACACCCCTCACTAAATTTTGTTTAACTAATCCATTCAAAAGATAATAGATAAACAATTATGAATGTTTATTAATAATTTTCTTGAAATGTTTACACCGGAAGATGGAATTACACTTAAGAGCTTACAAACATTCTCTCTGTTTCTCTCTCCTAATGACTTACTCTCCAATCCAAAAAGACCTCTGCCTACGACAGATTCACTCATCCCTTTATATAGGGTAATACATAGTGAATGACAGCTAAGCTATCCTTTATTTTCGGGAATGTCTCGCGAAGTGTCGCAGGCGTACAAGTATTCGTTTTCGCGACACTTCTTAACTTTCGCCAGATTTCATATCTTCCTATCGTCATCCAGTGCGTCATTCATATTAATCTTCTGCGGCTTACTCGCCATGTTGTTATCGGTTGCCTTTGCGAATTGTTGTTGTCGCGATATTCTGATCCTACATCTTGCCTCTTTTTTCTTGAATATTGCTTGAAGAGCGATCTTTAAGAAAAAATACGTTGTTGTAATAGTCTCTGATTTTTATTGATGAAGGAACGAGCGAAAGAATACTGGACTTGAAAAGTACGTACTTGCCTCTATTCTTTGGCGAAGTTCCGAAGTTTTTAGAAGTATGTATGAAATATCATTTCTTTCCTCATGGGTTATGGAAAATAATGGATCTCGCAATCTCTTCTCGCGAGTTAGGAAAATAATTGAATCTCATATGATAAGAAAATATGTTGTGCAATACCCGAATACTACATCTTCTCGCCTCTCCTTATGTTTCCTTACGTTGTGCGATATCCGAATTCTTTGTCGCAACCGTTCATTTTCCATTAAAAATCTTCTTCAAAGATAGCTCCATGAATCTAGGAATGACCGTTTACACGTGTTTAAAACCATTCTTTTTACCGGTACATTTAATGTTATCCGGTCATAACACTTTCTTGCCTATTTATAGGAGAGTCTTTTGTGAAGAACATTTCTTTCCTTCTATTTCATCTCCTTTATCGTCTGCAACTTGTTATTCTTGTTATTCTTCTTTACCATCGTCTTCATCATCCTTCTGCTATTTCTTATTTGCTATCACTTCCATGGCATCCAGGTTTGTTAATCTTGCTAGATTCGATTGATTCTATGATTGATTGATTTTGTGATTAACTTCCCCTTTTGAGATTATCTTATTCCTTTTAATCTTTTACGCCATTTTTGTTTCAAAAAGAACAAACCCATCACCAAGTTCACCGTGAAGAACCCCTTCTTTCTTTGGATTCACAAATCGAAACCAACTTCTCAACAAGAATCCACCTTGCCACCAAAGTCCTCTTCGCAAGCTAAACATACCGTTTCCAAAAGAAAGCTGCGAGTGATAAGGTATTTTAAGAAGCATTTACCTTTTAATAACAACGTACTTGCCTCTGTTTCTTACTTAATTTATCATTCACAGGATGACAAAACTATTGAAAAAACTCCCAAAAGATCTCGCCACTCTAAACCTGTTACTCCTGATGTCCCTTTTCCCTCATTTACACCTTCTTCTCCTGCTGCGAAATCATCGCAGGATAATCTTGTCGCAAGTGACAATATTCCGATGCCTCAACTCCTCATAGATCAAGTTCCTCATAATAGTCCTACTACAAATGAACTTACTCCTTCTCCTACCATCAATGTCCCCTGTCATTCCTCCCATCACTACCTTTCCCGAAATCTCCTCTTCTCATGATGTTCCTTTGGCGAAGAATGATTCGTCTCTTCCTTCTTTGTCCGAGCAAATCCCTCTTCTTCGAGAAAATTTGGAAGGAATAGACGTGGCTTTCAAAGTTCTCTCGGACCTTGTGAATGATGCCAAAAAGACTTCTCGATCCTGTCAAAGTCGATGTCTGCGAGATTTTAAGTAAACATCTCGGTTACGATAGGATCTCGCAAGCATCCTTAGTTCAAGAAATTAATGTCTTGAAAAATGATCTTCAAGCTATGATTGCTAAATGCAATAATCTCCATCTTGAAAATCAAATATTTCACAACCTCTCATTAGATCGTGATAATCTTCGCAAGAAGAATGAAGAGTTAAAAGGTAAACTCTTTCCCCTTAAGCTCTTTTTTTTTTTTTTTTTTTTTTTTTTTTTTTATTATTCCAAAAAATCTTTAATTATCCTGAAAATTCCAAAAATATTCCGTAAAAGCTTTCTTTAATCTTGTGCACTTGTTATGCAGACTCTGAGAAAAAGCTTCGCTCTGTTGTCTCCACCCTCAGATCAGATTATTCTAAGATTCGCAAAGAAAATGGGTTACTCGCCGCCTCTCTTGCTCGTTCTCGCGACCGTGCAGAACGAAGATTTGATTATATGTCTTATTGTAAAGACATAGATAGCAAGAATCGTCAAAAGGCGTTGCTTCGTCAATTCCCCCTCAAAGCTGAAGTCCTTGTGAATGAGATTTTATTGTCTAAGTCCCTTGATCCTATTCATGTTGATCCTTTGGAAGTAAGTGATGATGAAGTCCCCGATTCTCCCGATAGTGATTATGACTATGAAAGCGGCGAAGATATCGCTAATATTGAAGTTGTCAACAAAGATCCGATCGAAAAAGTTTCGATGAAAATCCACCAATTGGCGAAAATGAAGGTCTTGAAAACATTTCGATGAAAATCCATCAACCGGTGAAGGTGAAGCTGATAAAGGCAGTGAAAGATCTCGACCATCCTCCATGGTTGATAATATTGATGTAGAGAATTAAACTTTCTTTGTAATTTGTCAAAACTTCTTTTTGTTTGTAAGGATTAAGTCTTTGATCGAGTAATCCCCTTATTTCTTCTCATTGCGACAAGATCGCAGGCCGCCTTTACATTTTCATGTAATGACCCATTGACCTTGCCTTGTCATCTTTGATGGTCTTCTAAGTTTGACCTTCCTATTTAAAGGTCTTACTATGACAAGCCTAAGTTTCCTTGCGAAAACAAAGCCTCGTGACATTTGCGTCTATTGCTCCCTAATGGAGGTGTAGGACAAGGTCATTTTCATGTAATGACCCATTGACCTTGCCTTGTCATCTTTGATGGTCTTCTAAGTTTGACCTTCCTATTTAAAGGTCTTACTCACCCTTTATTGCGACAAGGTCGCGGGACGTCTTACACTTGCGTGTAAAAACTCATTGACCTTGTCTTATCATTTTTCAAGTATTTTTGCCTCTGCAGGATATTTTGCTGCGACAATATTTCATAAAATAGAACAGGCCTAAATTTTTCTTGCGAAAATAAAGCCCCATGACATTGTCGTCTTGCGACGAAATCGGAGAGGATATCTTTACACTTACATGTAAGGACCCATTGATCTCGTCTTACCCTCGCGTTAGTATTATTGCCTCTGCAGATCATTGCACAAATATGACAAGCCTAAGTTTCCTTGCGAAAACAAAGCCTCGTGACATTTGCGTCTTTGGCACTTATCAGCTCCCTAATGGAGGGTGCCGCCCTTATCATCTCCCTGGTTGCCCCTTCAAGGAGGCGTACATCGGCCATACAAGGCTAGCTCCTCCCATCCGGTCTTAACAACAACCAGTTGTTTTCGCAGCCTCTTATCCCTTATACCTATAGAGTTTATGGTTACAAGGCTGCACCCTAAGTGGAGTTTTCTTCGGGCCGAGTGCGGATGCGCCAAGACTTGTCAAGAGTGGTAAGGAAGTTCCATGCTCCCCGCACTCTTGACTCAACCGGTACCTCGGCGCCTTGATCATACGCCGACTCCTTGAAAGAGACCCTCGGTCGCCCAACCAGGGTATAACCTACATATATATTTGTGAATCCAAGGTACCTCTTCCTGATATGCTTTCATGGGCCCCAAATCTGCATGACCCAGGTTCCAGGGGCGGTGTAACCTTTTCCCTGGGCCATGTTAAGAGATTCCCCCTTATATGACGCACTTTAGGTCTTACATTTGCCTCTTACGAAGTATAATTCGCGAACTAGGGTGTACGCCATAAAGGTTCGTCCCATTCATTCAATCATGTTTATTCATTCATTCATTCGTTATTTCTTGCCATTCTGCTCGCGAGACATTCGCTGATATCTTGGTCTGTATTTTATTGAATTTCGCAAATATCTTGCATTGAAGTACTTCATCTAACCCATGTTTACGGGTAGTATTTCTTTAGATATAATCTGTTCCACGGCTTGCCTAATCTTTGTCCCATATCTTTGCCTTCAGGATCCATCAATCTATAAGCCCCTGTACCAACCACTTCTTTGATAATATAAGGTCCATCCCATTTTCTCGCCAGCTTGCCTCCATTTTCTCGCTGATATATTGGTGTCTCTCGCAGTACCAAGTCTCCTGGTTGAAATTCACGTATCTTCACACGCTTGTTATATTCTCTGGCCAGTCTTCGTTGATAATTCTCCATGTGTCGTAACGCCTTCTCCCTTTTCTCTTCTAATTCGTCCAACTTGATTAGAATGTTACCTGCACTAAGATTTTTCTCCCAAACTTCTTTCTTAGTTGTTGGGATCATAACTTCTGTTGGGAGCACAGCTTCAACTCCATATGTTAAGCAAAAAGGTGACATTCCAGTAGCTTCTCTTCTGGTTGTATTGTATGCCCATACTGCACTGGGTACTTGTTCGCACCATCCTCTATTGTGTCCTTCTAACTTCTTCTTCAATATATCCGCGATTGTTTTATTTGTTGCCTCCGCCGACCGTTAGCTTGCGGATATAGTGGAGTCGATTTCCCACATTTTATTTGAAATGCATTAAGTAACAACTCTATGTTTTGCCCTTCAAATTGTTTCCCATTATCAGATACTAACTGCGCGGGGATCCCAAACCTGCATATAATATTCTCGAATATGAAAGT
Source organism: Papaver armeniacum (assembly GCA_023531295.1). Classification (NCBI taxonomy): domain Eukaryota; kingdom Viridiplantae; phylum Streptophyta; class Magnoliopsida; order Ranunculales; family Papaveraceae; genus Papaver; species Papaver armeniacum. Next base: position 794,690 of record JAJJWW010010726.1, on the reverse strand, counting down.
AAAAACGTTTTTGTCGCGAATGTGTTGTACCGCTTTCACTTCTGCCCATTTGGTGAAATAATCCGTTGCGACAATTAAGTATCTTCTTTGCCCTGTTCCTGGTAAAAAAGGTCCCACAATATCTAGACCCCATTTTCCAAAAGGCCACACACTTGTAGAAGAATTTAATGGTGCCCCAGGTGCATGTATTTTCTTCCCATGCCTTTGACAATCTTCGCAGCGCCTTGACATTGCTCTCGCGTCTTCATGCATATATGGCCAGTAATATCCTTGCATTTTTGCTTTATATGCTAGAGATCTTCCACCGCTATGATTTCCAGCATCTCCACTATGCAACATCTTCAATATGATTTCTCCCTTTTCCCTCGTTAAGCATCAAAGTGAAGGTCCATCAAAAGATCGTCGATAAAGCACACCATCTCTTAATTCATAATTCGTTGCACGACTTTTCAATTTGTGTGCTTCTAATCTATTTCTTGGTACCTCCCCTTTCATCAGGTAAGCGTGAAGTTCTGTTCTCCAATCTTTATCGCGAATATCGCGACATTGTGGTATGTCTTCTACTAACATTGCATCCGCTTATTGTTCTTCTTCTTTATTGATTGATGGTGCCAAAAGTGTTTGTATTTTGATATTTCTCACAGTGGGGTCTGTCATCATACTTGATATAAAGGCAAAAGCATCTGCGAGTCTGTTATTTCTCCTTGATATATGCCTCCACCTCATTTTTGGTATCTGTGCTGACAATTCTTCGATAAGCTTTCTGTACTTTTGCAAAGATGGCTCATTCGTAGCGTATTTCTCTATTATCTGGCGAATTGCTAATTGCGAATCACTGGTAATCCTCACATTTTCTAACTTCATTTCTATTGCGAATCGCAGAGCATGTATTATAGCTTCATACTCCGTTTCATTATTGGTGGATTCAAACTCTAATCTAAAAGAGAAAGCTAATTTATTGCCTTCTGGCGAAATCACAACAATTCCCACTCCATTACCTTCTCCATTTGATGATCCATCTACCAATATTTCCCACCTATCTGGTTCAGTTAACAAATCATTTGGGTCTCCGTGCTCTTCTTCTACATCCATCATTTCATCCACTGCTTCATCTTCTTCCAAAGGAAATTCTGCCAAAAAGTCTGCGACTACCTGTGACTTGGTTGAGGATAATATTTCATATTTTGAGTTTATAATGGCTTATTTGGGCATTCCACCTTTCTACTCTTCCCGATCTTTTTGAATTTTTCATTACTGATTCGATTGGTACTTTTGTTACTACCCTGACAGTATGTGCTTGAAAATATATGCGAAGCTTAAATGTTGCATAAACTAACGCCAGGATTAGTTTTTCAATCTTCGAATAATTCCTTTCTGCGGCATTAAAAGTCTTACCGATATAGTAAATCGGTTTTTCTACTCCAAATGTCTATTCGCAGCAATCATTGCGCTTAACGCGTGCGACGTTGTCGCAAGATATACCAACAATTCCTCTCCTGGCTCTGCTTTTTGCATAATGGATACTTCCATTAGGTGTTCTTTAATTCCCTGTAAAGCCTTTTCACATTCGTCTGTCCATTTAAACTTCGATCCCTTTTTCAGGATGCTGAAAAAATGTTTACACTTATCAGATGACCGCGAAATGAATCTTCCTAGTGATGCTAATAATCCATTTAGCTTTTGAACATCCTTTATTGTCGCAGTGTTGGCATATCGCGAACCGCTTTCACTTTCTCTCGGGTAGACTTGTATTCCTTCCTTTGATACTATATAACCCAAAAATTTTCCCGATGCCACTCCGAAGGTACATTTTTCCGGATTTACTTTGATGTTGAATCGCCTCATCTGTTCAAAGATTTCTCTCGAGATCTTGTACATGGTTTTCTCGCTTTCTTACTTTTTACGAGCATATCATCTACGTATACTTCCGGTGTTTTATGTATCCATTCTGCGAACACTTCTTCTACCATTCTTTGGTATGTTGCTCCAAAGATTTCGTAAACCAAACGGCATTTTTGTATAACAATATAACCCTCTTGGAGCGAAAAAAAAGATGCTCTTGGTCTTCCTCGGCGAGAGGAATCTGTTGTAACCTTTATACCCGTCCCGAGATGATATTCTTTCATTTCCCCGCTGCTGATTCGACTAGTTGTGGGATATCCGCAATGGAAAACTATCTTTAGGACAAGCTTTGTTTAAATCAATGAAATCTATGCAAATTCTTATCCCCTTTTTCTTCTTTGGGACTATAACCATATTTGCTATCCATTCTGGATACTTTGATGGCACGATGATTCCGGCATCTAGCATTTTCTCGCAATTCTTCTTCTATTTGGGGGTGATAAGTCATTGCGATTTTTCTAATTCTCTCGCTTGAACGGCTTCACTTTTTTATCTATTTCCAGTTTGTGACAAGCTATCGATGGATCTATACCAGGCATATCATCCATGTTCCACGCGAAGATATCCTTATAGTCTCGCAAAGAACTCCACGGTCCTTTTTTCCTCATCCGCTTCCATACTAGTCCCAATCTTCAACATTTTGGGTTCTTCATTAGTTCCGACATTCACTTCTTTCGTTTGCTCTGCCGCGACGTAACTAGCTTGCGATTCTCCCATAGGAGTTGGTCCTTTCAACTCTTTCGCGAGTTCATTTTCTTCTCCCGAAATCTCGCTAGGTATCCCTTTTCCTTCCTTTGCTCTTATCATGTAAACTCTAAATTCTTCTTCTTTTTTAGCTGCTTTCGCCGATTTTCTCGCGATACTTTCGCTTCTTTGCTTGCTCTTCATGATATTTTATTTCAATTTGATAACATATTCTTCCTTTATCCACATCTCCTCTAATCTCGCCGATTCCGGTTGGTGTGGGAAATTTGATACATTGATGAAATGTTGATGCTACTGCTTTTATTGCATGTACCCATGGTCTCCCTAGCAATACGTTGTATGGCGATTCCATATCTACTACACACAAGGTTATTCGTGTCTCGATGTCTCCCAACAGAATTCGTATTTTTATTTCTCCTTTAACCTTTGTTATGGATTTACCAAAACCATGGATGTTGTAGGCCGTGGGAATCATTTCTTTATCTTTATATCCCATTTTCTTGTAAGCATGATAAAACATGATATTCACCAAGCTTCCCGTATCGATTAAAGTTCTATTTTCTGTCCATGTTTGCGTTGCCTTTACTAATTCTTCTCCTTTGCACGCGTTTATTGTGATTACCAGTGGAGATGTGTGATTCAAATTTTCTTTAGATATCTCTGAAGCTGTGAACGTTATCCTTTGCTTTTCCCATTCTTCTAAAGGCGATGTCACCTCTCTATCTATGATTTTCTTTCCTTCAAAATCCCGCTTGTGTATTCTTCCTTTGATATTTTCATGAAACTCATCAATCATTGTCTTTGTGTCCGAACTGTACTCCATATCTTTCTCCTTTATCTCATCTAATTTAACATTTTCTTTTTCTTTCATTTTCTTGATTTGAATGATTCTGATTGCCTTCTTTCTTTCTTCAGTCCCTGTTTCTAGCGCCAATATGTAGTTGCAGGAAATCCCACAATACACCCCTCACTAAATTTTGTTTAACTAATCCATTCAAAAGATAATAGATAAACAATTATGAATGTTTATTAATAATTTTCTTGAAATGTTTACACCGGAAGATGGAATTACACTTAAGAGCTTACAAACATTCTCTCTGTTTCTCTCTCCTAATGACTTACTCTCCAATCCAAAAAGACCTCTCTCTTACGACAGATTCACTCATCCCTTTATATAGGGTAATACATAGTGAATGACAGCTAAGCTATCCTTTATTTTCGGGAATGTCTCGCGAAGTGTCGCAGGCGTACAAGTATTCGTTTTCGCGACACTTCTTAACTTTCGCCAGATTTCATATCTTCCTATCGTCATCCAGTGCGTCATTCATATTAATCTTCTGCGGCTTACTCGCCATGTTGTTATCGGTTGCCTTTGCGAATTGTTGTTGTCGCGATATTCTGATCCTACAGCTGCGTGCGGATAATTACAAATCGATAATCAAGATGAAGGAGGATGGGATATCACCGGATAAGGGGGGTACACCGTGTGTTTTGCCTTCTACGCATGTCGGAGGACCAAGGCAGATGCATGAGATCTATCAGGACTCCATGGCAATAACGCGCTATAATCATCATCCGAATATATTTCTTACCATGACTGCGAATCCAAACTGGACAGAGATACAAGAAGCACTTTTATCCACATCAGACTGCATCTGACCGTCCAGATTTAGTTGCGCGGGTATTTGAGATGAAAAGAAAGGCGTTGCTGGATGAGATAGTCGAAAAGAAGGTGTTTGGGGATGTGGTCGGGTACGTGTATACCATTGAGTTTCATAAGCGTGGACTGCCTCATATGCATTTACTTATATATCTTGAGAAGTCGCAGAAAAATACGTACGATTGACCGGTGTGGATAGATACGTGTCGGCTAAATTTCCCGACGAGCGAGTGACCCGGTCCTGTTTGATACGGTTAGAAAATGCATGGTCCACGGACCCTGTGGTGACAGGAACAGAGAATCTCCTTGCATGAAAAAAGGAAAATGCACCAAACACTATCCAAAGAGCTATAACGATACGACTTGCTTGGACGGAGGTGGGTATCCGGTTTATCGCCGCAGGAATAACGGCGTAGAGGTGGTTGTTCGCGGTGGGCGTAAGGCAACCAACATTGACGTTGTACCTTACAACCCGCATCTGCTGCGTATGTTTAATTGCCATATAAACGTCGAGGTATGTGCTGGGATAAGGGCGGTCAAGTACATCAACAAGTACATATACAAGGGGTATGACAAAACAACATTTGTAGTTGGGATCGGCTGATGAGATACATATATACATTGACGCAAGGTACATAGGTCCCCCAGAAGCTGTTTGGCATCTGTTTGGGTACCGTATGCACAAGGAAATGCCCCACATGGAAAGGTTGGCAATACACCTTAAAGGTATGCAGATAATTGTATATGAATCCGAAGCATCGACCGAAGGAGTTACAAAGACAGCTGAGAATTATAAATCTAAACTGATGGCATACTTTGAGTATTATGATGAGAATCCCGATGCCCCTGCATACACGTATCAAGAATTTCTGCAGCATATGGTGTGGAAAAAAGATAAATCTAGATGGGAAGTCAGGAAACAACAGTTTGCGATAGCTAGGATGTACTTTGTCTCTCCGAGCGCCGGTGAATTGTTCTACTTGAGATTGATATTGACTGTTGTGGCGGGCGCCAGGTCGTTCGAACATCTGAGGACTGTGAATGGCGTGCTACATCCAACCTACAAAAAAGCATGCGTTGAGCTTGGGTTGTTAGAGAGCGACGGAGAATTTGTAAATTGCCTGAGGGAGGCATCAACTGTTCAAACAGGAAGCCAGATGAGAAACCTCTTTAAGATAATTATGTCGGATGGAAATCCAGCTGAACCAGAATTGTTATGGAAAGAATTCAAGGTGCATATCCGCGATGATTTACATCACGTTATTAAAAGAAAATATAGCATCCTAGAACCAACAGATGAGCAGATTGAAGATTACGGACTTTACCTGATTGATAAATTGCTGAGTGAGGGAGGAAAGGAGATGGCGCATTTCTGCTCGATGCCTAAGTCTCGAGATTGATTGGGATAATCTTTGGAAACCGTTACATACGCGAGCATATGCAAATGGCGAAGTGTTTACGAGAAATAGATGAACAACTCTAAAAGATCAGCCCTTTATATAGGGTAATACATAGTGAATATTGCTAAATTGAATGAGGATTGTTTTGTGTGTCGTTTCTCTTCTCGTCGTTTATTTTAGTTTCTGCGACTTGCGGTTTCCCTAGGAAGTGCCTCTTTTTCCTTGAATATTGCAAGATTTGAAGCGAAAATTTTTGTTGTAGTGATCCTTGGTTTTTGTTGATGAGTGGATCGAAAAGACGTGCCTCTATTCTTTTTATAAGTCTAAATTCTTTCATGTGTTCGAATGGTAGTGCGTTCTTTTTGTCAAACTTCTTGAGTGACCGCTTACACGGAAAGACATTTGTTTACATCTTCTTCACGCCATGTTGCTTAATATTCTATGTTTATAAATCAATTCTTATATTTATCTAATTTAGATTACTAAATTACATTTATTTACATATACCGAGAATAGCTTCCTTGCTTTTGGAGGTCCCTGCCTTTGATTGAGTTAAAATTCCTCTAACTATGAGAAAATTTGAGATAGATGTGGCTTGCAATGATGCATTCACATTAAGAAACCGTTACATACGCGAGCATATGCAAATGGCGACAGAAATAGATGAGGATCAACTTAAGCAGAATATTGCTAAATTGAATGAGGAGCAGCTTGCGGTTTCAAGGAAGTGACAGATTCCGTGGATCGAAAAGACGGGTCTAAATTCTTTCTGAATGGTAGTGCAGGGACAGGAAAGACATTTGTCTACAACGCCATTCTTTCATGAGCCGTCGCATGTACGAAGGGAGACATTGTTTTGACTGTTGCATCGTCCGGTAAATATATCCCATTGCTTAATATTCTATGTTTATAAATCAATTCTTATATTTATCTAATTTAGATTACTAAATTACATTTATTTACATATACCAGGAATAGCTTCCTTGCTTTTGGAGGGAGGCCGTACTGCACATTCAACATTCAGAATTCCCATAGATATAATAATCAACTTAAAGCACCGTTTGTTCAATAGCTAAACAAAAGGAAGAAGCTGAATTTATAAAAAAGGCGACTTTGATTATATGGGATGAGGTGCCGATGCAGCATATGCATTGTATTGAGGCGGTAAACAGGTTGCTCCAGGATATTCATGAAAATAAGAAAGATGACTTCGGAGGTGTGACTGTCGTTATGGGAGGAGACTTCAGACAGACTTTGCCAGTGATACCGAATGGAGGCCGGGCAGAAATAGTGGGGGCGTGCATCCGGAGATATTATTTATGGGATAACATAGAGGTTTTGACACTCACCAAGAATATGCGGCTGGATATGCAAGAACCGGAAAATCGAGCGTATGCGGATTTCCTACTCAAGGTAATTATCTTTGTTGTCTTTTCATACATCTGAGATTCGGTTAATTGGTAATAATACCTCAGGTAACCATGATAGATTATAGTTGGAAATTAGCTTATCTTAACACAAATGATTAAACTTCTTATCTTATTTTACGTTTTGTAGGTCGGTTCTGAACCAATCGACAAAGTTGATCTGCCATCGGCTGTGAACGTATGTAAAAACAGAAGAGAGCTAATAACAAAGCTCTATCCACACAAATGCTGAGGTGTTATTTGGAAGAGAACCTAACTGAATGATTCTCACGACTGATGATGTTAATGAGATTAATGTCAACTTAATTTTGGACGGAGATACAACACATATCTAGCAGCTGATAGGTTGACTCCCTTTACAAAGTGGTAGGATACCACCTATAAGCAATGAATTTCTGAAAATCTAAACCCTCCAGGGCCTTTATTCAAACTACAACTCAAATTGGGTGTCCGATAATTCGATGAGAAATCTCACCGCTCCTCGGAGGGACTTTGCGATGGAACAAGGTTGTTGGTGGCAAAGTATCTTGTAGAGTGGCGGATTTCCCACACTACACCCTTACTCGATTTTGCTCAGAAAGATGTAAGATCAAGAATATTTATTGATTGAATTCATGAAGTGTTTACACAGAAATAGAATTACACTTAGAATAAAACACTCTTAAACTTTCTCTCCCCAATGACTTGCTCCACAATTCCAAAAAGATCTCTCCCTCTCTTACAGGACTCATCTATCCCTTTATATAGGGTAATACATAGTGGATAATGACTAAGCTACCCTTTATTTTCGATGTCCATGTTAATGAGATTAAACCTGCCGGTCTCTCGTCTTCTTTTTATGTTTTGCAGTCGTTATTCATTGCGTGTTTATTTTAGCTCCACGCGACTTGGGTGTTTTATTAATCAGCGAGTCTTGTCGTTGCGATTACCTACATCGTCTTGCCTCTTTTCCTTAAATATTGCTTGAAGAGCGATCTTTGATCTGTTGTTAGCAATCTTTGATTTTTGTTGATGAAGGAACGAGCGGAAGAATACTGGACTTGAAAAGTGCGTACTTGCCTCTATTCTTTTGCAAAGTTCCGAAGCTTCTTGAGATATCAATAATCGTCTCCCATCACTCCTCATACTTCTCTGAGGGAAGAGTATCATGAAAATATTCTTGCCGGTTATCTTTATCTGCTTCCCAGACTTTTACCTTTCTTGACCTCTCTTTCATAATTCTTGACCATTCTCTTGCTCTTCTCGCATTAAATGACCTGTTTTTCTCGAGGCTCTTTTTCCTATATATAGTTTTCTTTTCCCCTCCTTTTCATCCTTTAGTTTGTCTGCAAATTCTCTCCTTCCGCAAACTGCAAATCTTTTCTTCGTCCTTTCTAGCACCGTTTTTAACCTTCAACCTCCCATCCATTCCCATAATTGAATGCCTTTATTTCTTTCAAAGTTCAATACAAAGGGTTTCTCAAACCAGTTCAAGAACCTTCATCTATCCTTGTTTTTTCGATCATCAATGTGATGATCAAAAATTATAGTCTCGCTATCGAGACTTCCCATTCCCTTATACAATCTCGAGATGCCCTTATTTTATGAAATCTTGTCCCATGAAAATTTCTCTCATTCTGTTTATCAATTATGTGGCGATTGCATTCGCTAATGCTTGACTTGGGCAAAGGATCTTTATACCACTCTTTGTTTAAACCCCGGTTAACTTGGAAATAGATCTTGAAATTGTTTTTTTGGTGATTAATACGCGTTCACAAAAGAAGGATAATGTCCACGAGGATAAATTGCTCATGCAGATATTGATATCAACAAATTGAGAAGAAGCTATAAGGATAACAAAGAGTACTCGAGACTTCGATTGTAAGAAACATTCCTTTATCATTTTTACAATATTGTTGCCTCTGTTTCTTATCTTTAACTGTATGCGAAAGGTTGGAGTTGAAGAAGTCCAATCTTCTTCTCGAGTCAATCTCCCGACGAGGATAACATAAAAGAAGATTCCGTCGACCGGTTCTTCTATGGATCAAATATCTAGCATCTTCTGTTGAGGAATGGAGATGCTCCTCTTCCCTTTGCATAGCTCTACGTGTGTAATGCTACTATTAGAGGGCAATTTGCAATTAATAACAAAGCTCTATCCCCGCCTCACAAAAACACAAATGGGAGAGGGGATGAGGAGTGTTACGAACAAGTTTCGGAAGAGGAACTAACTAACTGAATGATTCTCACGGCACGCAATGATGATGTTAATGAGATTAATGTCGAGGCACTTAATTTTTTGGACGGAGATACACATATATCTAGCAGCTGATAGGTTGACTCCCGACAAAAGTGGTAGGATACCACCTATAAGCAATGAATTTCGCAAAATCTAAACCCTCCTCTCTCCTTCTTTCTTCCTATTCGATCTTGAATGCCTTTATTCAAACTACAACTCAAAGTTGGGTGTCCGATAATTCTGATGAGAAATCTCGCTCCCTCGGAGGGACTTTGCGATGGAACAAGGTTGTTGGTGACGCACTGCGGGAAGTATCTTATACAAGAAAAAATTCTGACGGGAAAGAGGAGCAAGATCGTAGAAAAAGTGATGTTGCCTAGGATATCATTCCAGCCCAATATTTCAGAGTTGAACATAAATATGCTAAGACTCCAATTTCCGATTCGGTTGGCGTATGCAATGACGATCAACAAATCTCAAGGACAGTCGGTGCAACACGTTGGCATTGACTTGAAGACACCTGTGTTTTGTCACGGCCAACTCTATGTTGCTTTTTCAAGGTGCACCGCTGCAAGACGAATAACTGTGCTACCCGAAGATAAATCAGACGGTTTAAAGGCAACTAATGTCGTTTTCCAGGTGTTTTGTTGTGATTTATTAAACAAATGAATAATAAACAAAACTCTAAAAAAGTTTTTGTCTTAGTATTTTCGGTTAATGTTCAGTTCTATTATTATTTAGGTATTAAATTTTTAATTAATATAAAATTTAGATACTGAATAATTAAGTAAATCTCTATATTATATCTTTTTCGTTGGATTATATTATATTTTTTTTCGTTGGATTATATTATATTTTAAGCTATATAAGCTTAGAACAATTTTTCGAAAATCGACGAGAGGTGGAGCGCGATACCTAGTCTCTTTATTAAGGAAAAGTGGTGGTTGTGTCCGAGTCATTCGTGTTCGTTGGATTCGGCGATCCCGTGGCCTAGAAAGTCCGCTGATCGGGAGATATGATGCTTGCAGCAATTTGCTAGAGAGAAACATTACTAGATTACCAGTGAACATGCACCATCACCTGCAAAGCTATCCTCCTGGTCACAACTCAGATAAGAGTCGCACATGAAATAACATGAAATACAGTGTGTATGACTTCCTCCCACTCTCCGTCGGGGCAGCAAACTCGAGATTTACTTTCGATTTTCTATGCGGAGACACTCTTTTATTTGCAAGCAGCTGATTAGTCTTGCTATCACCAACTACCAGCCACCACCTCTGATCTACCTTCAAGATTCCGTTCAACTGTGACTTGCAGCGAAACATCGTCCCCAGCCATCACAACTACAACAATCCAGTGGCAACCGTTTTGTATCAAGTCCATTCAAAAAGCTGAGATGCATAAGATGAGTATCACAGTATTGGAACAAACTATCCAAGGAATTTAAAGTACCTCATCAAGAAGTTCCGTTGGTCTCTAACCTGCCTCAACCACAACCAACACTTCCACTTGATTCGCATGTTGAATTACTTGTAAAGATCTCATCATGTCATTGTCCTTAATAGTTTACCTGAGAATCGGATCACTCCTAAAGGTAAATCTTTGCACCACTCAATCGTCAAAGTTCAGTCCTGGAAATCTAATATCAACACCAGCAATTTCGATTTGGTAAGATGAAATTGCTGACCAAGAACTAATAGTTCCATGAATTTCAGATTCGTAAACTCTTGTTGGGTCTGTAAGGACCAACTCAACGCCACAACCTCGATGATCTTAATCAAAATTAATTTGCTTCCAACCTCGTAAACCAAATCAAATTAACCAAATCAAATTCTTATAATGAATTAACCTAATTCAAATTCTTACCTGTAGCGTAAGATGAAACAATTGAAAACAAAATTAAACCAAAAAACCGAGAAAAACGATTGATATGAACCCTTGCTGCATAAAACAACCGATTCTCAAGGCAAACTAAATCGAGAAAAACGAAAATACCTTTATTAATGAAACCTTAGGTTTCAAATCCCGATTCATCACCAAAATCTCTCCTTGCCAAAGTGATAGAATCAATTGCACTTGTAATTAAAGAAACCCTAAATTACCCGGTTTTGTGATTCATCGAATAACCTCCCATCGATAAATCAACAACATCCCCTTTTAATTCTATGTAATCATCGACCCAATAACAACAACGGGTTTTTCTTCTTCTTTCTTCTCTTTTGTTTCTTTGTTCTCTGTTCTTCTTAGATCGTGATAATAATGAAGAAGAACCTGGTTTTTCTAAAAATATAGCTGGAAGAAGATACGGTGTACGCGGGATTAATTAAGCAAAAAAGAACCGACCGATCCCAACCACATGATCTAATCTCGACGGTCACGAATGACTCCTTCGGCCGCTTTTTTCCAGGCCACACGATCCTCGATCCTACAAACACGAATGACCCAGACACAAGGACTACTTTTCCTTAAAGGAGAGAAGACTAGGTATCACTTGTCGATTTTTTATAAATCGAGTATGGAGATTTACTTATTAGTGTTTATTGTTCATCTCTTTGGTCGGTCGATCAGAATCGTCCCATACAAATTAGTCTGTCGATAATAGTCGGGAGCATATTTAGTAAGTCGGGTCATAGCAGAACGGTCCCATCATTTAGTTGGTCGTGTCATATTATAGTGTGTTAGTTAGTCGGCTCTTAATAGCGTGTTTAATTAGTTGGATTATAGTAGCCGGATAGGGCCGGGGCCGGTGGAGAAAATTTAAAGGCAGGTGAAGTGCCCATATCAAAATTAGTGTGTTATTTGGTCCTCTCTATAATAGTCGGGAGCATATTTAGTTAGTCGGGGTCATAACAGAACGGTCCCAATATTTAATTGGTCGTATCATATTATAGTATGTTAGTTAGTCGGGTCACAGTAGCGTGTTTAATTAGTTCGATCATAGTAGCCGGAAAGGAGAATTGGTCTGATCAATTTGGTCAGTCGGTCAGTATCCTCGCACGAAATTTAGTCGTCCGGTAATGATATGATCGGTGTTTAGGTAATCGTGTTATAGTAGCCGGAGCCTACGACCCCGGCGATTGATTAGAATTTCTAGGGTTAGCTTAAAATATAATATAAGGAAGATATAAGGAAACAAACAATCTTTAGTTTGTTGTTATTGTTATTGTTTGTATTCCCGTGATGAGGTTGAAATCTAGAGGGTCGAACTTATAAGGAAGATCTCGATGTCTTGCTAGCCTGATCAAATTTGGTTATATGCTTATATAACTTAAAATATAATATATAATCCAATGAAAATAATTATAAAATGGAGATTTACTTAAAGAATTAATATCTAAAATTTATGTTAATCAAAGATTTAATACCCTAACAATAATAGAATTGAACATTTACTGAGAATACTAAGAACTTGAAATAGTAAAAGTTGTCTCTTAAAGTTATTTAAAATAAAAAATTTACGATGCCTCAAAAAACTCCTGCACCAAATAAAGCATGAATGGTTGACCCTCTATATTTTTGGTTTGCCTGTAAAGACAAATTGAAAATTTAAACAACGCCTTCCGGTTCAAAAATAAATTGAAAATTTCTAAAGAAATCTCACCATTTTATTTTGTTTCGGAATATGTCCACCAATATAAACGCCATTTTGTTGTCCCACCACAACTTGTTCCTTGATTTGTCCACGTCTCAAAAGTATATTATACTTTTCCGCCTCAGTCAAAAAAGCATACTGCAATTTTGATTTTTTTTTAAAAAAAGAGTGATCAAACATAACAACTGATATAAAAAAGAAATAACTATTAAAAACTCACCAATGTTTATGGCTGCACACGCACACGTGCCTTGGGAACCAAATCCAATTTTGGAACTGTGACAGCATCACTGCTAGCAGCCATTCTCTCCATATCTTCATTCTTCTCTCTCACAGATGCCCACCGTGCTTTCTGAGCTGCAGATCGTGTCTGAAAGTTCAAAAGGAAAAAATACACAATGAATCAGATAACGTGTGTGCATAACACATTTTACATTTGAATCAACACATATAAGATTCTTACCGCGGATACTTGTTTAGTTCTTTTAACTTTCTGCACTGGTTCCTTTTTGGATGCTCTCTCGGCCTTTCTCCGATCATTATACTTCTTATATTTCCTAGCCTGAATATCAGAAAAAGAAATAAATTAAAAGCCAAATTAAAAAACTAAGCCCACACAAACAAAAATATCAATCCATACCTTACTTTCCCCGAGTATGTATTGTGTGCAAGGTTGTTAACTAAAAATCTGGAAAACGAAGAAATATATTTGCTTCAGCATATACGCATATACATAAAATTCTGACACAATAACTAACCCCATATACATATACTGGAACTATATTGACAGATTCACTGTTCACCTGAGTTTGTCTTTGCCTCTCCTCCATTACACGTTGTCTATATTCTTTATCGTCTAATACAACACCATCCCCTTGTGTTTTCTAACGCATTAATTGTTCTCTACTCCCTCCCAAATTAACTTCTACACCAAAGGCAGTCGATGCCTGAAATATAGAAAAATATAATATAACACAACCATTGCTCACAATTCAACCACTTTACGTTGCTTTCGACAGTGTAACCATTCTCATAGTATCTACAGTAAATAAATAACTTACGAACCTGAGCATTTAACAGACTATTGATATGCTCACCCTCCTGTTGTTCTATTGCTTGCCCAGACCCTGTACTGCGAATATTTAATAATTCTTGACGTTTTTTTTTCACGTTTTTTTTCCTCCTCGTTCAAACGACGCCGGCGTTGACCCTCCACTCTCCGCATCTGAAAACCTCAGCCAAAATATAATCATACTTTTAAACACAAACCGTACATTCATCTATACACACGTTAATTAAAAGAATGAAACCTCACCTCTATCCTATCTGCTATGAAATGTTCTCTTTCCCGCCTAATATCCTCCGCCTGCAATAAGAGAACTACAGATTAGTTGAATAAACTATTAACAGTAATGTCAATACATAGCAAATCTCCCTTGAATTTCAATGCCAACCATTCTATATTAAAAAAGTACCTGTCTTTCAAGTTGAAGTCGTCGTTCAAACTTCAACCTTGCTTCGCGCTCCACCTGCTCCTGTTTTTCCCTGTCACTCTACCTTTTCTTCTCCCACCTTAACCTCGCAACCACATACCTTGCCTGCAATACGCATAATATGCAAATTAATCAAATTCATTGTTATGTCAAACAATGTAAACAATCATACAGACTTTGCCTATAATACGCATAAGATGTATATTAACAAACGATGTAAACAATCATATTTTGGAACATACATTAATGGTTTGTTGCCCATCCTCGCTAGCTTGCGATGATGTTGTCTTCTGCCTCTTTGAAGAACTGATACACAAATATATTCATTCAATCAGACAAACCAGCTTGAATAACTACACAATCGAAAGCTTACCTCATAAGAAGAATTGGTAGGAAATACCAAATATAAAAATCAAAATTCGAACTACACAATAGAATGCTTACCTCATAAATTTATTTAAGTTAAACCAATATATATTCACGATGCTTTATGACAATACCTTTGTTCCCAGATGGTGCCAGACTTTAATCAAAGGTACAATTGTAAACTGAGCACTTTCCAAGGTGTATATATAGAGGAAGATATGTGGGAAAACTGTTAGGAACAGGAAAGCCAATTCATCTAAGAAAGGTGTACATATAGAGGATATATAGGGGAACTTTGAGGTTAAGGAAATCTAGTTAAATTAGGAAATCCATAGTTTAAACTGGTTTTTAATTTTTTGATTAGGAAATCTTGTTAAATTAGGAAATCTAGTTAAAGTAGGAAATCTAGAGTTTAAAGTGGTTCCAGATTTGGTTACTCATATAACCAAGCCATCTGTGGGAGTTGAACCCACAATAAACATGGGTGAAAGCCATGTGCTCTGCCGTTTGAGCTAAGATAGCAAATATGATTTCCTAACGTAAGTTTAATTAGACCTGTTGAAAACACACTTAGACCTGTTTGTTTAAAAGATAGAATTGAATAATGTGATAAGCTTTTCAACCTTTACTTGAAGAATGGAAACATAAACCCAACCTGATGTCACCATGATGTACTTACAAAATGGTTTTCAAGCAAAAAGCGATGTACAAATAAGAGAACAGCCATACACTACCAGCTTACCACCAAAGACTCAAAATCCTGCTTCACATGAAAAGCTCTAGCTCATCTTTTCATTGTCTTTTTCTATATATGCAAGTCCTTCAGATGATATTGCAGGCAGAAACATGATAAGTAAATACGGTTGGATAATATATGCATGAGAATATAAGAAGAGTTAAGCAGCAGTATCAAACCTTGGTTATTGCTCTGAGCATCTTCTTCTGACATGCTTGCCTGTTACAGCGACCGTTTCTCTGATATAAGCAAAACCTTAATATTAAGTTGTACTTTAAAATTATAAAGTATCTCAGATTCGTATCCTGAACACTTAATATACGCATCTCCTATGATCAATCTCTTAGACAAAATTCATTCTCAAAAAACTGCCAGATCTCAAAATTTACCATTCTACAAATTACTTCCTGCCTGTAATAATAGTCTAAATTCTGCTACTTCCTGCAAGAATGTTTAAAAAAAAAAAAACAACATCAAATTCCTGTTTGAGAGTCGATATTCACTAGAGCTAGTATAAAAGCATATGGTGAATATGAGAAAAATCATAAAAACTAAGAGATACACCCTTCCTATGTTAGGTGCAAGCTAATTCAAGAATCAACATAATGTATTACAGGTTAAAAAATGGTTAATCTAGAAAAAACAAATGTTAATAATCCAAGTCCCCAGCAAATGAAAAAACACGTATACGATAGGACCAATATGCATGATGTTCAGCATCAAGTGGAGGCACTCTGACTGGCATGGCTACTTACAATTTTATATGTGGCATAATGAATAAAGGGAGAAAACGAATATAGATTGTACCAACATGTATAAAATATATGCATTTTAGCCAACCTTTTCCTCCCAAGTAATGAAAGGTTAGAGCTACGTTTTACATGGTTAAGAATTTTCTACCTCATGGTTAGTCGGTAGTCGAGACCTGCCGAACTCAATCCAGCAGTACTGTTTATGGGTGAAAACTATTTCTGCCGGTTTTGGTAATTTGGGATGTGTGGATGAGAAATGAGTCTAAACCTTAAACAAATGCACTTTAGCGGTGAGTGCTTGTAGATTCGAGAGATCAATCTGTGCAAGTCCGGCCTAAACCAAGAAATGGCCGTTCCAGACTTGTTTCGGTCACAAAGTGAAGGAGATGGGGTTGATCTTAGGGAGGGAAGCGAAAAAGGTGTTGAGAATGTGAAGGTGTTGGCTATGAATGACTTGTATCAGAAAGCAGAATTGGCTTGCAGGGTGTAAGCTATCAGTTCCGGTGTTTGAATACGATGGTATCAACACTTGCCTCTGTTGTCTGGACTTGTTATTGTTGAAAAATAGGATGGAGAACCTATTTATACAAGTCTTTTAGCCTAACCTTCGTATCTCGTGGGAAGTGGAGAAAGTGGAGTGATGGAGTAGTGGAGTAATGTGTTAGTGTCACACGACCAGGCTTGCCCACTTCTCCCATCATCACTTAACCGTCCATGACTTCCTGACACGCTCTTGTGATGGCGCGTTGTGTGCTGCACGCTGTAAACCGCCAGACCAATACCCCAGTATGTATCCCCCCAGTTTGTGACATGATTGATGTCTAGAATGTGTGGGTCGTGGGACCCACAAAAGGTAGCATGTAATGCTAAATTGAATAATTGTGTTATTCAGGAGGTCGATACTTGTGAAGTATCGTGTGTATTCTATGCAGGTACTGCATCATGGTGTGGTAAAGTGACGGGTGGTGATCACCAAGACGCCTTATGGTAGGTCTGTATAAATGTATTTCCTACGTCTTAAACTGCAAGTGCACAGTGCCTTTGGAGGCAGTGGAAAGCACAGGTCATTCCACGAGAACTGGGGTGTGTTATGTGATCTAATGGCTCTTAACTGATTTCAGGGGAGGTAGCACAAAAATATGGAGGTTTGTTTATAGTCTTTACGACTGAGTTGAAGGTTTCAAAGCTAAAAGTAAGATGAACTACAAATGTTGAGGTTACAGGCACTAGGATTATCAAATCCACCCTATTTCATGTTATGGGATTCAACTAGTTTGAATGTTTTGTTCCTGTGACAGACAAGGATAAGGTGTCAAATTTATCACCTATCTAAGGAGTTTCACCAAGTGAAAGCTCAATTATCATCTAAGGTACTAACCTAGAGAACTAGTTGTCTAATTAAGCACAACTAGTCAAGAGAATTAACAATTATAATTAAAGCATGAGCTGAAACACACTCAACACAATGTTATCCTAACTACAATGGATACAAGGCATTCATTGTGAGAGCAGGGTATTGAGGTGTTAGAATTGAGCTTATTTTATAAGTTAAAGCATACAAAACAATTCAATTGAAGTTGAACAACAGAACACTCAACTAGGGTTTCATTTTGTAGGACCAGAATATCGCGACAACAATACTTCGCGAGATTAATAAACAATTGCATCGCGAAGGAGTCGCATGAAGGTAAATAAATGACGTAATAGATGACTACAATCAGAACATGAGAAAAGTGTGAAAGACTTGGCGAGATTTAAGAGTGTCGCGAAGGCAAACAGTCGTATATTCGCGAGCGTTCGTGAGACGTTTCCGAAAATAAGGGACAGTATAGCTGTCACCCACTATGTAATGCCCTATATAAAGGGTCGAGTAAGTCTGTTGTAGGAGAGGTCTTTTTGAATTGTGAAACAAGTCATTAGGAGAGAGAAAAGAAAGAGAGGTTGTAATTTCTTTAGCTTTGCTCTACATTTCTTTGTAAATCTTTCAAGAAACAATTAATAAAACACATCATTGTTGATCTCCAAATGGATTGATTAAACATATTTGAGTGAGGGGTGTAGTGTGGGAAATCCTGCAACTACATATGCGCTAGAAACAGGGACGAATAAGATTGAAGATTGAAGAGTACAATTAAAATCGCTTAAATCAAGAAAATAAGAAAGGAAAAGGTTAAATCAGATGAGATAGAAGAATTAAGAAGCAAGGAACATAGTGAAGAAATGGAATACAATTCAATTACAAAAGCAATGGTTAATGAATTCCATGAAAATATTAGAGGAAGGATACATAAACGGGATTTCGAAGGAAAGAAGATTATAGATGAGGAGAAGACATCGTCCTTGAAGGAATGGGAAAAACAGAAAATAACATTCACAGCAGCGGAAGTTCCTAGAGAAAGTTTGAATCATACATCTCCACTAGTGATCACGATAAATGCAAGCAAAAAAAGAGAAGAATCGGCAAAGGTAGCGGAAGAATGGGAAATAAATAGAACTTTGGTGGATACGGGGAGTTTGGTGAGTATCATGTTTTACCATACTTACAAAAAATTAGGATATGAAGATGAAGAAATGAGTTCTCCAAGATATAATATTCATGGTTTTGGAAAATCTATAACAGTACCAAAAGGGGAGATGAAATTGCGAATTTTACTTGGAGAAATTGAAACACAAGTGACATTAAGTGTAGTGGATATGGAATCGCCATACAACATATTGTTAGGGAGACCTTGGGTACATGCGATTAAGGCAGTAGCATCAACACTTCATCGGTGCATCAAATTTCTGTCCGAGTGGAATTGGTGAGATCAGAGGAGACATTGATAAAGGAAGAATATATTATCAAATTGAGGTAAAGCATTGTGAAGGGCAAATGAAGAAGCGAAAAGATCGCAGAAGATGATAAAAGCAGACTAAGAAAGAAGAGGAATTTAAAATTTACATGATAAGAGCAAAAGAAGGAAAAGGAATACCCGCGAAATCATGGGAGAAGGGAGTGAGTTCGCGAAGGAAATAAGAGGACCAACTCCTATGGGAGAGCCGAAGTCTAGCTATGTCGCAGCGGAGAACAAACAAAAGAAGTGAATGTTGGAACCGAGGAGGAGCCTAAAATCTTAAAAATTGGAACTAAAATGGAAGTGGATGAAGAGAAAAGAACTGTTGAGTTGTTGCGAGATTATAAAGACATTTTCGCATGGGATATGGATGAAATGCAGTATAGATCCATCTCGTGGCTTGCCATAAATTGGAAATTGACAAGAATGTAAAACCCTTTAAACAAAGAATTAGAAAGATCGCGACAAAGATATCATCCTCAAATAGAAGAAGAATTGCGAAAAATGTTGGACGCATGAATTATTAGACAAGCAAAATATCCCGAATGGATAGCAAATATGGTTATAGTTCCGAAGAAGAAAAAAGGAATACGAATTTGTATAGACTTTACTGATCTAAATAAAGCTTGTCCTAAAGATAGTTTCCCGTTACCAGATATTCCACAAATGGTTGAAGCAGCGGAAGGAAATGAAAGGATATCTTCTCTTGATGGATACAAGGGTTACAATCAAATTCCTCTCGCCGAAGAAGACCAAGAACATACCGCTTTCTTTGCTCCAAGAGGATTATCTTGTTATACAAAAATGCCATTTGGTCTGCGAAATGCCGGGTGGGACATACCAAAGAATGGTGGAGAAGGTGTTCGCGAGATGGATACATAAAACACTGGAGGTATATGTTGATGATATGTTAATAAAAAGTAGAAAAGCAAAAGACCACGTACGGGATTTGAAAGAAATTTTTGAACAAATGCGGCAATTTAATATCAAAGTAAACCCGAGAAAAATGCACCTTTGGGGTCGCCTCTGGAAAATTTTTAGGGTACATTGTATCCAAAGAAGGAATTCAAGTCGACCCGGAAAAAGTACAAGCGATTCGTGATATGCCAACACCGGCGACAATAAAAGATGTTCAAAAGTTAAATGGGTTGTTAGCTTCGCTAGGAGGTTCATCTCGCGATCATCGACAAATGCAAGCACTTTTTCAACATCCTTAGAAAAGGATCGAAGTTTAAATGGATAGATGAGTGTGAGAAATCCTTGCAAGGAATAAAAGAACATTTAATGGATATATCAATTTTGCAAAAAGCGGAAGAAGGAGAAGAATTGTTGATCTATCTTGCGACAACTTCGCATGCATTAAGTGCGGTGTTACTACGAGTGGACGCAGGAGTAGAAAAACCAATTTATTACATCAAAGAAACTTTCAACGCTGCGGAAAGGAATTACTCAAAAATTGAAAAATTAATCTTAGCATTAGTTTATGCAACATTTAAACTTCGTATATATTTTCAAGCGCATGTTGTCAAGGTGGTGACAAAAGTACCGATAGAATCGGTGATGAAGAATTCAAAGAGGTCGGGAAGAGTTGAGAGATGGAATGCTCAAATAAGTCATTGCAAACTCAAATATGAAATACTATCTTCGCCAAAATCACGGGTTGTCGCAGACTTTCAGCGTAAGAAGATGAATCGAAATTCCCTTTGGAAGAAGATGAATCGGTAGAAGAAATGATGGATGTTGAGGAAGAACATGGAGATCCGAAAGATTTGTTAACTGAGCGAATAGATGGGAAATATTGGTAGATGGGTCATCAAATGGAGAAGGAAATGGAATAGGAATTGTTGTGATATCGCACACGAGGCCAGGTAATAAAATAGCTCTTTCTTTTTTGTTGACAAGAAACCGCTCCATACCTGGGCATTGGAGTTTGCATCAACAAATAATGAAACAGAATATGAAGCTATAATACATGCCTTGCGATTTGCAATAGAAATGAAGTGGAGAATGTAAGGATTACTAGTGATTCACAATTGGCAATTCGCGACCGATAAAAGAAGAATATGCTATAAACGAATTGTCTCATGCCGTCAACACGCAAAAATATAAAAAACTTGTTGACGAGTTGTTATTTGGTTAGTGAGAGTCATTACCCATCACTTTACCACACCGTAATGCGACGATACTCCACAAGATACCAAGAATAAAGTGGAGACATATATCAAGGAGAAATAATAGATTCAACAGAAAGTGAGACGCTTTTGCTTTTATATCAAGTATGATGACAGATCCGGATCGCAGAAACCGTAGCTTGCTCATCTTTCTGCTACAGGTCATAAGAAGCCAACACCTTCACAATCTCAACACCTTCGCTTCCTCCCAAGATCAACCCCATCTCCTTCACTTTGACCAAAAAGTCCTGGGTCCATTTCAAATGGATCTCTCGAATCTACAAGACCCACCGCTGCACATGGAAGGTTTAGATTCATTCCTCATCCACACCCCAAATTACCAAATTCCGCAGAGTATTGTTGATGAAAAATCAATCCTCAATTTTTCCCATCTCGAATGTATCCTAAACTACAAAGTGTATATCATGGGAAGCATAGCTCTTTCAAATTTGAGGCGTTGGATATTTCGTTTGCATCAAGAAGGATCAAAGGCATCTACTCAAGCAACAAGTAAGAAATGCCAAGTCACACCTTGCAGGGGAGAGGACCTTCCGAAATAGAAGATTTACATCTCAAGAAGAAACGCTGGCAAACTTTCACATCTCTCAAGAATATCAGACATTTTTGTTCAACCGAGGAAAGTCACGACCGCCTCAGTCACCGCACGCATCAAGGATTAAGAGTTCAAGACGACCCATCTACACAGAATTACTCAAGATTCTCAGAATCCAAGACTCTCCCCATGCAAATTTGGAAGAAGATGAATCGGTAGAAGAAATGATGGATGTTGAGGAAGAACATGGAGATCCGAAAGATTTGTTAACGAGCCGAATAGATGGGAAATATTGGTAGATGGGTCATCAAATGGAGAAGGAAATGGAATAGGAATTGTTGTGATATCGCGAGAGGGTAATAAAATAGCTCTTTCTTTGATTGGAGTTTGCATCAACAAATAATGAAACGAGAATATGAAGCTATAATACATGCCTTGCGATTTGCAATAGAAATGAAGGTCGGAGAATGTAAGGATTACTAGTGATTCACAATTGGCAATTCGCCAGATAAAAGAAGAATATGCTATAAACGAATTGTCTCTGCAAAAATATAAAAAACTTGTTGACGAGTTGTCGACGCAGATACCAAGAATAAAGTGGAGACATATATCAAGGAGAAATAATAGATTCATGCAGACGCTTTTGCTATTCAAGTATGATGACAGATCCGGTTGCGAGAAATATTAAAATACAAACACTTTCGATGCCGTCAATTGACAAAGAAGAAGAACAAGAAACCGATGTAATGGCAGTAGAAGATGGAACACAAGCACTCTGCGAAGAAGATTGGAGAACGGAGCTTCATGCATATTTGATGACAGGAGAAACACCAAGAAATAGATTAGAGACACACAAATTAAAAAGCCGAGCAACAAATTATGAATTAAGAGATGGAGTGCTATACCGAAGATCTTTTAACGGGCCTTCACTTAGATGTTTAACAAGAAAGGAAGGAGAAATCATATTGAAGATGTTGCATAGTGGGGATGCCGGTAATCACAGCGGAGGAAGATCTTTAGCATATAAAGCAAAAATGCAGGGTTATTATTGGCCATATATGCATGAGGACGCGAAACAAATATCAAGGCGTTGCGAGGATTGCCAAAGGCATGGGAAGAAAATACATGCACCAGGAGCTCCGTTAAATTCTTCAACAAGTGTTTGGCCATTTGGAAAGTGGGGATTAGACATTGTAGGGCCATTTTTACCAGGAACGGGACAGAGAAGATATTTGATTGTCGCTACTGATTATTTCACAAAATGGGCGAGAGGTGAAAGCGGTACAACATATTCGCGATAAGGATGTTTTTACTTTTATATTTGAGAACATTATATGCAGATTTGGAGTTCCAGCACAGTTGGTATCTGACAATGGGAAGCAGTTCGAAGGACAAAATATAGAATTGCTGCTTAATGCATTTCAAATACGATGTGGGAAATCAACTCCTCTATACCCACAGGATAACGGTCAGGCAGAAGCGACAAATAAAACAATCACAGACATATTGAAGAAAAAGTTAGAAGGATACAATAAAGGATGGTGCGAACAAGTACCCAATGCGGTATGGGCTTATAATACAACTAGAAGAGAAGCTACAGGCATGTCCCCTTTTTGTTTAACATATGGAGTTGAAGCGGTACTCCCAACAGAAGTGAAAATTCCAACTACAAAGAAAGAAGCTTGGGAGAAAAATCTTAGTGCGGGTAACATCTTAATCAAGTTAGATGAATTAGAAGAAAAACGAGAGAGAGAGCACTACAGCATATGGAGAATTACCAGCGAAGATTGGCCAGAGAATATAACAAGCGCGTCAAGATACGTGAATTTCAGCCAGGTGACTTGGTGCTGCGAGAAACACCTATATATCGGCGAGAAAATGGTGGCAAGTGGCAAGAAAATGGGATGGACCTTATATTATCAAGGAGATAGTTGGCACAGGGGCATATAAATTAATGGATCCTGAAGGCAAAGATGTAGGGCAAAAATTAGATAGGCCGTGGAATAGGTTATATCTCAAGAAATATTATCCATAGAAAATGGGAGAAATAGAATGAGTTGGTAATGTAATGTTGTCGCGACAGAACGATTGTGAGATCAATGGAAGTAAAATGAGATTGCGCGAAAACTTTCGCAGACAAATGATCGCATAAATTGATAAAATGAATGAGTGAGTGAATGGGACAAACCTTTATGGCGTACACCCTAGTTCGCGAATGATACTTCGCAAGAGGCAAATGTAAGACCTAAAGTACGTCATATAAGGGGGTATCTCTTAACATGGCTCAGATGGAAGGTTACACCGCTCCTGAAACCTGGGTCATGGAGATTTGGGGCCCATGAAAGCCTATCTGGGGAAGATACCTTGGATTTCCAACTATATATATAAGGTTATACCCTGGTTGGACGCCCGAGGGTCTTTTCCAAGGAGTCGATGTATGACCAAGGCGCCGAGGTACACGGTTGAGTCAAGAGTGCGGGGAGCATGGAACTTCCTTACCACTCTTGACAAGTCTTGGCACATGCTGCACTTGGCCCGAAGAAAACTCCACTTAGGGTGCAGTCTCGTAACCATAAACCATATAGGTATAAGGGATAAGAGGCTGCGAAAACAACCTGTTGTTGTTAAGACCGGATGGGAGGAGCTAGTCTTGTATGGCCGATGTAAGCCTCCTTGAAGGGGCAACCGGGGAGAAGATAAGGGCGGCACCCTCCATTAGGGAGGCGATAAGTGTCAAAAGACGCAAATGTCATGAGGCTTTATTCTCGCAAGAGAATTTAGGCTTGTCATATTTGTGCAATGATCCTGCAGAGGCAATAATACTAACGCGAGGGTAAGATGAGATCAATGGGTTTTTACATGAAAATGTAAGAACGTCCTGCGATTTCATCGCAAAGACGACAATGTCGCGGGATTTTATGGTCGCAAGAACATTTAAACCTGTCATATTGTCGCAAATACTTAAGAAACGATAAGACAAGATCAATGGGTCATTACATGAAAATGTAAAGACGTCCTGCGACCTTGTCGCAATGAGGGGTGGCAAAATAAGACCTTTACTTAGGAAGGCAAAATAAGACCACACAAATAATGATAAGGCAAGATCAATGGGTCATTACATGAAAATGTAGAGACATCCTGCAATCTTGTCGCAATAACGGCATTCAAGAAAGATCTTTAAACATTTTTGATATAGGCAATCGAGATCTTTCTATCGCGAGAAAGATTGCAACAAAAGGTTTATTGGAAAATAAAGGGATTACTTGATAAGATGGCGAGATGATTTCTTATAATAAGAAAGAAATAGAAACTAATTCATCCAAGACCAGACTTAGTACTTTAAAAAGAAAAATTCAACAAAGTTACAAAGAAACTTAATTCTCTACATCAACTTGCTCAGCTGAAGGAGATGGTAAAGATTCTTCAACAATCTTATCAGCTTCACCCTCGCCAGTTGAAGGGTTTTCATCAGAAATTCTATCGCACGGTTCCTTATTGATAACTTCATTATTAGCGAGGTCTTCGCAGCTTTCATAATCATAATCACTGTCAGGAGAGTTGGGTACTTCATCATCTTCAACATCCAATGGCTCAACATAGACAGGATCAAGAGATTTAGAAAGTAAGATATTATTCACAAGAACTTCTGCTTTGGGAGGAAATTGACGAAGAAGTGCTTTTTGTTGATTTCTACTCTGGATATCTTTAAGATGATTAAGGTAGTTAAACCTCCTTCTGGCTCGGTCGCGAGATTGGGCAAGAGAAGCAACTAGCGTTGCATTTTCCTTACAAATTTTAGCATGCGCCGCTTCCAAAGTAGATAGAGAAGAGTGAAGATTTTTCCAGTTAAAGAGTAAAGGAAGACATTAAAATTATAAGATGCAAAATGGTATATAATGGAAAAGAAAAATTAGAAAAGAAAAATAATGGAAAAGGCGGTCAAATTTTATGACTACCTTCCTTCACGAGACAAGATATTGAGTAAGGGCCAAGCAATTATTCCCCAGTTTTCCATGGCATTATCAAAACCATCACCAACAAGACCTTTTAACCGCGACCGCAAACTCTTTTCGTTAGAAATCAATAACTTATTTTGATTCGCAAGGGAAGAATGGGATTCTTTTAACTTGGTATAATCATCCTTGAGTTGGTTGGCTTTCACACTTAGATTTATTCTATTCGAATAAGTTTATCTCTTTCAAAGTGGTAGTATCTTCAAGTTTATTTTTCAAGAGGCGAGATAGATTGTTCTTGCTCATTCAATGATTTTTTACAAGCATCAAGTTGTTGTGAGGATATTGCCACCTTATCCAATAAAGCTCGCCTCTCAAGAGATAAAGTTCCGTTTTCATCTGATAAGGTTTCCAACTCCAAATTAGATTTATTCAAAGAATATGAGAGACGCGACACTTCGCTACTTAATGATTCTTGGTTTTGAACTAAGCAGATGTTTTCTTGGGAAAGGTTATTTATTTGGTCCATAGAAAACGTATGAAGATTATCTAAACGATTATAATGTTCCATCCAGGCGTATCTTTCCGTTCGAGTCTCTTCCACAATATATTCCAGTTGATATATCTCCATCTTACGTTTCTGGTGCAAAACTTGAGAGGCGAACCAAGTTTTTTTTTTAAAAAAAAAAAAAAAAAAAAAAAAGGGGGGGAGGAGAGATACCTTTTAATTCTTCATTTTTCTTGCGAAGATTATCGCGATCCAACAAAGTATTATGAAGATTATTCTTCAAAGTCTTAATTTCTTGTTCCAAGGATGCTCGCGATATCGTATCGGAACCAAAAAATTTACCCAAGGACTCGAAAACGCTAGATTTGGTGGGATCAGTAGAGGCTTTTTAACATCATTCATGGTATCTGATAAAATTTTAAAAGCTATGTCTATCCCTTCCAAATTTTCTTTGCTAAGAGAGATAGATTTTGAGGAAGAAGAAATGGTAGAGGAAGAAGGAAAAGTTGAGTCACCCATAGTTATAAGACCGCCAGTTGGAGAGACCTGATCAATAGGTGGAGGCGAGGTAAATGTAAAAGTAGGAATAGGCATGTCTTGAAGAATTTCACTCATGAAAAATTCGAGGGATTGATTTATCCTGCGGTGACACTGTAGGGAATGGTACATTATCTTGAGAAGAAGAAATGGGATTATCTTGCGAAGAAGTCTCTGAAGTAGGAGATTTGCCTTGCGAAGACACCGTAGGGAAAGAAGAATGCTTGAATCCCGAAAAAGGAACAGTTGGAGCAGCCGCAGAGGCATCTAATGTATTATGGCGAGACCTTTTGGGAGATCTGTCATCATTCTTATTATCCTGCGAATAATAAACCAACTAAGAAACAGAGGCAATAAAATTGCTGTTAAAGGAGTAAATATCTCTAAAATACCTTATTACTCGCGGTTGTTTTTTGGAAGCCGAGAGACTTGATTGCGAAGAAGATTTCGGTTGCGAACCGGTGGGGATGTTAGGGTTCACCACGGTAAATTTAGAGCTAGGTTTGTTCTTGCTGAAACAAAAATGGCGAAAGAAATATCAAAAGAAGAACAAAATCAAGATGAAGTAATTGCAATAAGGGAAATCAATCAAGAGAATCATCAAAATCAATAAAAATAACGAACCTGGATGCCATGAAAACGATAACAGAAAGATGATAAAAAGAAGAGGATGAAGATAAATAGCAGAAATAGTTGCGGACGATGAAGAAGATATAGAAGAAGAGAAGGAATGGTTTTAACAGCGGTTCTCCCTTAAATAGAAGAAAAAAAGGGTGACCTGGATAAACTTAAATATACCGGTAGAAAGAGTAATTTTAGACACGTGTAAACGGTCATCCCAAGATTCAAGGAATCAAATTTACGTGGGAAATTGAAGATATATTACTTCTTGTTCACTTCGCAAAACTTCTAACTTCGCAAAAGAATAGAGGCAAGTATGTACTTTTCAAGTCCAAGTATTCTTTCGCTCATTCCTTCATCAACAAATGTCAAAGATCACCACAGTAACAAATTTTTCCTTAAAAATCGCTCTCCAAGCGATATTCAAGGAAAAAGAGGCAAGATGTAGGACCAGAATATCGCGACAACAATACTTCGCGAGATTAATAAACAATTGCATCGCGAAGGAGTCGCATGAAGGTAAATAAATGACGTAATAGATGACGACAATCAGAACATGAGAAAAGTGTGAAAGACTTGGCGAGATTTAAGAGTGTCGCGAAGGCAAACAGTCGTATATTCGCGAGCGTTCGCGAGACGTTTCCAAAATAAGGGACAAGATAGCCTGTCACCCACTATGTAATGCCCTATATAAAGGGTCGAGTAAGTCTGTTGTAGGAGAGGTCTTTTTGAATTGTGAAACAAGTCATTAGGAGAGAGAAAAGAAAGAGATGTTGTAATTTCTTTAGCTTTGCTCTACATTTCTTTGTAAATCTTTCAAGAAACAATTAATAAAACACATCATTGTTGATCTCCAAATGGATTGATTAAACAGATTTGAGTGAGGGGTGTAGTGTGGGAAATCCTGCAACTACACATTTCAATCCTAGCAATTAAATTTAGAACATATTAAACATCATGAAAAACAGATTTAAAATTGAAACTAAGTTATGAACCCTAAAACATGCTAACTTTTCTCTCGCCTCAAGACAACAATTTATACCTTCAAAATACTTCTCTAACAACCAAAACTTACAAATCAAGCGAACCCACGCCTCTCTCATGCTCAGAATCGTCCATGCTGGGGTTGTTGGTGAAAACCCTAGTTTCAATCATCTCAACCCTAGCTTCTAGGTTATGGGAGAAGCTAAAGATGGAGATGGGTGAACCTTGGGTGGCGGAGAAGGTGGCTGGTGGAGCTAGTGGTGATGGCGATAGGAGATGGAGATGGAGGTGGCAGTGATAGCTCTGCAACAGGCATGGGGAAGAAGGTGAAGAAAAGGGTTTTCTCTGATTTGTGTCGGAGAAGAAAGAAAAGATGGAAGAGAGAAATGGGCTAGGTCGACTGGGTATAGGTGTAGGTGGATTGGTTGTGAAGCGGGTGTAGCGAGTGTTGATGGAAGGGACAGAGCGACCGTAGGATCTAGGGAGACAGAAATCTCACGGCTTAGGATGATGTGCGGTTTTGGTGTTGAGCGGGAGTAGCGAGAACTGATGTGAGTGAAGGAGCGACCGTAGGATGTAGCTAGGCGAGATCTCAACGGCTCAGGGTGGATGGGCTCGGATCCGGGTCATGGCTAGCTCAAGCCTTGTAGATGGGTTGCTACTTGTTGGGTTTGTAGTTGCAGGAAATCCCACACTACACCCCTCACTCGAATTTGTTTAATTAATCCATTTGAAGATGAGTAACAATATATTTTATTAATTGTTTTCTTGAAAGGTTTACAAAGAAATGTAGAACAGAGCTAAAGAAATTACAATCACTCTTAATTTTCTCTCTCCTAATGACTTGCTTAACAATTCAAAAAGAATCCCCCTACAACAGACTAATTCAACCCTTTATATAGGGTAATACACAGTGGATGACATGACTAAGCTGTCCTTTATTTTCGGGAATAACTCGCGAAGTGTCGCGAGTGTTATAAACATTTTTCCTTGCGACACTCCTAAATTTCGCCAAGTCTTCACACTTTTCTCACGTTCTGACTTTCGTCATCTAATGCGTCATTTAAATCACTTCCTTGCGACGCCTTCGCAACGTAGTTGTTTATTATTCTCTCAAAATACTGATGTCGCGATATTCTGCTCCTACATCTTGCCTCTTCTCATGTCTTCTCTGCGAAGAAGAGAATGTCATGAGAACCAATATTTTAAAGTGCCGCAACTGCTCATCTTTATCTCGCGATTGTTCATTTTTACTTGTTTTATTTATGTACGGAATTTATTACAGGTGTTTCTTCTTCCACTCTTTTCTTGACACGTCTCTTTCAACCGTTTATTCTTGACCATTCACGTCCCATCTCGCATTAAATGCATTTGTTTTCTCGAGGATTCTCTTCTCTATATATAGCTTTCTTACCCTTCTCTTTTTCTCTTTTATTTTCCCTCTGCAATTTTCCTTTAACTTTCTTCCTCCGCAACTTGCGCTTCTGCTACTGTAATCTTCCCCTTCAATTCTCTCAATCTTCCATTCTCCATTCATTCCCATACTATATCAATGGCTTCACTGGGTCGTACATACAAACCCCTTTTTGAAGATACTCAAAAGAAATTACAAGAGAAAGGTTTCATCTTATCAACCATTCCTGATCAAGAATCTTCATCTATTCTCTCTGCAAAACTATTTTCTGATCATCAATGTGATGATCATAGAATCATAGTCTCACTAGGTCAACTCCTCGCAGGACTTCCCATTCCTCTATATAATCCCGAGATACCATTATTCTATGAAATCCTTGCTCATGAAAAGTTCTTGCGAGTTGTTTATCAATTGAGTAGCGACTGCATCCGTTTGATGCTCGAATTCGCACACCGCGGCGCTGGCAAAGGATCTTTATATCCTGTTAATGTTAGAGATCCTAAATTCGCAAATTTGGAGATAGTCACTGAGAAGTATACTGTAGAAAATTTCTTTGCGAATTATTCAAGAATAAACATGAGAAATGATAAATCCCATTTGGGGTGCTCGATTGAAAAGAATAGATAATATTTCCGATGACAAGTCTGCTTATGCAAGATATTGATTGGCATTCGGGCAACAATAGCACTCCCGTCATTCCAAAGATGAGAAATGGTGGGTTGTTCCTTTGTTATTGAGTGGACCTTACATCGCAGTTCATATGTTCTCCCTGCACACCTTGCGAATTATCATCCTTGGGAGTTTAAGTGGCCTGAGGAGACGAAAGAGGTATATTTCCTTTTTTCAATTTCGCCTTGCGACATTTTCTTCCTCTTTTATTTATTAACTTTCAAAAAATTTTAGATCGCCAGAATGAGAAAGAAGTATAAAGAAGATCCAAAGCCGAGTACCCTGGCGATACTCCGATCGCTCACGGATGAAGTAAGAAACATTTTCTTTTGTTATTTTAAACAATATTGTTGCCTCTGTTTCTTATCTTCATGTGTATGCGAAGGTTGACGTTGAAGAGGCTATAGCTGCGAAGGTTAAAAGCAAGGACAAAATTACTTTTCGCAAGGACAAGTCTTCTGCTCCGCTTTCTAAAAAACGGAAAACCCATCTCTCTTCTCAAGCCAGTGAAAATTCTGATGAGGGTGAAAATGAGGTTGGTTCCTCCTCCGCGAAAGAGAATCACTTGACTACTTCTGTTATGGCGCAATTGTCCAGTGTCTTCTCCGATTCTATGCAAGGATTAGGAGATGATCATCTAACTGCTACTTGCGGAGCTCTCGCAAAAATTTGCGATGCCCCACTATTAGAGGATAATGAATCTTTTCGCGGAGTCTCCCGAACGTTGACCTCCAGTCACTTAAATGCTCTCACTGCTTTGGTATGTTCATATTCCTTTGTTTCTCTGTAATTTCGATTACAAGCTTTATCTTAACAATTTCTTTTTTCCTTTATAGTCTGGGAGAACTTCCTTTGTTGTTGCCTCAGATCTCGAGAGAAGATGCGACAACTTTCGCAAGAAAAATCTCCAACTTAAAGAAAAGATCCGAGAATTAGAGGTTGAAGCTGCGACATCTCGCAAGAAAGATGAAAGAATTAAACAGCTGGAGGCTGAGCTTACTTCTCAACAGAATAGAGTATCTACTCTTCAAAGTGCAAATCAATGACTTTATGGTATAACAATCTTTACTCCTCAAATCCTTTTTATTTTATCATTTGCTTTCCTTTGCCTCGACTTACTATTTTCAGACATATATAATCTCTCTGAAGAAGCCATTCTTCTCCATTCATTTCCCGAGCCCATGGATGATGATGTCCTTCTTACTCATCTCAATGAATCTCTAAGTAGTTCCTCAAATAAAACTAACCTCCTTCCATTAAAGGATCTTCAATCCAAATGTCATCTCTTAGAGATCGAGCATAGAGCTAGTTTAAGTTTAGCTAATCAATTTAAACGAATGTACCTTAATTCCCATAAGAAAACCAAAACCTTAAGGAAGAAAATTAGTAATCTCATAGATGAGAAAGATCGCATTACTAACGAGAGGTGCACGGCATTAGCAAAATTTCAAAAATCTCTTCTCGAAGTACAAATTGAACGAGATGAATCTCTTCGTCAGAATGCCATACTTAGTGAGCGAGAAGATCAAATTCGTTCGCTTCTTGTCATAAATAATGACGATGAATTCGCATGGGCTGCGAAGGTTCTAGATAATGCCAGAAATAATTTAGGTATTGAAGTTAGCCTTCATGCCGAGCACACTGCCTTGGTTAAGGATATGATATCTGACAGGGAAGGTTGTTTATTATACTTTACTGTTTCTTATTTCCGTAGCATTGCTATTAAATTGTTAATGTATTGTCATATGTTCTGCAGAATCCGAGAAAAGACTTCAAACAAGGATTGAAGAACTTGAGTCTGAAAAAGGACAACTCGCACAAGACTTTTCTCTTCGCAACAACAAATATTCTAAGCTAAAGAAACAACTGCAAGCTACAGTGGCGAACTTTAATAATTATGCAGTTCGTTTTCGCAATCAAACTATTGAGACAGTTTGCAATGATCACAAGATTCCTCTTAGTTCATATCCTTGTCTTCGCGAGGATATTCCTGAAGATACACTTTTTTCGGATGTCTCCGATAGTGAAGCTAGTGAAGAAGAAGAATCAAGAGAAAAATGATGAAATCGAAGAATCTGATAAAGGAGAAGAATCTTCCAAGAAATAACTTCTTTTTCTTCTTTCCTTTCTTGTAATATATGTATACATATCCTTTTAATCTTCCATTTCTATAAACCTTCAATGTGAATCTCTTGGATTACTAAATATGAATTCAACTCTTATTTTCAACTTTTGTAAATTTATCCTTTATGCATAAATCTATCATATGAAGATGAATAACAAAATTTCTTCACATGCATTCCACTACTTGCCTCTGTTATTTATTTGCAGAAGATAGATTTATTTTGAAACTTATCATTGCGACAAGATCGCAGGATATCCTCATAAATGAAGAAATCTATTGATCTTGCCTTAACATTTCTTGTGTGGTCTTATTTTGCCTTCCTAATTAAAGGTCTTATTTTGCCACCCCTCATTGCGACAAAGTCGCAGGACGTCTTTACATTTTCATGCAATGACCCATTGACCTTGTCTTATCATTTCGTAAGTATTTTTGCCTCTGCATGATATTTTACTTGCGACAATATGACAGGCTTAAATATTCTTGCGAATATAAAATCCCATGATATTGTCGTCTTTGCGACGTGATCGCAGGACGTTTTTACACTTTCATGTAAAAACCCATTGATCTCGCCTTACCTTCATGTTAGTATTTTTGCCTCTTCAGGATCATTGCACAAATATGACAAGTCTAAATTTCCTTGCGAAAGTAAAGCCTCATGACATTTGCGTCTTTTGACACTTATCAGCTCCCTAATGGACGGTGCCGCCCTTATCTTCTCCCTGGTTGCCCCTTCAAGGAGGCGTACATCGGCCATACAAGACTAGCTCCTCCCATCCGGTCTTAACAACAACCAGTTGTTTTCGCAGCCTCTTATCCCTTACACCTATATGGTTTATGGTTACGAGACTGCACCCTAAGTGGAGTTTTCTTCGGGCCGAGTGCAGCGTATACCAAGACTTGCCAAGAATGGCCGAGACACTTCAAATGCCCCAGGCACTCTTGGCTCAACCGTGTACCTCGGCGCCTTGAGCATACATCGATTCCTTGGAAGAGATCCTCGGGCGTCCAACCGGGGGTATAACCTTATATATAGTTGGAAATCCAAGGTATCTCTCCTGATAGGCTTTTATGGGCCCCAAATTCCCATGAGTCAGGCTTCAGGAGCGGTGTAACCTTCCCCCTGAGCCATGTCAATAGATACCCCCTTATATGATGTACTTTAGGTCTTACATTTGCCTCTTGCGAAGTATCATTCACGAACTAGGGTGTACGCCATAAAGGTTCGTCCCATTCACTCACTCATTCATTTTTGTTAATTCAATTAATCATTCATTCTTGATAATCTCATGTTATTTTGCTTGCGATGATATCGCATAATTTTGCTTTGTTTGCAACATTTTCTTTTCAACTCTTCAATCGGATTTTTATACATTCTTGATCGCGAGATTCTCGTACATTTCTTCTTCAATTATTATTTCTTCCTCCTACTTTTGATATGCCTCTGTCACTTAATTTTGATAACAACAACTATTCACTTCTTATACCTTTTGATCCTACTATTTTCTGCCTCTGCACCATTCAAATCTCTTAACGTTTCCTTTCCATCACAATTTTTCAACTTCCTTCATGCATTCACTTCGCAAAGTGTCTTCAACTACCTTTTATTCTTCTTGTCCTTGACGTGCCTTCGCCACTTAATCTTTGTCACTTCTCGTAATTATTCACTTCTTGCACCTTTTACTCCTGCTTCCCTCTGCCTCTGTATCATTAAAACCTCTGAATAATTCTTTCCAGCATGACTTTCAACTGCCTTCATATCTTCACCTCGCAATGTGTCTTCTCTTCTTATATTTATGCTATCTACCATCAATCTTTCTTTTCTTTGTTCCTCTTTTATATTCTTCTTCCATCCCTTCTTTTTTGCGGCTCTCTCTTCACAGCTCTCCACATCGATCTCATAACATTTTTCCCCTTCTATCCAATCTCCCTTTATAATTCCAACACCATTAGGATGGGGAAACTTTATACACTGATGATACGTTGACGCCACACCCAGAATTTCATGCAACCACGGCCTTCCGATCAATGCCTTATAAGGGGACTCCACATCGACCACACAAAACAAAATATCAGTTGACAATCCTTGCAAAGGTATTCTCATGTGTACTTCTCCTTTGGGCTTGTTCGCGGTACCATTGAAAGCATATATTTTGTATGTCGAAGGGATCAAATCTTCATCCTTTCCTCCCATAGTCTTGTAAGTATGGTAAAAAAGAATGTTGACTGAGCTCCCAGTGTCGATTAATATTCTATTTATCGCCCAGCAATTTTCTGCTTCATCATCTTCCCCATCAACAGGTTTTGGATTAATATCCAGTTTTACCACCAACGGGTTATCATGTATTTCTCTACCTTTGGATATTTCTTCTGCCGAGAAAGAGATAATTTGCAATTGCCACTCTTTTAACTGCGATTTCCTCGCGATGTTCATTACCTCCTTATTATTAACATCCCTCGCAAAAACCCTACTGAGTACGTTATCATGAAAATCTTCAATGGTGCGATATGAATGAACAATGGAGTTGCAAAACAAATTTTAGCTTTCGCCCCAACTTCTATCATGAACGTTTATTTTCCCTTTGATGGTGGCGGCGGTAAATGTTGAACTTTCTCTTCGCTTTTTAAAAAGTGATTCAGCTTCCCCTGATCAATCATTCTAAGGATAATTCTTTTGATGTTTCGACAGTCATTTGTCAGATGTCCATGAAAACGATGGTAAGAACAGAATTCGTGACTTCTATCACCTGGTGGCGGTTCACTCCCCATGTTCCATGGTGCAGGTATATTCTCCATCAAGATTATAGCTTCCCATATCTTCTCCACACTAGTATTTAGTGGTGGCATCTTGATTTCTTCCCATACTACTCTATGACGTCGTTGCCCTCCATGATAATTCTGTTTTTGACTTCCATAGGTTTCTTGCGGGTGATCAAGTCTCTAAATTTTGTTCGGGCCGCCACGATTGTAGTAGTTTCTTTCTCTTTCAAATTCTTCCTGATCTCGGCTTCCCATCGCTACTAATTTTGGTTGTCCATCATCTACCACTTTTTCTTGTTGCCCTTGCGAGGTACTCGCCACTGTTTGTATTAATCTGGGTAACAAACTTGCATTCGCAGCACTTGAACTTGTATTTGCGACTGGGTACGATTCTACTTCATTTTGTCTTTCCTCCAAAGCAATATATTCCTCTTGCAATTCTCTCAATTCGGTCATCGTGATTGTATTCTTGACTCTGAAAACTTGAACATATAATAAGTTGGTTGCGAACATAACATTTATGAATTATAATATGAGGTATCTTCATCATCCACTCGCGCTACACATTGTCTTCCATCTTACGGTCGTCATCCACTATGTATGTCTCAAGCTTTTGGAATTGTTCGCCAACTCTTTGTTTTAGCCCAAATACATCTTCAATGCCAGGTCGCATTGAAGAGTTGTTACTTGTATATACGCCCACTAAAAATATATCTTGTAAATGATTGGAATGACGTGATTGTATTCCTTAGGAAACCATTTCAACGCTTCTCCCGGCGAAAACTCGACGGAAAATCAAAGTATTTGCACAATATAGCATCATGGTTTTCCCTCGCCACCAGAAATGGAAATCAAAGCATACATCTCACGTAAGCCTTGATGTGTTGTACCGTCCAGCCATTTCGCTACACATTGTCTTCCATCTTACGGTCAGATGTCTCAAGCTCTCGCCAACTCTTTGTTTTAGCCCAAATACATCTTCAATGCCAGGTCGCGAAGAGTTGTTACTTATATACGCCCTAAAAAATATATCTTGTAAATGATTGAATGACGTGATTGTATTCCTTGGTAGACCCTCAAACCATTTCAACGCTTCTCCCGTTAAACTCGACGCAAAAGTTTGCACAATATAGCATCATGGTTTTCCCCACCGTAGCATACATCTCACGTAAGCCTTGATGTGTTGTACTGCACAAGTTGACCCATCAAAAATGCTAGTTAATCTTTGGTAAGTTGCACTTTGGGGGTATTCCTCCTAGCTGCACTTCTAATGTAAAAGGATTTTTCGCAGACCTCTGCGATAGCTTCATCTAACCGCTGTCTTCTCCCTCCTTCTCTTCTCATTTTCAATATTCCTCTCATCTCTGCCAATTCTCGCAGAATTTGTTCATTTGCCTCAGAATTTGAATTTATCGGTCTCTTTAATTCTGCTTCCCTCCTTCTTCGTTCGTGTCTACTTATATTTTCCGGTTCATTGCTCTCTTCTCTTCTTTCTCTGCGAGTTTCTCCCTCATCTCCTTCACAAATTCTCACACCATTATATCTGTCATTTTCTCTTCTTGGCTGTCTATCAATTCTTTTTTGTATTCTTTCATATTCTTCATTGATATCTCCATTGTTGCGATTTCGCTCGCTCCTTCTTTCTCGATTGTCATGATTATTCTGCCGAATCGCCTCTTCCAACTCCCGATTTTCCATTTCTGCTCTCAATCTTTCTCTCTCGCGAGCTAAACGTGCTTTTTCAGTATAATGCTTTTCAATGTCATCTTCAATTTCCTTTTGTTTCCTTTGTGTTTCTCTCCCATGTAGTATTCTCCTTCCTTCTTCCTGATTTTCTTCATTAATCAAGTTATTCGTCCTTGAGGCTGCCTATCTTCTTGATTTCCATCATTTTGATCATTCACCAAAATATAACGATTCTCTACTAATTCTCTCTCTTCGCGACCTCCTTCACCAAAATTTAACTCTCTTTCCAAATTTTCTTCATTAACGTTTTCTGCAGGTAATGTTCTTCTCACGTTTTCTCTAATCGATCCTGATCTCGATCTGTTATTACTTCTTGATCTTCTATTTTGCAGCCTCCTATTTTCCATCCTTAATTCGTGGTTTTTCCTTGTTAAATTTGCGCGTTCTTCTGCTTCTAACCGCCTTTCTTCATGTA
The DNA here is from genome assembly GCA_023531295.1 of Papaver armeniacum. NCBI lineage: Eukaryota > Viridiplantae > Streptophyta > Magnoliopsida > Ranunculales > Papaveraceae > Papaver > Papaver armeniacum. The sequence continues at coordinate 757,152 of JAJJWW010010726.1, read as the reverse complement.
TTGTCTGTCTCAACGCTTCTAATGCTGCAATTTCTTCATTTCCACGAATTGTTTCTCCCATCTCTTCTCGATTTCTCTCTTCTTGTCCACTATTCATCAATTGTTGTACTTCTTCCCTTTCTTCCATAGAATCTGATCTCCATGTATGCACGCTCACTCTATCATAATCGATTACTCTTTTAGTCTTTGGTTGAATTGGTGGTTGAGTTGGTGGTTGAATTGATGGTTGAATTGGTGGTTGAATTGGTGGTTGAATTCGACCTTCTTCTCCATTTCTTGCATTTATCCTTGATGGTTCACCTACTTCATTTCTCCTTTCTCCAACTAATCTTCCACTTCTCCTTACGATCGTTGGTTGTTCTGATGCATTCTTTCTTCTAGCTATTTCTCAATTTTAGCAACTTGTTAAAAATTATTCGAGATTTCTTTCTTGTTACACCTGATTCTTCCAATTCACAGGTTCAATCCCTGTTTCTAGCACATATGTAGTTGCAGGAAATCCCACACTACACCCCTCACTCGAATTTGTTTAATTAATCTATTTGAAGATGAGTAACAATATATTTTATTAATTGTTTTCTTGAAAGGTTTACAAAGAAATGTAGAACAGAGCTAAAGAAATTACAATCACTCTTAATTTTCTCTCTCCTAATGACTTGCTTAACAATTCAAAAAGAATCCCCCCTACAACAGACTAATTCAACCCTTTATATAGGGTAATACGCAGTGGATGACAGCTAAGTTGTCCTTTATTTTCGGGAATAACTCGCGAAGTGTCGCGAGTGTTATAAACATTTTTCCTTGCGACACTCCTAAATTTCGCCAAGTCTTCACACTTTTCTCACGTTCTGACTTTCGTCATCTAATGCGTCATTTAAATCACTTCCTTGCGACGCCTTCGCAACGTAGTTGTTTATTACTCTCTCAAAATACTGATGTCGCGATATTCTGCTCCTACAGGGTTGCAACTGATGCGCGCGGGCTTTGGATTTCTGCTCCATAGATGCTTGCCTCCAATTTTCTGCTCTTTTGGCTCCTCAGTTTCTCCGAACTTTATTTACTGCCTAAAAACACAAAGTTAATTAGTACAAATATTTATTCTTGAAAACAAAGAAAATACAGAATTTGGGATAATATCTGATTTCTGAGCACAAAAGATGAGTTAAATGCCAATAAATAAATGTAGAAATATGCAATATTTGGCACTCATCAAATACCCCCAAACTTGAATTTTACTTGTCCTCAAGTGAAACAGAATTAAGAAATCCTAACTATACCACTGTCGCTGGTCTCTCGAATGCATTTAGCGTTTGCACTAAGCCTTTAAACCGCTAGGTGTCCCTTGTGGACGAGTTGTAGTCTCGTGAGGGTTTACCAGAGGTGTACCCACAAAACCCTCTCCAACTTCGAGTGTAAAAAGAGTCTCAAGCATCCAAGGAGCTATGAGGACATAGAGTTTCGCATGCTAGTAACAAGAAGTTAGAACTACCAAAGAACGCATTCTCATCCTTAAGTCTTTGAGCAAGAAGTAACCATACCATATGAAAGAATTCGGATTCGATTGTGATCATAAGCCTCTACTTCTGCCTCACTAATAGGGTTTTATGATAATTGCACTCAAAAAGACCGCTTTTTCTAGTCTCTCATGTGTGCAGGCAGGAATAAAGAAAGAAATCCTACACACGTTGTAGGTAAGAAGGATAACCTTCCGAAATAATATCTATAATATCTGGAGACTCCACAGAAGTGTGGACAAAAAGAATCTTTTCTGATGATCTCTAAGAAAGGAAATCAACCATTAGCAAGGATGGGAGTACTCACTTACCTTCTCACCCGATCGGCAATTAATATCACTCTCTCAGCATTCATAGAAACGTCTTCAATCTTCGGTCTTCGGTCTTCAAATGTTGATGATGAACTTCACAAAAATTTGACAAACATTTTTTTTTTTTTTGGCATGAAAATAACAACAATTTTTTTTTTTTTTTTAGATACATAAATGACATGAAAATAATAATAAAACAGTAAAAATCAATTTTTCACAAACTTCATTAATTCTCATCTTCTTTTTCTTTTCTTTGTTGCACATAAACCTTGGACTATTTCAACTTTTCTTCAAATATTCTGATGATGCTCTGCTTGCTGATGGTGATGTGTTTCTATGAATGTGTTGATGTTGTTGAGAGGGAGAGAGTGATGCTAACTACAAATCGGTATTTAGAAGAAGTTTTCATCTTTGGACGTCACCCTCATGATTGACGGAATTAGCACTCAAGAGATAAAAAATAGTGCTGAAAGTGGTGCGAAGTTGGGTAGCTCACCATTCCTACCCGGAATTGACGTACGGTGACACACACTCTAACAGCTTTTCTAGAAAGTCACAAAGAGTGAAGGTCGGTACCTCGCTTGATGTAAAATGGGTAGTCTCCACTATGGGCGATCACAATTCTACTCTCAAGACTCTCAGGACAGCAAAGGTTCGCCCATGCAAGATCGTACGACAGCCTACCACAATGACAGGCTTTGAAGGAAGCCAGACCAGCACATACGGGATCGTCCCTTCAACGTATCACCAATGCCTGAAGACTATGCTGAATAAATAAGTCGTTCGTAACCCTGCATCATTATCTCCTTACGCACCAATATGCGCAGTGGAACTGTTCGAACTGAGGCAAGCTCCGCGGGAAAGATCAGACAAAGTTCATTGCATCTCACTCCCCACGTGGGCGTCAATCCAGGAGGAGGACCGACTTGCATCATCCAAGGCTAGGCCCCATGATGCATCCTTACTGACAAGGCGTCTCAATTCTTCTCTCTGCCCAACGGAATGCTACAACAACGATGATCCACAGGGATAGGTGCTAGATGCTCCACGACAGCTGCAAGATGGCACCAACTCCACAACTGATGAGCTCGACGATGAGGAATCTCCTAGGCCTATATCCATCAGCTCGGCCTTGTGTAAGCATTCATACAATCTCCGATCCAAGCCGGTCAAACAATCTCCGAGGCAATTCAGGCGCGAGATCAGGTGTTGCATGGATTTTAGAGACTTGAATGAATGCTGCCCCAAAGACGATTTTCCTCTACCTAACATCGACATGTTGGTAGATGCTACCAGTGGACACGGCATGTTATCCTCCATGGATGGATGTAGCGGCTACAACCAGATAAGGATGTATGAGCATGATGCAATCAAATCCAAGACTTAAGTTATCCTCACAATGTCGCTGCCGCGAACCGTGAAGGAGATCCAAAGCTTCATGGTCAAGGTGAACTACATTCGACGTTTTATACCTAGTCTAGCCTAGCTCGTTGCTTCATTCACTCCCTTGCTGAAGAAAGAAGCAAGTTTCGTCTGGACCGCACTACAGCAGGAAGCGTTTCTGAAGATTCAACGAATATTGTCATCTTCAAATCATCACAAAGGGTTCGCCTATTATGTCAGCCGGACGAGAGCGGGCCCGGACATCTTCGGATCTATCGAGCCGACACCTCAAGGTGTAATTGCGCATCAATAGGGCGGTACTCACCAATCATGCTTTGTTAAAAAACCGCGCTTTCGGACATCCTATGAACTCCGTGAAGCCGCTAAACGCTCGACAGCGATAAAGACTCCCCCTGCTAGAAACAGCAAGCCTGCCAGTAATGAAGAGCCTCACGATGTTCGTGGAAGCATATATTTCACCAACGGGCAATACAACCTTCAGCCTTTTGTAAGCAGTTTCCTGTAGGAGGAAAACCACCGAGATACAATATCATTGACGAGGTGTCGAACTCGCAAAAATAAATTTCTCTACTTCTCTTTAACTAGCAAGCAGTATAATGTAAGTAGGATCGTCCCAAGGGAGGTATGAAGTTCAAGTTGTTATGCAAATACTCTTAGCAAAGATGATTTTGTTGTAGAAATGCTGAAAATTGTAAAATGTATTCAAATATGAGATGTAATTGATTAAAGGTTCATTCTAGACCACGGAATACAAACCAAATTGATAGATAGCTATGTTCTTCACATTATCATGTTACTAACAACCCTAGAATAATTAGTACGCTCAACTATTCCGTTATTATCTCCTAGCTCACCGGATACGAAGCGCTCGACACCGGTTCCTACTTGCCAAGTTTCCTAGAGGTACGCTTACTAGGTTTAACTTAAACAAGTGCTCTAAGTTCTGTGAGATAAGGTTGCTCCTAGTGATGAACTCAAAAGCAAGAATCACCTACTAGTGTTGATTTCTACATATGGGTACTTAACAAAGTCCCATCATCAATACCCACATATTACTACTTGTGTATATCTTCTCTAGACAATTACGGGTCGAAGAAAATCTAAACTAGCAAATAGATTAAGAATTAATGATTCAATTTCGAACTTAAACCCTTAACAAATAGTCCATAGACAATATTAGCCTGGTAGAAATCAATCAATAACATTAATGAATGCAAGAGAACAAGTTATTTCATATCAAATATAGATTCATATTTCGGGCTTCGAAATCGCCCTTAATCAAGAAGAGTTTTAGTTACTCATAATATTGGAGTTCATCATCAAATAATCATGGAAATAAAGTAAAGAAGATGAAAATATTAAATGAAAGCAAACCCTAGCTCCGGCTCTCTGCAAAACTCCAAGAAGAATACGTTTTTTTTTTTGTAGAAGTCCTCCCTTTTGTAGCTTTCTTTCTCCAAACTAGGTCATATCCTCAAAAGTCCAAGCCAAATATATCCACCAAGCCCATATAATTCATGTGTGGGAGTAGCCCAGTAGAAATCTCTTCCAAAAACAAGTCACCGGAAAACTGGTGTAATCGCCGGAACAAGGCCGGAAATATGCCTAATCCGCACCGGCCAAACGAGTCGGTACCTTGTCGATAGTCGATGAACCGACTAGGCTAACTGATCTGAGTAAAGTGGTTCAGGCCACAGTCTTCTGTTGCACCATCTTGACTTGTTGCCAGCCTCTCTTGCACATGCCTAAGCTTTGTGTTGCATCATTGTTTCATAACCAACTATGATGGTTGTTCAAGCATCTCACCTTCACAATCACCTGCAATCCTTGCCCAGCTCATTGCCCATACAAGGTCACCAACTCATCCTATGTAGCTCACCATCTGACTCCATTCCTTGGCTCATGCAAGAATCTTCAAATCCACCTGAGCATCGTCATCGCCTTGCTATTGAGCTACCCCAGAGTAACACCAGCTTGTCTGAACTGCTCTGCACCCTAACTATTGAGCATCTCGCTCCACCTGCTGTCCCAGATACAACACAACAATTTGTACGGCGGTAGCTCCAGTTAACTCCTACAATTTCAGTTCAACCTGCAATTCAGTAAGCCCCTGACAGTTCAGTTCAACACCTTGATACTGCAGACTATTCCTCGTAAAACATTCATATTCGTGTTCACTATCTCAGCTCCATTCTCTTCTATTTAACTATCGTCTCCAATCTGTAACCCATTCTAATCAAATCATCTGCATTAGTTCATGTGCCTTCACTGCAAGCCTGCAATGCTCCCGCTTCATTTCATGGCTTGAGCTTCAGTCACCATCACAGTACTAACAATGACTGCAAATCTTCTTCCCTGTGTTGTTCTAACACCAGAGAAACATCATATAACATCACATCTTCCCTTACCTGGCACCAAACTTACTCGCCACCACAAACCGCAATCGCTTGAATCGTGCTGTCGCCGCAACTACACACTCGGACAACACACACACCCGCATCTTCGCCCGAGTCCATAGGTCCCTGCGCAATAGCTTCATAACCGATTGCAGCTTTAGTCCATTACAGAGACCAACAAAATCACAACCGAGTGCCTTAACTATCACCAAGACAACCATCTCAAGCCTAGGACTCCAACCGCCTTTACCCCCGCAATTCCATACATAACCACAGCTCAACTATAACATTCCATTCCCGAGTCTTGCGATTTGCGACTCATTCTTCTCAACATCTCTAGCCGCACCCGAACCGCATCATCTCATCACTCGCGAACACCCATTACCGGGTCTCGGTTCTCACACAAAGTCCACTCCCTTGTTCGCTCCCGACACAAAGATCCAAACCCCTCTCGTGAACAACATACCAGCACCAGTTTCTCCTCCATTTCATGGCTGCAACACAGACTCAAAGCTCCACCAGAACCCCACTGAATTGTAGCATCATTACAAGTATTTCACTGCCATCGAACCCCTGGCAGCAACATCAGGTCCTTAGCTGTTTTCTCGGCCACAGCTGAGCTAAAATTCCATCACTAACTCGACCATTAACCCCATGGCAACAGTCGCCAGAACCTGTTAAATGCCAACACAAACCATTGCAAAGAACAACCCATTTTAGACAGATTTTTTAGTTGACAAGAAGATGGTGACAGGACTTTATTCGAATATCTGATGTGCAATTCTCCTCTTGCTTTAGCATCGACACTTTTACATCTTCCAAACTCACCCAAATTCCTACAAATTCAATTCACAAGAAACCCATTCAGCCATAACGATCAAAAACACCAATTAGTTCAGGTTTCTCATCCATTTTACTCAAATATCAAAGAAGAACACCATTATCATCTTCCCTGGTTCAAGTAGTCTTGAAACTCCATCAACTGCTCAGTATTTTTAACCCAATTCATCCTCAAACTCAGGCCAAGAACCCATATGAACTCAGCTACGGAACAACTCGTTCTCAGCCCCAAAATACCACAGGTACGGCCACCAAAACTCGTTTACTTAACAGCCTCAGATCCCTTCCTTGGCTGTGGTTGTTACCTGTTGCTTGCAGCGGCTATTTGAGCTAATGATGGACTCGATCTGACCTCCGTGAAATCCACCAGACCCATAGTTGGTCCCTCCGGCAACAACAGGAAACTAGGTTTGAGAAACTGATATCATGACCTAGAGAAAGAATGTGTACTCTGCTGGGAACAAATTGGTTTCAAACAAAACCTTAAGTTCCATTTTCTTTTTGCACATGTGTGACTGCCTTGGGTGAACTCCACTAATGCTTTTCTCTACTGAGTGTATAAACTGTCGAGCCACTCATTAGTGTCGTCAGCCCACAACTTATGGCCAACACATTTTATCCGCTATGCCACCGCACTCACAAGCGCCATTCCCAGTCCATGCCTTTGCGTTTCTTTGACAGCAACGAAGAGAATTAGAATTCTCATTTAGCTCTAGTTTCACCGTCAATGTTCATGGTCTCCAATTTATTGACATGAGCTTTAATCACATGCACTCGTTTTGGCGCTTTTTCTCCTTTGAATTCTTCTACCAACAACAGCCGTCTCTTACTCCTCAAATCCACTTCTTCTCTTCAATTTCTCTTCATCACTAAAGTTGTCTTGCTTTTCAGACAGATAAATTTGCATCACTAAAGCCGACATACTTTTCAGACAGAGATGAAGAAGTAAAAGTAAATAATGAGAAATAATCCGCCCTGCCCTTTTAAGCGACGTTTCTTCTTCTTTTGTTCCAAATGACTCCAAAGTACCTAAAACTCAAAAGCCAACATAAGATACATAATTTACAAGAAAACTTAGCAAAGAAAGCATAAACAAGAGATAAATATTAAGGTGTTTTAGACACCTATCAAATTCCCCCACACTTGGACTTTGCTAGTCCTCGAGCAAATCAAACAAAATAATTCTAAAACATACATACAACTCCGTCTCGTCGAGGCAACGGTTACTCTAAGCATGAATAACAGGCCTTTAAACCCCTAGGTGTCCCTAGTGGACGAGTTTTAGTCTCGTGAAGGTTTACAAGAGGTCTGCCTACAAAACCTATATTTCCAACTCCGTTTATTTGTGACAAATCAATGAACGAATCCAAAATGACTACTGGAGGAGGTACCTTGCACAAATTCAGTTCATATATAAGTAAATAAAGCTCTAATTAGATAGTCGAACAAGCCACAATACTCGGAAATTAACAAACCACAATCACAATGAAAAGATTAAGAAGATGGATATAGATGTAGATGTTGGCGAATGTTCACAAGTGATCGATGTTTCCCATATCTGTCTGAAGGTCACTACCAAGATGAACCTATGCATCCTATTGGATTGAGCTACTGGTCAATTCTAGTGTCAACACACTGGCATATACAAGGGAACCAGTGGTCAACAAACTTATTTCTACATCAACTCACCGGCATATACAAGGGAACCAGGAGTGACTTTATTCAACAATAATACTATTTTTCTTTTCTTTTCTTTTTCACTTTTCTTTTTTCACATTTTTTTTTTTTTTTTTTTTTTTTTTTTTTTTTTAGACGACATGATTAGATCTTTTGGATCCAAGCGCATGCTTCTTGTTAGCAAGTACGTGATAGTTACCTTGGATCCTGCATTCCACGCTTGTTTAGGCGACGGAGACAGGGACTACGTTTCACACATACTGCTATCCAAGTGTCTTTTTATTCCGTTTGGTCTAATTGGTCTCTTTCTCTTTTTTTTTTTTTTTTTTTTTTTTTTTTTTTTAGCAACTCAATCACTCTATTTCATCCTAGCAGTAAATAACACGTCGATGTTTAGTGACCCACCAAAGCACTTAGAGAACAATAGATAAATATGGAAAATAAAATAAAAATAGAATGCGACATGGTGATATTCCGAGATATGGTAACGACTATCATGTTATTTGTGATTCCTGAGCTATGTTCGTTCTTGTTAATTAATGGGTTCCTCAACTCCTGCAATCAAAATGATTCCATCCACTAATGGTGTCATCCTAAAGGCACAAGTTTCTAGATTTCGGAGTTCAAAAAGCACAAATTTTTCTTGGTCTTTCTTTTTCTATTTTTCTGATTTTTTTTTAAAGGCATAAAACAAACTAAAACAAACTATACAAACATATAAATGCTCCCCCACACTTAAACTTTACATTGTCCTCAATGTAAAATTGAATCGTCCAAAGAAAGTTCAAGGTGGGAAATTCAGCAAACGAAATGCAAAAACAAAGAAAAATAAAAGATAAAATGCTGAAAAAAATAAAAAATAAAAAGATAAAGGTAAAGATACAAAACCGGTGGGTTGCCTCCCACTTAGCGCTTGGTTTAACGTCGTCAGCCCGACGTTCAGCTCCAATTACTCCTCCAGAGGGAGTGGGTCACTCAATGTGATCATATCCTGATTCTCCGTCACAAACTGTTCATAGTATGGTTTCAAGCGATGGCCGTTAACCTTGGAAATCAGCCCTGTTTTGGGACTAGTTATCTCAACTGCACCATGTGCAAACACATTAGTAACAACAAATGGTCCAACCCATCTGGACCTAAGTTTACCCGGAAACAATTTAAGACGAGAATGGAATAAAAGTACTTTCTGCCCTATTTCAAAACTCTTTCTTCGAAATCATTTTATCATGGAAAGCCTTGGTCTTTTCTTTATAAATGCGTGAACTTTCATATGCATCATTTCGTATCTCTTCTAACTCATTGAGCTGAAGTTTCCTATGTTCACCAGCTGCATCTAATTCCATATTACATACCTTGATAGCCCAATAAGCTTTGTGTTCAAGTTCGACGGGAAGATGGCAAGGTTTACCATAGACAAGCCTAAAAGGAGACATACCGATGGGTGTCTTATAAGCTGTCTTATACGCCCACAAAGCGTCATTGAGTCTATAACTCCAATCCTTCCTTGTGACATTCACCGTCTTCTCTAAGATGGACTTAATCCCCCGGTTGGAAATTTCAGCTTGTCCACTCGTTTGTGGATGATATGGTGTGCCAACTTTATGAGAAATGTTATACTTCTTTAGAAGAGCGTGAAAAGATCTCTTGAAGTGCGAACCTCCATCACTAATCACCACTCGAGGTGTTCCAAACCTAGAAAAGATATGTTCCTTCACAAACTCACAAACAATATGAGAATCATTGGTAGGGGTGGCTTTAGCTACCACCCACTTAGAAACATAATCTACAAAGAAGAAGTATAAAAAATTTCCCATTGGAATTCACAAAAGGCCCCATAAAATCGATACCCCAAACATCAAAAATCTCAACAAATGAGAATTGGTGTTTGCGGCATTTGGTTTCTAGCACCAAGGTTGCCTGTCCTTTGACACCTATCACAAGCCTTACAACATAGATATGCATCCTTAAACAATGTAGGCCAATAAAAACCACTTTCGAGAACCTTGAGGGCTGTCCTCTTGGCTCCGAAATGGCCACCACAAGCATATGAGTGACAAAAATTCAGAATTGATTGGAACTCGGATTCAAGTACGCACCTGCGGATCATTTGATCGGAGCAATGCTTCCACAAATAAGGTTCATCCCATATATATTGCTTAGCAATCTTCTTGAGCTTGTGTTTTTGAAACGTAGACATGGAACTAGGTACTTGTCCCGTCACCAAGAAGTTAACAATATCAGCGTACCATGGAGTTGTGCCAACAACCGCAAGGAGTTGTTCATCCGGGAAGCTATCATGCAAAGGAATCGCTTCTTCGGACACAACCAATCTGCTTAAATGATCCGCTACAATATTCTCACTGCCCTTCTTGTCCTTGATTTGCAAGTTGAACTCTTGAAGAAGAAGAATCCACCTTATGAGCCTTGGCTTAGCATCCTTCTTTGTGAGCAAGTATCGAAGTGCAGCATGGTCGGAGAAAACAACCACCTTTGTACCCACTAAATAAGATCTAAACTTCTCGAGTGCAAACACTATGGCCAAAAGCTCCTTTTCAGTAGTGGAGTAGTTGATTTGTGCTCCGTTGAGAGTTCTAGAAGCATAATAAATGGCATATGGAACTTTGCCATCTCGCTGTCCCAACACGGCTCCAACGGCATAATCACTTGCATCGCACATCAACTCAAATGGCTTGCTCCAGTCCGGTGGTTTGATGATTGGTGCGGTAGTCAACAACTCTTTCAAGGTGTCGAAAGCTTCCTTGCATTCCTTGTCACAATCAAAGGCCACATCTTTTTGCAAGAGTCTACACAGGGGCATTGCAATCTTGGAGAAATCCTTGATGAATCTCCTATAAAAACCTGCATGACCAAGAAAAGAGCGAACCTCCCTCACATTTGTGGGGTATTGTAAGTTCCGAATCAAATCTATCTTAGCCTTGTCAACTTCTAACCCCTTAGAGGATACAACATGACCTAGCACAATCCCATGATTGACCATAAAGTGACATTTTTCCCAATTAAGCACAAGATTAGTTTCTACGCATCGTTTAAGAATAAGTGCAAGGTTATCTAAGCATTTGTCAAAATAATCACCATACACGCTGAAATCATCCATAAACACTTCTATGATGCTTTCCACATAATCTGAGAATATACTTACCATACAACGTTGAAAAGTGGCTGGTGCATTGCACAAGCCAAATGGCATACGTCTATACGCAAAAGTGCCAAAAGGGCAAGTAAACGTCGTCTTTTCTTGATCTTCCGGAGCTATTACAATCTGGTTATAACCTGAAAACCATCAAGGAAGCAAGAAAAAGCATGTCTAGCCAACCTTTCAAGCATTTGATCAATGAATGGTAAGGGAAAATGGTCCTTTCGGGTGGTAGAGTTGAGCTTTCGGTAATCAATGCACACTCTCCAACCGGTCTGGATTCTAGTTGGAACCAAGTCATTATCTTCGTTTTTCACCACCGTGATTCCGGACTTCTTTGGAACGACTTGAATCGGGCTCACCCATTTGCTATCGGATATGGATAGATCACCCCTACTTCCAACAACTTCAGGATTTCCTTCTTGACTACTTCCATCATTGGAGGGTTCAAGCGACGTTGAGCTTCTCTTGTTGGTTTTTCCCCCTCCTCAAGAAGTATTCGGTGCATACATGTGGAAGGACTGATTCCTTTGATATCGGCAATAGTCCACCCAATGGCAGACTTGTACTCTCTTAGCACTCGAACAAGCTTCTCCTCTTGCACCTTGGTAAGGTTGTTGGCAATGATCACCGGTAACTCTTCCTTGTCACCTAAATACACGTATTTAAGGTGATCCTAAGAGGTTTCAACTCAAGAATAGGTGCCTGCACAATCGACGGTAAAAGTTTCTCATTAGTAAGCGGCAAAGAAACATAAGACACATTATATTTTGGTGGAACTTCTTGTAATGAGTTAAGAGATAAAACAGCCTCTTTAAGCTCATCACAAATAGACAATTCACTTTCAATGTCTTTGTATTTTCCATAACCTAAACCTTCCACTATGGTGTTTTCTAAAGCATCTTCACCATTCAATTCAAAAATCTGTTGAGCTAGAGAATCAATAATATCAATTGAAAAACAGAATGCACATCACTAGGATATCTCATAGCTTCAAAGATATTGAAACTTATGATTTCGTCATCAAATTCCATAGTTAAGGCGCCTTTAAAAACATCTATCTTTGTTCTAGCGGTTCTCATGAACGGTCTACCCAACAAGAAGGGAGTAGACGATGGTGAATCTTCATCCATCATGTCAAGAACATAGAAATCAGCTGGAAATATGAGTTGATTAACCTGCACCAAAACATCTTCAATAACCCCTTTCGGTAAGAATTAGACCTATCGGCAAGTTGTATAACAATACCGGTATTCTTAAGAGGTCCAAGATTCAATGATTCATAAACGGAGGCAGGCATAACATTAATGGATGCTCCTAAATCTAACATAGCACGTTCAAACCTGATTTTACCAATAGTACATGGTATGGTGAAACTACCGGGATCTTTCAACTTAGGTGGGAGTTTCTTTTGAAGATATGCCGAAGCATTCTCCCCCACACTCATTACCTCGTTACCGGTCAATTTGTGCTTGTTAGTGCACAATTCCTTTAAGAACTTTGCCCAACGTGGAACTTGCCTTATCGCCTCAATGAGTGGAATGTTCACTTCAATCTTCTTAAAGATTTCCAAAAGCTCTTGGTACAATGTCTCCTTGTTCGACTTTGCAAACCTGCTAGGAAAAGGCGGAGAAGTAACATAAGTAGAAACATGAGTTTTAGAGTTAGAATTTGTTACCGGGTCAGCCTTTTTAGGGGCTGTTTCACCCTCTTCTTTCTCCAAATCAGGTTCATGGGACACCGGTGATGTTTCCGGTTTCTCTACTTGCTTCCCACTTTGTAACTCAATAGCATTGGCATTCTCCTTGTGATTTATTGGTTGCGAAGGAAGTTTTCCCTGCTTGTGCTTCCAATTTGCTCACGGCATTAGCTAATTGACCCATTTGTGTTCGGATGTCCTTCATATCCATTGCTGACTTTTGCTTATCTTGCACCATTGTGTTGAGAATGAGATTCAACTTGTCATCTATACTCGTGCCTTGAGTTTCTTGTGGTGGTCTTTGCATGAATTGATATCCTCCTTGTTGATTGAAAGTAGGATTTGCAGCAGCTTGCTTGTTTGCATAGCTGAAATTCGGATGATCACGCCAACCTGGGTTGTATGTGTTGGAGTACGGATCGTACCTCGGCCTTTGCTGATTTTGGTACATAGCACTTGCTTGCTCAACATCTTCGGTATATGATGATGGTATGACAATTTGCAGCTATTTGAGTCATCATTCTCTCCATGTTTCCCATCCTTTGTTCCATGTGTGAAGAATTGCCAACTTCATTCACCTTCCTTACTGCGATTCATCTCGAGTGTAGAATTATTGAGTGTTCGCAGCCATATTCTCCAACAAACTTGTAGCTTCCGCAATGGTCTTGTTGGTAAGTGCACCACCACTTGCGGCATCGATCAAATTTCTATCATTAGAAAGCAACCCCTCGTAGAAATATTGAATCACAAGTTGATCACTGATTTGGTGGTGTGGACAACTAGCTAAAAGCTTCTTGTAGCGCTCCCAATACTCATGGAGAGTCTCTCCCGATACTTGCCTAATACCACAAATCTCCTTGCGAATCACAAATGCTTTTGATGCTTTGGAAAATACTTCTCAAGGAACAATTTCTTCATCCCATTCCATGTGGTTATGCTTCCAAATGGGTAAGCAAAAGAACCACTCTCCCGATATCTAAAAGAGAGAAAGGAAAAGTCGTCATCATAGCCATATCCGCATCTGCAGCTTGCTTGCTTCATACTAGTCACCACATGATGGAATTGTTGCAAGTGACGATTAGGATCTTCTCCCGCTAAACCTCTGAATTTGGGCAGCAAGTTAATCAATTGTGGTTTCAACTCAATGGTTCCATTCAAATTGAATACATAAAGGTCAGCGATCTAGGTTTGGAGAAGTGAGCTCCTTGAGTGTTCTTGGAGCAGGTGGTCGACCTCCCATTGTGTTGTCTTCCTCTTCGTCCGAGTCCGAGAATTCACTTGGTGTAGAACTTTGAGGAAGTGGAGTGTTGATCGCTCGAATGAAATCCTTAAGTAAAGTGCCCGAACGAAGACGTATACCAATTGGACTTGGTCCGCCCTCTCCACGCATTCACCAAAGAAATAGTACCTGAAAATCGATTCTAAGAGGTTGAATAAGTAAACTGAAATCGTAATCAAAAGCAAAAATAACAACTAAGAATAAAAATAACAACTAAACTTGCCACGCTCCCCCGGAACGGCGCCAATTTTGACGAGGTGTCGAACTCGCAAAAATAAATTTCTCTACTTCTCTTTAACTAGCAAGCAAAGTATAATGTAAGTAGGATCGTCCCAAGGGAGGTATGAAGTTCAAGTTGTTATGCAAATACTCTTAGCAAAGATGATTTTGTTGTAGAAATGCTTTGAAAATTGTAAAATGTATTCAAATATGAGATGTAATTGATTAAAGGTTCATTCTAGACCACGGAATACAAACCAAATTGATAGATAGCTATGTTCTTCACATTATCATGTTACTAACAACCCTAGAATAATTAGTACGCTCAACTATTCCGTTATTATCTCCTAGCTCACCGGATACGGAAGCGCTCGACTACCGGTTCCTACTTGCCAAGTTTCCTAGAGGTACGCTTACTAGGTTTAACTTAAACAAGTGCTCTAAGTTCTGTGAGATAAGGTTGCTCCTAGTGATGAACTCAAAAGCAAGAATCACCTACTAGTGTTGATTTCTACATATGGGTACTTAACAAAGTCCCATCATCAATACCCACATATTACTACTTGTGTATATCTTCTCTAGACAATTACGGGTCGAAGAAAATCTAAACTAGCAAATAGATTAAGAATTAATGATTCAATTTCGAACTTAAACCCTTAACAAATAGTCCATAGACAATATTAGCCTGGTAGAAATCAATCAATAACATTAATGAATGCAAGAGAACAAGTTATTTCATATCAAATATAGATTCATATTTCGGGCTTCGAAATCGCCCTTAATCAAGAAGAGTTTTAATTACTCATAATATTGGAGTTCATCATCAAATAATCATGGAAATAAAGTAAAGAAGATGAAAATATTAAATGAAAGCAAACCCTAGCTCCGGCTCTCTGCAAAACTCCAAGAAGAATACGTTTTTTTTTAAGTTGTAGAAGTCCTCCCTTTTTGTAGCTTTCTTTCTCCAAACTAGGTCATATCCTCAAAAGTCCAAGCCAAATATATCCACCAAGCCCATATAATTCATGTGTGGGAGTAGCCCAGTAGAAATCTCTTCCAAAAACAAGTCACCGGAAAACTGGTGTAATCGCCGAACAAGGCCGGAAATATGCCTAATCCGCACCGGCCAAACGAGTCGTACCTTGTCGATAGTCGATGAACTTGACTAGGCTAACTGATCCGAGTAAAGTGGTTCAGGCCACGCCTCTTCGTTGCACCATCTTGACTTGTTGCCAGCCTCTCTTGCACATGCCTAAGCTTTGTGTTGCATCATTGTTTCATAACCAACTATGATGGTTGTTCAAGCATCTCACCTTCACAATCACCTGCAATCCTTGCCCAGCTCATTGCCCATACAAGGTCACCAACTCATCCTCTGTAGCTCACCATCTGACTCCATTCCTTGGCTCATGCAAGAATCTTCAAATCCACCTGAGCATCGTCATCGCCTTGCTATTGAGCTACCCCAGAGTAACACCAGCTTGTCTGAACTGCTCTGCACCCTAACTATTGAGCATCTCGCTCCACCTGCTGTCCCAGATACAACACAACAATTTGTACGGCGGCAGCTCCAGTTAACTCCTACAATTTCAGTTCAACCTGCAATTCAGTAAGCCCCCGACGCCTGGTTCAACACCTTGATACTCGCAGCTATTCCCTGTAAAACATTCATATTCAGGTTCACTATCTCAACTCCATTCTCTTCTATTTAACTATCGTCTCCAATCTGTAACCCATTCTAATCAAATCAACTGCATTAGTTCATGTGCCTTCACTGCAAGCCTGCAATGCTCCCGCTTCATTTCATGGCTTGAGCTTCAGTCACCATCACAGTACTAACAATGACTGCAACTCTTCTTCCCTGTGTTGTTCTAACACCAGCAAACATCATATAACATCACAGCTTCCCTTACCTGGCACCAGCTTACTCGCCACCACAAACTGCAATCGCTTGAATCGTCTGTCGCTGCAACTACACACTCAGACAACACACAACACCTGCATCTTCAGTTCGAGTCCATAGGTCCCTGCAATAGCTTCATAACCAGTTGCAACTTTAGTCCATTACAGAGACCAACAAAATCACAACCAATGTGCCTTAACTATCACCAAAGACAACCATCTCAAGCCTAGGACTCCAGCCGCTTTACCCCCGCAATTCCATACATAACCACAGCTCAACTGTAACATTCCATTCCCGAGTCTTGCGATTTGCGACTCATTCTTCTCAACATCTCTAGCTGCACCTGAACTGCATCATCTCATCACTGCGAACACCCATTACCAGTCTCAGTTCTCACACAAAGTCCACTCCCTTGTTCGCTCCTGACACAGTATCCAAACCCCTCTGTGAACAACATACCAGCACCAGTTTCTCCTCCATTTCATGGCTGCAACACAGACTCAAAGCTCCACCAGAACCCCACTGAATTGTAGCATCATTACAAGTATTTCACTGCCATCGAACCCTGGCAGCAACATCAGGTCCTTAGCTGTTTTCTCGGCCACAGCTGAGCTAAAATTCCATCACTAACTCGACCATTAACCCCATGGCAACAGTCGCCAGAACCTGTTAAATGCCAACACAAACCATTGCAGCAACAACCCATTTTAGACAGATTTTTAGTTGACAAGAAGATGGTGACAGGACTTTATTCGAATATCTGATGTGCAATTCTCCTCTTGCTTTAGCATCGACACTTTTACATCTTCCAAACTCACCCAAATTCCTACAAATTCAATTCACAGTAAACCCATTCAGCCATAACGATCAAAAACACCAATTAGTTCAGTTTCTCATCCATTTTACTCAAATATCGCAGAACACCATTATCATCTTCCCTGGTTCAAGTAGTCTTGAAACTCCATCAACTGCTCAGTATTTTTAACCCAATTCATCCTCAAACTCAGGCCAAGAACCCATATGAACTCAGCTACGGAACAACTCGTTCTCAGCCCCAAAATACCACAGGTACGGCCACCAAAACTCGTTTACTTAACAGCCTCAGATCCCTTCCTTGGCTGTGGTTGTTACCTGTTGCTTGCAGCGGCTATTTGAGCTAATGATGGACTCGATCTGACCTCCGTGAAATCCACCAGACCCATAGCTGGTCCCTCCGGCAACAACAGGAAACTAGGTTTGAGAAACTGATATCATGACCTAGAGAAAGAATGTGTACTCTGCTGGGAACAAATTGGTTTCAAACAAAACCTTAAGTTCCATTTTCTTTTTGCACATGTGTGACTCACTTGGGTGAACTCCACTAATGCTTTTCTCTACTGAGTGTAGAAACTGTCGAGCCACTGTTAGTGTCAGGCCCACAACTTATGGCCAACACATTTTATCCGCTATGCCACTGCACCTGCGCGCCATTCCCAGTCCATGCCTTTGCGTTTCTTTGACAAAGAACGAAGAGAATTAGAATTCTCATTTAGCTCTAGTTTCACCGTCAATGTTCATGGTCTCCAATTTATTGACATGAGCTTTAACCACATGCACTCGTTTTGGCGCTTTTTCTCATTTGAATTCTTCTACCAACAACAGCCGTCTCTTACTCCTCAAATCCACTTCTTCTCTTCAATTTCTCTTCATCACTAAAGTTGTCTTGCTTTTCAGACAGATAAATTTGCATCACTAAAGCCGACATACTTTTCAGACAGAGATGAAGAAGTAAAAGTAAATAATGAGAAATAATCCGCCCTGCCCTTTTAAGCGACGTTTCTTCTTCTTTTGTTCCAAATGACTCCAAAGTACCTAAAACTCAAAAGCCAACATAAGATACATAATTTACAAGAAAACTTAGCAAAGAAAGCATAAACAAGAGATAAATATTAAGGTGTTTTAGACACCTATCAATCATGCACGTCAATTCCAACTCTAGTACCGCATGCACGACTGCCACAATGATGAAACAACGTCCAAGATATTCCATGTCTGGCTCGACGGCAGCAACATCAATGAGAGACGCTTTCAGAATTTCGTCTTCCATAGAAGAAGTAGTTGCGTTACCAAAAGAGATTGCACCTGGGTCATAAGAGGTACATACAGATTCTCCATGTCAAGAGCTTCATCATTAGTTAAGTCATTCGCATGAAGGAACTTCCCTACTCCTCAAAGACACTATCCAAAGATGATAATGGCAAAGGAGTATGACGCTTGGCACTGCCCATCTCAAAGATGGTGAATTTAGAGATATGCAAGCACGCTATCATTTCAAGATGTCCAAAGACGAGGATATACTCAAGAGTGCAGACGTATTGTCAAAGGCCGGTGATATTCCTGGACGTATATGAAGCGCAACGCAGGCGTAAAGACGGCCTCATGAACCCAACGTGACAACATCTATTAAGTCGAAAGCTCAGTGGATACTCGTGGGAAGGGGACTGTCTCCCTCTTCTCTATTCCATGAAGAAACATCAAGAAAGCCATCGGTTCCAGCTTCTCCCTCTAATAACGAGACGATCTCTACCATTGTATGAAGGGTGCCAAGTTCGTGCAAGTTGCCACCACGCCTCTCCCTGCCAGTCTCTTCTAATCACATATGCTGCCAAGAACCGTTGTTGCTCGTCGATTGATACCATCCAGAGCTTCACCAAATCAATGACCACTACGTACAAAAGACCCATCGGGCATACAAGATAGAGCCACGTAGACCACGCTTGGGGACTGAGGCTCAGCATGAAATTACTTCGCCGTCAGTCAAGAACTTCTTCAGCACAAGAGAGATGGTCAATCAAGAAGCATGTAATTCGCAAGGGGAAACCAAACAGAAGAAGAAGCCGTTTCAACGCTCCCTCCAGCAGAAGCCGCTTCAATGCTCTCTCTCCAGAAGAAGGTGTTTCAGCTCTCTCCAGAAGAAGTCGCTTCAACACTTCAACGCTCTCCGGGACCTGCTTGCTCCAGAAGCTGCTTCGACGCTCTCTGCAGGACCCACATTCATATTTGAGCACACAAGGTTCATTTTTGAGCAAAGCAAGCACGCGGTGGGTCCCACATTCGAGCGAAGCAAAACAGGCTGCAAGGTCGGTGTTTGGTCAAGGCAGCAAGGTCGGTGTTTGGTCAAGATAGCAGGGTCGGTGTTTGGTCGAAGTAGCAAGGATGACACTCGAGCAAGCACATCAACCGTATGGGCAAAACAGGCACAACAAGCCCATGTTCGATCAAGCAGGCGCAGTAGCCCCACTTACGAAGCAGGCACAACAAGCCCAAGTTCGATCAAGCAGGCGCATGATGAGTCCCACGATCGAGCGAAAAAATCATTGCTTTGGTCTTCATCAATAAGGGACGAGCACAAAAGAGCCCCACGAACGAAGCGGATCTCGGCCGAAGCGAGGCATAGCAAAGGTCCATCGAAGACAAGGGTAAAGCGAGCAAGACCGACATCATGCTAGGGGAACGCTTTTGAGCAAAGAAGATTCGAGAATTGAGATCAAGTCAAGCTGAACGCCTCTTGAACGTGACATGATCCAAGGACAGACGACCCGATCCATACCCTTGGTTAAAGTCTCTCCTTGAATGAACTCGAAACCGAAAAGAACACAGCCGCCAAGAATCTCTTCCTTCGTAACATCTAACTTTGTCTCAAAAGTTTTACCTTTATTTGTCACCATATAATGCCTACCCACAATAGTGTAACCTTAATGTTGATGGTGGATTTTAGTTTGGGGCTAAAATTGTAAAACCAAATTTATGCCTCCCAATCGCATTGCCACATCGACATCCTGCAAAGGATAAAGCCACCGATAAGTGATGAATACTTCTTCACTTTACTAATTCACCTAGAATGGAGCATGTGGCAACAATCCCAAATTCTTGATTCTCAAATGTGAATTAAATACACAAAATTCATCCAGTTGGAGCATGTGGAAACAATCCCATAGCAAAAGTCAACGCCTCTCTCGCTCGCCGTCTTGCGAAGAAGACCATCATTCTCTTAAGATTTGTTCATTTGATCTCTAGATTTTCCGCTCTCGCTTCTAATTCTCTCTCTTTCGCGAGCTAGTCGCGCTTGTTCAATGTAGTGTCTCTCAATGTCATCTTCGATCTCTCGGCTTCAATTCTTCTCCCATGCAAGATCATTCTTCCTTCAAAGGGAACGCCGCCGCAACGCCTCTTGAACGTGACATGATCCAAGGACAGGACGACCTTCTCCATCATTTCTCATGTTCCCTTGTCTCCCGGGTAACATCTAACTTTGTCTCAAAAGTTTTACCTTTATTTGTCACCATATAATGCCTACCCCACAATAGTGTAACCAATATGAGCTAGGCAGGGGACTTAATGTTGATGGTGGATTTTAGTTTGGGGCTAAAATTGTAAAACCAAATTTATGCACTGACATCCTGCAAAGGATAAAGCCACTGATAAGTGATGAATACTTCTTCACTTTACTAATTCACCTAGAATGGAGCATGTGGCAACAATCCCGATGTGTAACCAATTGAGCTCGTGAATTAAATACACAAAATTCATCCAGGTTGGAGCATGTGGAAACAATCCCATATACCCTGTGAATTTATAGCATTATTAATTAATGCATGACCAGCCTTATATTTCCTGTGATGTTCCCGCTGAACTGTCATTATTGGTGCGGCATGACGACTGAGTGTTGCTCTCAACAGAGTAACACGAATCTCCAAGTGTCACTAATGAGGCATGCACGAAATACCCATACAGGCTACAACTCTCGGTGTGTTATACTAGCCCGATTGAGCATACATCTCTCGGTGTGTTATACTAGCCCGATTGAGCATACATCTCTCGGTGTGTTATACTAGCCCGATCGAGCATATGGACTGTCCATTTCAGTCTCATAAATAATCACGACCACACAAGTTGGCCGCATGATTTAACCAGCCTAGACGATCCTCATCACGAGCAGGCTACCACCGTAATGACCACCAGCGGGCCCGTTTATGCCCTGGTCGGTCGAATACATACCATGCCTCCCAAATAACCACCGAACACCAGCCTAAAGTAGGATGGTTGGACTGG
Source organism: Papaver armeniacum (assembly GCA_023531295.1). Lineage (NCBI taxonomy): Eukaryota > Viridiplantae > Streptophyta > Magnoliopsida > Ranunculales > Papaveraceae > Papaver > Papaver armeniacum. Next base: position 735,665 of record JAJJWW010010726.1, on the reverse strand, counting down.
TGTGGAGCAGCTTGGAAAAGCTTGTGCGCATAAGACCGCCAACGACAGTCTCAAAACCAGCCACGGTCGTCCAACTTCACCGGCATGATTGGACGGCGTGGATTATCCCATGACCGGTCGGACAAGCTTGTCCTGCACACAGGGGGGCCCCCTCTCTACCTTCCTGGTTGACCATCTCCTGACCTAGCCATAGAGCAACGTGCTTTTGCCCAAAGTATGGCCGGCGTAATGCTTAAAGGGTCACAGGAAATTCCACTAAGGTCTCAAATTGATCACGACCATCCAACTTCACCAAAGATGTTTGGATGGATTAGATCGAGCCTAGGGACCGTCGGTCGGGTATCACCATGTTCACCATCGACCCAATGTGGGCCCCACATGGTCGGCCTCCCCAAAGGAGGAGCATAGCCTGCCAAACCGTTAGGCTGAAGTCGTGTACACACGACCGATCCAGAACCCTAATTAGGGTTTGCGGCATATTACATGTGTCGCTAATCGATCACGAGCGTCCATCTTCGCAAGCATAAATGGAGGGTGTAGATGTAGATTCAAAGGGTCCCGAGCATGTCAACACGATCACCATGGGCCCATCTACACGCCTGACTGATCGACCAAGGCCAACCATGGCTGGACGTCTCGAAACGTGCGCCCGAAGTAGGCATGACGTGCGGTCCTCAACTCCTTTGTGGCATGGGATTTCTGTCGCAAATCAATCTCAGCCGCTCCTCTTTGCCGGAAAAATTGATTGGTTTAGATCACACTTTCATGGGATAGTGAGGTATGGACGTGTACACCGGAAAGCCATCTGCACGCATGCCCGGTCGGTCCTGTCAAAAACGTCTCCCATGCTTGGATTCGACCAAGCTGAAGAGTGATGCTTGCGCACCTCTTCATAACCCTAAAACTTCATCAACGGTCGCAGATGAGCGTCACAGATCATCTCGTCCGTCCAACTCTACCAGCTTGGTTAAGAAGCCATGGTTAGGAGTTAAGCGACCAATGAGGCATCCCCATGATCACCGTCCGCCACTCTTCCACATAGAGTGATCGGCCAAAGTATGGATCGCCCATGCAGCCTCCAAACGATCACTCGAAGATGGTTGGACATGATGCTGTTTTAAGACGCTTGATCGTGACTTACTCCGTTAAGCCTTAAAACAGCGATGTTTCATACATGCTGAATATATTCAATGCATTACATGCATAGAATACACGCGATATTTCATAAATATCGGTTTCCCAAATAACTTAGTTATTTAAACCTAGCACCGTATGCTACCTTCCGTGGGTCCCACAATCCACACAATCGAGACATCAGCATGTCACAAACTGGGGGATACTTACTGGGGTATTGGTCTGGCGATTTACATCGTGCAGCGCACAACGCGCCATCACAAGAATGTGTTTGGAAGTCATGGACGGTTAGTGATGACGGGAGAAGTGGGCAAGACTGGTCGTGTGACACTAACACATAACTCTACTACTCCATCACTCTACTTCCTCCACTTCCCATGAGAGACGTGGGTTAGGATTAATGACTTGTATAAATAGGTACTCCTCCCTATTTCCAAAAACAAGACAAAACAGAAAATCAAGTGTTGATACAATCGTATCCCAACACCGAATCGATAGCTTACATTCTCGCAGCCGCCTAACTTTACGATACAATTCTACCACACCAACACCTTCACAATCTCAACACCTTCTTCGCTTCCCTCCCTAAGATCAACCCCATCTCCTTCACTTTGTGACCGAAGCAAGTCTCGAAATGACCATTTCTTGGTTTAGGCCAGAGTTGTATAGATTGATTTCTCGAATCACAAGCACTCCCATGCAAAAGTGCATTTGTTTAAGGTTTAGATTCATTTCTCATTCACACACCCAAATTACCAAAACCGGCAAAAATAGTTTTCACCCTTAAATACCAAAGGTAACCATATCGTACGGATTTGATCTTTCTCAAAAGCAATCCAAGGTGTTCCAATATATTAAAAGTTTTTTCAAAAGCTATATGGAGATCTTCGTCTATAAATCCCTTTTCGTCGCATTCCTTAAGAAGACTGGATACCAATCTTTTAAGACAGCGTAGCTTATTAATTTTAACGTAACGTTTCCCGTGTTTAACCTTGTTGAAGGAACTTTTATTTTTTATTAAAGATTTTTTACTTCCAATCAAGTCATTGGATAAATCGAGAGTTTTCCGAGGGCCGAAATACCCTGAAGAAAACAGACTCTAACAAATCTTTAAGAATTTCTGGTGTACATAAGTCGAGATTTTACTCATGTCCATAAATTCAGACTGCTTCAAACACAGACTTATTAGGTCTTATCGTGTTTGCCTGCTCTAATACCAATTGAGAACATTGGGGGTACCAAAATACACCACTAACTTTTTCGTAGGCAATATATATGGACAAACTCAACACAACTCCGAGAGTAAAAACTCAATCAAGGAAAGTGTCTAGAGTTCTATCTCTGTCTCTCTTGTTGTTAGAACGTTTACAAAACTGAATTTGTGAACCTAACTGCAAAGAGAGTTCTTGGACGGTACCAAAGACCAAGGATCAATCAAGTCTTATCCAACAAACTAGGTTAGACCTATCTACTATGATTGATCAAACACACAACCTGTAATATTTCAATTATAAAGATAAACAATATAATGCGGAAAAAGAAATAACACAGAGTTAACGTGGAAAACGCAAATGCAGAAAAACCCCGGGACCTAGTACAGATTGAACACCAAACTGTATTAATCTGCTACAGACACTAGCCAACATGGTTAGCCGAAACTAAGCTAAGATAGCTTAGGTTGCTTTAGGTTTAAGCTAAGATAGCTTTGGAACCAAGCAAACAATATTCCATGTTAGATGAAAGATTTGAATCTTATTCACATAAACAAGATGTACACTATGGTTAGGTAAACCGTAACCGAATCATGTATAAATACTATGTCCAACATGGTTAGCCGAAACTAGCCGGTTTGAACTTTAAAAGCTTAACACTCATTTTCATGTTCACAAAGACATAAATCTTGAGTCACAATTATGTGTTCAAATGAGTTTAGTGTTAATTAGAGAATTGATGAAATGCATGCCATCTCATAGAAATAATTTAATCGCAATTGAATCAAAATGGACATAGTTTGTAAATGTATTCGTGAGTCGGCTGAGTCACAATACGCGGACCGGTTTGCATACTTATAAGCAGTTTCCAAGTTCCGGAGTTGACATAACTTTTCAGTTCACGTACCGGTTTGCAAACTTAGGTGCAACTCAAAGTTCCTAAGTCTACAGAACTTTTCAGTTTACGTACCGGTTTGCAAACTTAAGACTTTTACCGTTTATGGAGTTCACATAACATTTTCAGTCTGTGTACCGGTTTGGGTACTTTAACTGGTTCTAGAACTGTATTGGCTCGCATACTGGTTTGATACTTTAACCCGGTTCCCTTACCACAATTCTAAAATGGTTTGTATACGAATATACATACCTATCCGGATCACAAAATAATTAGATTTTACCATGATATGCACACGAGTATGCGTATCACACAAATCTGAAAGTCGATATATAACTACTCCGCTACGTGTACAAGTACATGTAATACGACTTCAGACATATAACAGTTTTCTTCAGTTTGTAAGACTGATAACACCGTCTTGTATTCTTAATATAGTAGTTCTATATTTCTCTAAATCAATTCAAAACATTCCTGAATAACATAAATGACACATATCACTGTTCTAGGCTATTTTTGAATTATAAACTTGAATCATGATTTGGTTCCGAACAATAAATTGTTCTCCACCGAAATTGATCAAGTATGAACAAATGTTCATTAAGCTTACTTAATGTATTTCGATAAATTCATAAACTAAATGATTAGTTCCCGACTCGAAATTCTTGTTTATGCAAGCTAGTCTAATTAGTTATGAGACAATCATCTCAAGGATAGAAAAGTGAATATAACTTGAGAAATAGGTGGTTCAGTCTTAACTTACCTTTTGTTGATGAAGTTCTCCAAAATCTTCGGTTGATCTTCGCTTTCAAACGATAGAACGAAAATGATGACTGGCTCATTTCCCAACTACACTATCCTAGACCGAGAATTAACTAATTATAGACCAGAAATCAAGATATAGTTTTGACAAATAAATTTGACAACAAGCTTGATATAACAACACTTGTGAGTTCGACCGAGCAATGCTCTAACACGCGTGGTTTGTATCTTCGTTTTCATTCAATCCATCGCATTCTCACGCCATTCCTTGATCAGGTACGAGAAATTGATCGTGAAAAATTCATCGGTGTAACTAAAGCTGAAGTGATCCAAACAGCTCTGGATAATTGGGAGGAAACTCAGGGTAAACCTTTTGCTTACGAAGCTTGTTTCAACATTCTAAAAAATCTTCCATCTCAATCACATTTGTACTGCACCCGAAGGGCTCTCCATGTCTTTACTATGGAAGAAGATGTTACTCTTGTTCGATGTTGGATATATCATATAACGAGAAGTATGAACAGTGACCATTTCTGGGAAAGAGTGTTGCAAAGGTTTGTAGCGCATAAAAATGAGTATTTAAGAAACAACAAGAGCTTAGAACTAAGATTTGCATTCATCAGTAAGGATATCAAACATTATACAGAATTTTTATGGATGGTTCAACGTGATAATTCAGGATTGTCCAACGAAGAACTGGTGAGTATCTTAATACCTTTGTCCTCATTGAGCAACTACATCATAAATTAATTAAAATCATATTAACTAACTTGTTCTTTATCTGTTTTCCAGAAAACCATGTTTCAAACCAAGTTTATTGAAGAAAACGAAAGAGAAGTTAAGCATTTTGAATGCTCGATGTTATTGTTGTCGTTATGAAATCAAGTTACTATATATGTAAGGAAATGTAACAAGTATCGCTTAATATAAAATGTAAGTCAACTTTTGCGGTCTAAATATTTTTACTAAATAATATTACTGCCACTTCTTTTACAAGATATAAACTTGACAATAATAAGAACTTAAATAATGACATCAATAAAAATCTAGTACAATCTTTGGCCTTCTACTTTTCTTCATTTGACATAACTTCCATTCAACGTGCTCGTGAACCGTTTCTCATTTGTTTTTGAATTTTTGGTTGTTAACTTTCAAAACTGGAGTTTTTTTTTTTTTTTTTTTTTTTTTAACGGGAAATTTTCCTGGTTTAACTTCTAAAACTTGCACTGCTCTTTCCTTTTTACCATTTTCATTTTTTTTTTAAAATTACCACATATCTTATTTAACAGTTTTGCTTCACAGAAAAGAGAAATTTCCTTATGAGACATTTCAAGAGAAAGATTAGTGGAAAAAATTCAAGAGAATATTGAATTTTGGTGCGAGTTGTATGTTTAAATGGATTGAATATTTATAAGTGAAGAAATAGCCGTTAGGAAATCCTACCGTTGGTGGAGCAGATGGAGACGACCGGCTCACATTGGGCCGAGTCTCGTCTCAGCTGCTCCGGCCGGCTTATTTTGACTCGAAAAGCACTCTCTCCAATGCCCAAAATTTAGTTTGTCCACCCAGCTGGACAAGCACATCTCTAAATTAGATGGTGCCCACTGGAGTTGCTCTAACAACTCCGTAACTGTTAGATAGTCTTTCTATGTTTGTAAGATTGGGTCTACATTTTGTATTTTCCTATTTCTCTTTTGCTCTCCTGTGTTTTCTTTTGAAGCATGTGTTAGAGCATTACTCGGTCGAACTCACAAGTGTTGCTATCTCAAGCTTGTTGTAAAATTTGGTTGATCAAAACTATATCTTGATTTCTAGTCTACATTTAGTCAAGTCTCGGATTAGGATAAAAGTATGTAGTTGAGTATCGGATATCACTGCGTTCTACCGTTTTAAGGCGAAGATCAACCGAAGCTTTTGGAGAAATTCATCAACAAAAGGTAAGTGAAGATTGAACCACGTATTTCTCAAGCTTTCACCTTTCTATCTATGATACATTATCGCATGACTAAAGTAGATGTTACATGCATAATAGAAATTTCGAGTCAAGTTTATCTTGAATATCGTTCTCGAAATATGACTGACTAAGCTTAAGAACATTTGATCATACTTGATGAATTTGGTTAAGAAAAAGTTATTGTTTATGACCTATATTATGATTCAAGATTTAATCATTTGAAAGTAGCTTGGAAAAGTGACATGTGTCATTGATGTTATTCGGGAATGTTTCGAATTGATTATTAAAGAGATATAAAACTACAGTAAAAATGGATACATGACAATAATCATACCAGTTCACATACTGGGAGAATTGTTATAAGTCCGAGCCGCAGTACATGTACCCAGTACACATACCGCGCATAGCTATAGTTCGACAACGACTTTTTGTTACGCATACCCGGTATCCATACCATAAAAAGTTTGTTGACTCGTGAACTAGGAATGTACGCATACCTAGTATGCAAACCGGAAAAGATCTGTTGGTTTCTAAACCGAAAAGGTATGCATACCTAGTATGCAAACCAGAAAATGTATGTGGATTCCTGAACCCATTTTTGTCTTAAGGGTACACATAACCAGTACACGTACTATGACAAAAATACTCACGAATGCAATGTACACGTACCGTGTTGATGGTGGATTTTCATTTAAAGGCTAAAATTGTAAAGGCCAAAATTATGCGCTAACATCTTGCAAAAGACCAAGCCATTAATAAGTGATGAATACTTCTTCACTTTACTAATTCACCTAGAATAGAGCATGTGGCAACAATCCCAAAAGATTCTCGTGAATTAAATACACACAATTCATCCAGGTTGGAGCATGTAACAACAATCCCATATACCCCGTGAATTTACTGAAGATTATTAATTAATGCATGACCAAATTTAGTATTTCCCGTACTCATTACACGGTGCGGCATGATGACCGAGTGTTGTTCTCAGCAGAGCAACACGAATCTCCAAGCATTAATAATAAAACATGTACGAAATACCCATACAAAGCTACAACTCTCGGTGTGTTATACTAGCCCGATTGAGCATGTTTGAACCTGAACTGACCATATCAGTCTCAGAAACGATCATGACCATCCAACTTCACCGGCATGATTGGATGGCCCAGATCGAATCCATAACCCTTAAGCAGGTATAGGAGTATTCACCACCGACTCAATGCGGGCCCCGCATGGTCGGCCTCCCCAAGAGGGAAGCAACGCTTACCAGTTTGTCCAGCCAAAACAACATGGACATGAAACCCTAAACTAGGGTTACGGCACATTACATGTGTCGCAAATCAGTCTCAACCATCCATCTTCGCAGGCATAGATGGAGGGTGTAGATGTAGATTCAAAGGGCCCGGAACATGTTAACACAAACACTTTGGGCCCGCCTACACACATGAACAATCGGTCAGGACCAACCATGTTTGGTTGTCCAAATTCGTGCGTGCAAAACAATGCATGAAGCACGACCGACCAAAACCCTAATTAGGGTTTGTATCGATCACAAGCGTCCGTTTTCTCCTGATCGAATGAGGGGCTTAGGAGACAATTGAGCAGGTCCAGTGAGCATCAGTATGATCACCGTGGAACTATATATCTCCTCACCAGATCGACCAAAGCATACCATGCCTGGTTTCTCCAAAACGCACGCCCAAACTAGTGTGGTCGCGCTTCCCAAATCACAAAACCGATCTCGACCACTCAACTTCTCCGCACAAATTGAGCGGCTTAGATCACGTTTCTATGAGGCAACGAAGTACAAAGCGTGAACACCAGCCTACCACCCACACGCCGAATCAATCGGCGGAACCGACTGTGGCTTGGTCGTCTTGAAGCGCGCGCCCGAAGTGGGCATGATGCGCGACTTTTGCGGCACTAGATTTCTGTTGAAAATCGATCCCAACCGCTCCTCTTTGCCGGTCAAATTGAGTGGCCTAGATCGCACCTTCATGGGACAAAGTGAGGTACGGACGTGTACACCGCATGCCGTCTACACGCATTCCCGGTCGGTCCTTTCCAAAACACCTCCCATGCTTGGTTTCGACCAAGTCAAGAGTGATGCCTGCGCACCTCTTCAAAAGCCCTAAAACTTCATCAACGGTCGCAGATGAGTGTCACGGATCATCTCGTCCGTCCAACTCTACCAAATTGGTCAAGCAGCCCCGGTTAGGAGTTAAGAGACCAAAGAAGGAGTCACCACAATCACCGTCCACCACTCTTCCACATGGAGTGATCGGTCAAGTCGGGGCTTACCCGTATAGCCTCCAAACGATCACTCGAAGATGGCTGGACATGATGTTATTTTAAGACGCTTAAATTCGTGACTTACTCCTATAAGCCTTAAAAACAAAGAATGATTCATACATGCTTGAATATACTCGATCGATGCAAAGACTGCGTAGAATACACACGATACTTCACAAGTATCGACTTCCTAAATAATTTAGTTATTTAGTCTAGCGTTACATGCTACTTTCTCTGGGTCCCACGATCCACACACTCGAGACATTAATCATGTCACAAACTGGGGGATACATACTGGGTATTGGTCTGGCGGTTTACAGCGTGCAGCGTGCAATGCCCCATCACAAGAACGTGTCAGGAAGTCATGGACGGTTAGATATGACAGGAGAAGTGGGCAAGACTGGTCGTGTAACACTAACACACAACTCCACTACTCCATCACTCCACTTCCTCCACTTCCCACGAGAGACGTGAATAAGGCTCAAATGACTTGTATAAATAGGTTCTCCTCCCTATTTCCCAACAACAAGAACAAGTCAAGACAAGACAGAAACCAAGTGTTAATACAAAAGGTATTCAAACACTCAAAGCCTGCTTGCATCAATCGTAAGCCTGCTCACCTTTCTGTTACAAGTCATAAACAAGCCTATACCTTCACAATATCAACACCTTCTTTGCTTCCCTCCCTAAGATCAACCCCATCTCCTTCACTTTGTGACCGAAGCAAGTCTGGAACGGCCATTTCTTGGTTTAGGCCAGAGTTGTACAGATTGATTTCTCGAATCACAAGCACTCACCGCCAAAGCATTTGTTTAGGATTTAGATTCATTTCTCATCCACACACCCTAAATTACCAAATCCTATAGAATAGTTTTCACCCATAAACAATTGGCGACCACAAATGGGAGGTTAATCTATCGGTTGTAAAGTCAATTTCTTCAAATCCGATTCAATTTCATCAATTTCAAAAAAAAAAAGGGTAGGTCTTAGAATCAATTCAATCAGCATTTTATTTCAAGATGGTAGAACTCAGGTCTAGATCAGCAATCAGTCCTGATGGATCTAGTACGAATAACACTCCCGGTGTCGATGTACCCGTCAGTGGAGCTACAGTGGTCAATACATCTCGTGGAACCGTTACTCCTATCACCAACGCTAGCGGAGCAGGAGACATTCCAGTGGGTGTAACACCCCCATCACTAGAGCCCGAGCAGCCGCAAATCCCGGATATCCTCAAGTGTAACGCCTCCGGTGGTCACCGAGCAACAACTTTCACTCCTTCATCGGGACGAGGAGCCGAGGCACAAGAGGAGGGCCACCGTCTATTACCATTGCAGACTTGATGGAGAAGCGGGAAATTCTTGCTAAGACTCAAACGGATATGGCCGCAACTCGAAAGAGGTACTCACTTTCCTTAAAACTTTAACTGAACGATTGCCACAAGATTCACGGCAACCCTTAGAGCCAACAAGAGATGCCTTCAATACACCCGGAGCAAGCGTTTCCACTCGGACCCACATGAGTGAAGAAGCTCGTGTTGCTCCTGAACGCCCAAGAGAGAGGCACCAACCATCCAACTTCATCACACGTGAGGACCTGGAACGACTTCTCCAAAACCGAGGCAAAGGAAATCTGATGGATGCACACCAACATCAACCGCCATACCCTCAAGATATGCAATGAATCCCTCTTCCAAGAGAATACACCTCTCCTCAGTTATACGTCTACGATGGTACTGGTAACGCTCGTCAGCACGTTTCTCTATTTTTGGAATCCTTGGGAGAGCATGAGTACAATCATGTTCTCCGCCTGAAAGAGTTCTCGAAATCACTTACGGGAAGGGCGTACACAGTACAACAACATCACACCCGACAAAGATATCCAATTGGGGGGAGATGGTCGGTGCTTTCTACATGAAATATTTCTTCGTGTCCGAGCAGATCACCTTTTCAAATCTAGGGAGAGTCTCTCAGCGGAACAACGAGCATCCGAACGACTTCGTTAAGAGGTTCAGAACTCAAGCACTAGATTGTCATGATCCGAACATCATTGAACGCCAGTTGGTGGAGCTATTCATCAACGGGATGATACCCATATACCGCGCTTTACTAGAGAATCTGGGCTTTCAGACGTTCTCCGAACTCCATGAAGCTTCCAAACGTTCGGCTACAACTGCCCCAGCATTGCTAGAAAGAACCAGGGTTGTTCGAAATGAAGATCCACGTGAAAGTCGAGAAAGCAGGCGTCTCACAAACAAACAATACAACACTGGTCCTTCTGTGAGCGTGGTTGGCGAAGGAGGAAAAAGGAAAGCTTCAGCAACAGAACAACAACCCAAGCGTGTGGCTCCAGCACACATAAATTCTTCTCAAAAGGGAGCTGGCAAGAATCCTGCACAAGACACCGAAGATGCAGGTTTCCCATTCCCCATGAATGAAGTAGTGGAACTCTTGGAGGCGTGGATTCAAGGCGACGCCATCAAGCTGCCTCCCATCAGACGTCCACCAACTGAGAAAGATATGGCGGATCCTAAGTACTGTCGCTACCATAGGTTCGTTCACCATCCAACCAAAGACTCCAGCAGGCTGAAACAGATTTTCAGAGAAAAGATAGAGACAGGAGAGCTCCATCTTGGAAACGAAGGTGTTCGTAGAGACCCTCTTCCTGTCAGGAACTGCATGATTTCTGGGGATTCCGTTCGCAAGACTGTACAATCTATGATGGTACATTTATGCGAGATCTTGTACTTCTCCAAAGAACAGCGTCAGGACATATTTGCAGCCCTCAACCGCGTTGTCTCATGCATGCTCTTGTATCTGGAAGAGGAAGCGGTCTCGAAACCTCAGTCCTTGCTGGAAGATGCAAGCAAGGGAAATTGGGGACTCTTAACCGTTGCCCGCTTGAAGGACATCGAGTTCGATAAAATATTGATCGATACGGCCTCTGAATTCAACATCATCACTCTACAGACCTTAAAAGCAGCAAAGATTTCAAAACAGGAGGCTACTCGCAACCCAATTGTGATTAAGACTCCAGAAGGAGAACTCAGAGATGCATATGGATACATCGATCTTGAAGTAAAATTGGGCGATGCCTCGACACAAGCAAAGTTCTACATAGTCAGAGAGCATTCTAATTACGACATGATCCTAGGACGCTCTTGGGTACACGACAACAAGACAACACTGGGAGTTTGCCCTCTACCGGTTACAACACCTGAAAGGATCTCTAACAAGCTGTCTGGACCTGAAGGTTGTCCGTTGCCACGCCTGCAGCTTGCCACTGCGACACAACTTCCTGGAGAGAGCCCATCAGCATACATTAAGAGGTTCCGAGATTAAGTAAGTCTCATCACGCAACCCTTATTGCAACCGATCACTCCTCACTCTGATAAGTCCTGGGGACTGGCTCCGACCAACAAACCAACCCCGGCTAAGAGATGTGAATGGGAAGCCGACCCCTTCAAACGTTTTATCAAGAGCTTAGAGGTTGTCTTGGTCAAAGACGATAAGGCTAAGGTCCAGGTATCTGCACGCCCAAACCCATTTAGAATTGGAGATCTGGTGACGAAGACGACTGCATTCAAGGTTGGGAACATGACGGTGAAAATGACCACTCCACCTGACTCACCCACCGAAAGAGAGGATGAACCGTACCTGGTAGCAGATGTTATCCTAGGCGGCTACTTCAAGCTCATCAACGCTGATAAACTAGACGGCATAACAATTCACTCACAATGGCTCAAACCCTACCGAACTTAAGACGTTGTGCTAACACTTTCCAGCGTCCTCCACACTTTAAAACGATGTGCTATTTCCTCCGGCGTGTTTCCTTTTACAATTTCATGTCATATTTGTAATTCCTCCAGAAAATGATTGCAATACTTGCATTCATAGTTAGAGTTTCAATTTTCAATTTTCAATTTAATTGAAATGTTATTTCCATCTGAGAACCTCTCTACCCCTAAAAACACAAAGTCCTGAGTCAACCTAAATCAACCCACTAGAGCAAGGAAGGAAACCCTAAGCAAACATCTCATGGGAAGAAGGAAATAGAATGTGTGCACAAAAGGAAAATGATTTGATCCATCTGCCCCAGCAAGACCAAGTAAGATCTCACGTCAGGAGCACACACAGATGCAATCTTAACAAGAGGTCATGTCATAAACCTTTATTCAAGGTAAGCAAACAGAAGAAAAGATCTTGAACTCAGCCGCCACTGAGTACAAGAAAGAGGTTCAAAAAATTATGGGAATACACTTGAAAAGAGAAAGAGAAGCAAAGAGGTTTAGCCGTCAAGAAGAATAACCGCGCCTGCACCACTGCTGGGTCCTGCTTCAACGCCATCACCTGCTACCGCTTCTCCCTTCAGAGCCTCAGCTTCCTCTTCAGATGTTTCCGCAGCAACGTTCTCCGTCCTAACATCATCGGCAGGAACAGCTTCCAAGTCTTCCTCAAAACCCACAGGAACATTAGGGTTTGCGCTGATTGCCTTCGAACACTCAGGTTCGTCTGTGTCAGAATCAAGGATTATCACACCGTCCTGGATTGGATAATCACGCCTATCTTCATCCGGAGGCCGTTTATGCTCCACTCTCCGCCTCTTTAACCGCGCTGCAAATCTTTCTGCCCTTGCGCTTACTGGTGATCGCAACGCTTCCTCATGCCTCCACCGTTCTTCCATGTCGATCGCAGCTGAAAGGGCACATATGCGTCCCCTGGTGATACGCAGGTGCATAACAGACATCCCCTGTATAGCACGACCAACTTCACGAAGTGGGAGATCAATTTTAGCCATTACCTCCTCGTGCGCATTAGTCTCAGGTTTGTCAACTTTGAAACTCTCTTCTGGAGAAGTTACAGAATGATCATCGCCCGCTGCTTCCATAATAGGCTGCAAAGAAAAAAGAAGTTATGGGCACACAAAAATATGTGTATCATCATTAGGGCTGCACATGGGACGGTACGGCCCGGTTCTCTTATGGAACCGGTCCCTGTACTTGGTGTCGACCGGTACCCCATTTTGAGGACCGGTACCTGTACTCATACCTGGTGTTGTCCCGGTCCTCCGGTACCGGTCCGGTACAAGCCGGTACCGGTTTTTTTACCTAAAAAACACGAAAAAAATCCTAGACTCTAGGTTATACTTCTTCCATTCAACAATAGGTGCATTTTTTCCATGGCAGCAAGACAATGACTAACAGTTCATTTTTAAAACTTTCAATCCATCAACTATCAAACGATTCAAACTCATATTAATAATCTCCAATTTCTTCTTCTCTGATAAATTGAACCAACCTATTAATCTCCAAATTGGCGCAGCTGCAACTACTAACTTAGCCATCCTTTGCATCAGATCGACATCACCAATACAGAAACCTCTCAAAATGAAATCCAACAAAAACCCATCTCATATTTATTAAAATTCAAAAAAACATACACTTTATGATTAATAAAATTATTACCATGAAATCAATGGAATTAAAAAAAACCCAAATTAGACAAATCTAGGGTTTCAATTTAGTAAATTTACATGAATCAAATCGAAATTGGAGAACAAAAGTAACAGAAAATGATATATCTTACTGATTTGGTAAACACCCATCTCCCGATTGCATTTAAGCAGCAACCATGGTTGATTTGGTAAATACAGATCTCATTTTTCTTTATCTTCTCATTATTATACAAATCTTAACTATGGAATCGCTATCGGTAAACAAAAATAATGAACTTAGAAATGAAAATAGAATGGAAATGGAGAAGGAAGAAGAAGGAAAATGGAAGGGCATTTCTTCTCTCAGTTTTTCCTCATTTGAAAGGAAGAGGTTCTCATAACAAGATCTCAACGGACTCTCGATATGAAGTCCAGGTTGATGCGGGACGACGAGACCTGAAAGGAAGAGGTGAAAAATAAACGACGCAATGAATAACGAGGAGAGTTTTAAGTAATGAATGTTTGTGCAGGATGGAAGGATAGGATTAAACATAACTTTTTGGGATTGTTAGGCAAGATCTCAATCGGGACTCAATCAATAAATATTCTTGATCTTACATCTTTCAATGGATTAATTAAGCAAAATTCTTTTCCCACTACTACATATGGACGGTTCCTTTGGAGAAGATACTCAAGAATTCATTGGAAAAGAAAAATGGCTAGAAGAAGAAATGTACAAGGGCAACCAACCCTTGCTGGAGAAAGGAGGAATGAAACAGAGAATCGTCAAGGATGAATATGAGAAACGATGGAGAAGATCAAAACCAACCACCGATCTCCCAAAGAGCAAACGCTTTGTGGATTATGATAGAGTAAGTGTACATACTTGGAGATTCGAAGACGAGAGGGAAGAGGAGCAGCGGCCGGTAAACAAGTGGACAAGGGGAGCAAGGAATGAATGGAGAAATGAATACGAAAACGAAGAAATTGCGGACATTAGAAAGATTGAGACAAACAATACACGAAGAGAGACGGCTAGAGGCGAGGAACGAGCAAACTTGACAAGACAATCATGAATTGAGGATGGAAAATATGAGGTTGCAAAATAGGAGATCTAGAAGTAGCGTGAGATCAAGTTCAAGATCGAATAGGGAAGAAAGAAGGAGAGTTTTACCAACAGAAAGTACCGAGGAAGAAACACAAAATCCGAGTATAGAGCATGGCGAGAGAAGAGGGGAAATAGAAGATCGTTATATTCCTCAACCCGAAAATCTTCAAAATGAGCGGAATAGGGAAAATCAAGAAAACATGCAACTCCAAGAACCGAATGACCCAGCTGCTGAAGGGAGAATAATCTTGCATGGGAGAGAAGAATTGAGAAGAAACCGAGAGATCGAGGATGACATTGAGAGACACTACATTGAACAAGCGCGGCTAGCTCGCGAGAGAAAGGATAAGAGCAGAAATGGAAAATCAAGAGATGGAAGAGGCAATCCGGAAATAACCATGACAACCGCGAAAGAAGAAGGGAACAAAATCGTACCAATAGAAATATTAATGAAGAATACGAGAGGGTGCGGATGAGAGAATCAGCCAAGAGGAGAGAACAACCGATATAATGGCGTGCGAATTGACGAAAGAAACGAAGAAGAGCGTCGCGGGGAAGGAAGAGGAGAAAATAACAAGCGGGAAGGTCAAGATAGGCACGAGCGAAGAAGGAGAGAAGCAGAGTTGAAAAGACCCAGTAGAATCAAACTCGAGGCAAATGAACAAATCTTAAGAGAACTGGCTGAAATGAGAGGATTACTTGAATAGTAGAAGGGAAGGAGGAAGGAGACAATTAGACGAAGCCATCGCGAAGCTGCGAAGAATCCCTTCACGATAGAAGTACAGATGGGAGGAATACCTCCTAAGTGCAATCTACCTGCGTTAACCAATATCTTTGATGGAACAACCTGTGCGGTACAACATATCAAGGCTTATATGAGATGTATGTTGCAGTGGGAGAATCATGATGCCATACTACCAAATATTTCGCATCAAGCCTAATAGGAGAAGTACTAAAATGGTTTGAAGGTCTGCTAAGGAACACAATCACATCATTTAACCATTTACAAGCCACATTCCAGGAGCATACATAAGTAACAACTCTTCGCGACTGTGTATTGAAGATGTATGCGGGTTGAAACAAAGGGTTGGCGAGAGCTTGAGGCAAACAATAAGATGGAGGACCATGTGTAGCGAAATGGCAGGACGAGTTGAGGAAAGATATCTTATTCTCATTTGTGAACGCTCTCTTAGCGACTAACTTGTTATACATTCAAATTTTTAGAGTCAAAAATACAATCACGATGGCGAATCTGAGAGTTGCGGGAAGAATATATTGCCCTAGAAGAGAGACGGAATGAAATGAATT
Organism: Papaver armeniacum; assembly: GCA_023531295.1. NCBI lineage: Eukaryota > Viridiplantae > Streptophyta > Magnoliopsida > Ranunculales > Papaveraceae > Papaver > Papaver armeniacum. The sequence goes on along the minus strand of JAJJWW010010726.1, from coordinate 719,571 downwards.
CTTATCCACGCGAACACAAGCTCGAATGTCGCGAACGCAAGCTTGTTGCCTCAATTCATAAATACAAAGTGGCGAGCACTTCGCAAGGACAACAAGCAAGGAAAGCTGATGAGGGACGGAGAAGATAGTAGCCATGGGAAGCCACGATCAAGAGGAATTTGAACGAGAAAGGAACTATTACAACCGTAATGTTAATGAATAATAAGGTTCAGAGGCTAGATCATGTGCAAGAAACATACGGTGGACGAAGGCAAAATAACCGTGGAGGGCGGAAGTCGCAAATAGTATGGGAAGAGATTAAGATGCCTCCACCGAATGCTAGTGTGGAAAAGATCTGGGAAGCTATACTTGTGATGGAAAATGTACCAAAGACCTTGGAACGTGGGAATGGAACCACCGCCGCGATAGAAGTCATGAGTTTTGTTCTTACCATCGCTTCCATGGGCATCAAACAAACGATTGTAGAAACATAAAGAGAATTATTCTCGGGATGATTGATCGGGGAAGTTAAATCACTTTCTAAAGGGAGAAGAAACAGGCCGGACATTACCACCACCACCAGAGATGCACGAACGGTGTCGGCCAACGTGCTCAGTAGAGTCTTTGTAGAGATACTGCGATGATAAAGAAATAATGAGCCTCGTTAGAAAAGTGGCAGTGAAGACTATTTCTTTCTCTGCGGATGAAGTGCCAAAAGGAAGAGAAACACATGATAGCCCGTTGGTTGTGAAATTAGAAATTAACCCGAACCAGTTGATGGAGAAGATGATGAAGCAGAAGCTTGTTGGGCGATCAACCGAATCCTAATCGACACCGGAAGTTCGGTGAATATTCTCTTTTACCATACTTACAAGACGATGGGAGGAAAAGATGAGGATTTGATCCCCTCGACATACAAGATATATGGCTTTAATGGCACTGCAAACAAACCAAAGGGAGAGGTTCACATGAGAATACCTCTACAAGGATTATCAACTGATATTTTATTCTGTGTGGTTGACGTGGAATCTCCATATAATGCGCTGATTGGGAGGCCATGGCTTCATGAAATCTTGGGAGTCGCATCAACATATCATCAATGTATAAAATTTCCACATCCAAATGGCATTGGTATCATACAGGGAGATTGGAAGGAGTCGCAACAATGTCATGAAGTCGATGTAGAAAGCTGCGAAAAAGAAATACCAAAAGAAAAGGGTTGGAAGCGGCATGTGAGAGATGAGCAGAGAAAAGAAAAATTAATGGTGGATGCTATAGAAGTAAGGATTGAACATACTCATGGGTGAATGCCTAGAGACAGGCGAATATTATGGTAATAAAGAAGCAAAGGATATGAGGAACAAAAGGCATAAGAAGTGAATAATCAACAAAAAAAGTAGCAATTGAAGTAATGATGTGCGAGAATCTCGCAGCCAAGAGTATATGGGAATTCAAAGTAAGAAAAATGAAAATACGTAATTGTGCGAATACTTCGCAAACAAGTATCAAAAATAATGAAACATGAATGATTGAATGATTTAACAAATATGAATGAGTAAAGAATGGGACGAACCTTTATGGCGTACACCCTAGTTCGCGAATAACATTTCGTAAGAGGCAAATGTAAGACCTAAAGTGCGTCAAATAAGGGGGTATCTCTCAACATGGCTCGGGGGAAGGTTACACCGCCGCTCCCGAAGCCCGAGTCATGAAAATTTGGGGCCCATGAAAGCCTATCCTCAGAGATACCTTGGATTCCCAACTATATAAGGTTATACTGCTGGTTGGGCGACCGAGGGTCTCTTCCAAGGAGTCGTGTATGCTCAAGGCGCCGAGGTACACGGTTGAGCCGAGTGCCCGGGATGGATGAACCTACCCCGGCCATTCTTGGCAAGTCTTGGCATATGTTGCACTCGCCCGAAGAAAACTCCACTTAGGGTGCGGTCTCGTAACCATAAACCATATAGGTATAAGGGATAAGAGACTACCGAAAACAACGGTTGTTGTTAAGACCGGATGGGAGGAGCTAGTCTTGTATGGCCGATGTTTCGCCTCCTTGAAGGGGCAAAGGGGAGATGATAAGGGCGACGCTCTCCATTAGGGGAGTGTCAAACAGACGCAAATGTCATAAGGCTATGTTTTCGCAAGAGAATATAGGCTCGTCATATTTGTGCAATGATCCTGCAGAGGCAATAATACTAACGCGAGGGTAAGGCGAGATCAATGGGTCTTTACACGAAAGTGTACGGACGTCCTGCGATTTCGTCGCACCTAATGTCATGGGGTTATGTGTTCGCAAGGATATATAGGCCTGTCATATTGTCGCAACTAAAACATCTATGAGAGGCAAAAATACTTGGAAAATGATAAGGCAAGATCAATGGGTCTTTACATGCAAGTGTAAAGACGTCCTGCGATTTTGTCGCCATAAAAGGTGGCAGGGGAAGACCTCTAATTAGGGAGGTCTAACTCGGAAGACCACACAAAAATGATAAGGCAGGGTCAATGGGCCCTTACTTGAAATGTGAGGGGCTTTGCACCTGTCGCAATGAGAAGAGATAAAATACATTTATGAAGATAAGGCAAGACAAGTAGAATTCTTGATTTATGAAGATACCTGCGACCTCGTCGCAACAATACATTTCAATAACAATAAAATTATTATTCAACCATATACATGATGACAACTAAAATCTTCCATCTGAAGATAAATAACAGAGGCAAGTATGGGAATGGAAAAGATGGAATATTGTTATTCATCTTCTGATGAAAGAGTTATACATCAATAATGTTAGCCAATTATATTACAAGGAAGAACTACCAAAAAAGGGGGAGTGAAGATTGAATTCAAGGGGGAAAATCCAAGAAATACACTATAATAAGGATACAGAAATGTACATATATTACAAGCGAGAGAAACAAAACAAAAAGAGTTATCTCTTTGGTGATTCTTCTTCTTCATCCGATCCTTGATCCTATTATTCTCACCGCTGAATTTTCTTCTTCGCCCGACCTCGCTATCGAAACGTCCGAGACAGGCATTCTCGGAACCTTTTCAAGGAGCCGGGGGATATGAATGTAGAGGGATATTGTGGTCCTTACAAACATACTCCATGGCTCCATTGCGAAAACGAACAAAGTTATTAAAGTTCTCCACCTGTCGTTAGAAATTGTTTCTTCAACTTGGAATATTTATTCTCGCGAAAGGAGAGACTCTTTATGAAATGTTCTTTTCGGTTTTCGAGTTCTTCAATTCTCGCTGAAAAATTCCTCGCGAGTTGTTCTTTTCGCATTCAAGCTCTCTAATTCTAACTCCGAAACCTCTTCTCGCATTACGCAAAATAAGAAATAACAAGTTAATAATTTACAAGCAATACTATAGAAGTAAGAAGCAATAAGGTATAATAAATAACCTTCTCTATCGATATCATATCTTTAATCAAGGAAGTATGCTCTGCATGAAGACTAACATCAACACCTAGGTTATTCCTGGCATTATCTAAAACCTTCGCAGCCCAAGCGAATTCATCATCACTATTACTTGAGAAGAGAACGAACTTGCTCTTCTCGGGCCGCTAGCATGGTATTCCGATGAAGGAGTTCATCTCGTTCAACTTGCACACCAAGAAGAGATTTGTGGAATTCTCGCTAATGCCCAGTGCACCTCGTTAGTAATGCGGTCGTTCTCTTCTATGAGATCACTAATTTTCTTCCTTAAAGTCTTGATTTTCTTCTCGGAATCAAGGTACATTCGTTTAAAGCGATTAGTTAAATTTAAACTAGATCTCAGTTCGATCTCCAAGAGATGATATTTGGATTGAAGATCCTTTAATGAAAGGAGGTTAGTTTTATTGGAGGAACTACTTAGAGATTGATTGAGGTGAGTAGAAGAAGATCATTATCCATAGGTTCAGAAATGTATGGAGAAGAATGGCCTCATCGGAGAGATTATATACATCTCGAAGGTAATAAGTTAGGCAAAGAATATGCAACCGATAAAATAGAAGTGATAAAAGGAAGTAAAATCTTATACCATAAAGTTGTTGATTAGCGTTTTGAAGAGTGGACACCCTATCCCTTTGGGAGTCACCGATTCAAGATAACGATCAATGATGCTTATCGGATATATCTGAGGAAAACTGCCGTGTAACAAAGGGGAATACACCTAGTGCAAGGAATGGGCCAAGCTCTGTCTAGATAGTGCGGAGGAAACCAAAGCGAATCGCCAGATCAAGTCATGCTCCCTCCACCAGACCGACCAGTTTTGGGACAACACCTGACGATGTCGGCCTATGCGGTAAATGTATATTCACCTTAGCTTGATCATTTCTGTATACAAACTTGTCACCATCTTATGCCTACCCCACAATAGCGTAACAATTGTGCGCTAGGCAGGGGACTTAATGTTGATGGTGGATTTTCATTTAAAGGCTAAAATTGTAAAGGCCAAAATTATGCGCTAACATCTTGCAAAAGACCAAACCATTAATAAGTGATGAATACTTCTTCACTTTACTAATTCACCTAGAATAGAGCATGTGGCAACAATCCCGAGATTCTCAGAATTAAATACACACAATTCATCCGAGGTTGGAGCATGTAACAACAATCCCATATACCCTGTGAATTTACAGCATTATTAATTAATGCATGACTAGCCTAGTATTTCCTGTACTCATTACCGGTGCGGCATGACGACTGAGTGTTGTTCTCAGCAGAGCAACACGAATCTCCAAGCATTAATAATAAAACATGTACGAAATACCCATACAGGCTACAACTCTCGGTATGTTATACTAGCCCGATTGAGCATGTTTGAACCCGAACCGACCATATCGGTCTCGAAACGATCATGACCATCCAACTTCACCCGGCATGATTAGATGGCCCGATCGAATCCATAACCCTTAAGCAGGTATTGGAGTATTCACCACCGACTCAATGCGGGCCCCGCATGGTCGGCCTCCCCAAGAGGGAAGCAACGCTTACCAGTTTGTCCATCCAAAACAACATGGACATGAAACCCTAAACTAGGGTTACGACACATTACATGTGTCGCAAATTAGTCTCAACCATCCATCTTCGTAGGCATAGATGGAGGGTGTAGATGTAGATTCAAAGGGCCCAGAACATGTTAACACAAACACCGTGGTCCCGCCTACACACATGAACAATCGGTTAGGACCAACCATGTTTGGTTGTCCCAATTCGTGCGTGCAAAACAATGCATGAAGCACGGCCGGCCAAAACCCTAGTTAGGGTTTGTATCGATCACGACCGTCCGTTTTCTCCTGATCGAATGAGGGGCTTAGGAGACAATTGAGCAGGTCCAGTGAGCATCAGCATGATCACCGTGGAACTATCTATCTCCTCACCCGATCGACCAAAGCATACCATGCCTGGTTTCTCCAAAACGCACGCCCAAACTAGTGTGGTCGCGCTTCCCAAATCACAAACTGATCTCGACCACTCAACTTCTCCAGACAAATTGAGCGACTTAGATCACGTTTCTATGAGGCAATGAAGTACAGGCGTGAACACCAGCCTACCACCCACACGCCGAATCAATCGGCCGGAACCGACCAGGCTTGGTCGTCTTGAAGCGCGCGCCCGAAGTGGGCATGATGCGCGGCTTTTGCGGCACCAGATTTCTGTTGCAAATCGATCCCAACCGCTCCTCTTTGCCGGTCAAATTGAGTGGCCCAGATAGCACCTTCATGGGACAGTGAGGTACGGACGTGTACACCGGCATGCCGTCTACACGCATGCCTAGTCGGTCCTTTCCAAAACACCTCCCATGCTTGGTTTCAACCAAGTTGAAGAGTGATGCCTGCGCACCTCTTCAAAAGCCCTAAAACTTCATCAACGGTCGCAAATGAGTGTCACGGATCATCTCGTCCGTCGAACTCTACCAGCTTGGTCAAGCAGCCCTGGTTAGGAGTTAAGAGACCAGCAAGGCTTCACCACAATCACCGTCCACCACTCTTCCACATGGAGTGATCGGCCAAGTCAGGGCTTACCTGTATAGCCTCCAAACGATCACTCGAAGATGGCTGGACATGATGTTATTTTAAGACGCTTAAATTCGTGACTTACTCCGGTAAGCCTTAAAAACAGCAATGCTTCATACATGATGAATATACTTGATGCAGTACCTGCGTAGAATACACACGATACTTCACAAGTATCGACTTCCTAAATAATTTAGTTATTTAGTCTAGCATTACATGCTACTTTCCGTGGGCCCCACGATCCACACACTCGAGACATCAATCATGTCACAAACTGGGGGATACATACTGGGTATTGGTCTGGCAGTTTACAGCGTGCAGCGTGCAATGTGCCATCACAAGAACGTGTCAGGAAGTCATGGACGGTTAGAGATGACAGGAGAAGTGGGCAAGACTGGTCGTGTAACACTAACACACAACTTCACTACTCCATCACTCCACTTCCTCCACTTCCCACGAGAGACGTGAGTAAGGCTCAAATGACTTGTATAAATAGGTTCTCCTCCCTATTTCCAACAACAGAACAAGTCAAGACAAGACAGAAACCAAGTGTTAATACAAAAGGTATTCAAACACTCAAAGCCTGCTTGCATCAATCGTAAGCCTGCTCACCTTTCTGTTACAAGTCATACACAAGCCTACACCTTCACAATCTCAACACCTTCTTCGCTTCCCTCCCTAAGATCAACCCCATCTCCTTCACTTTGTGACCGAAGCAAGTCTGGAACGGCCATTTCTTGGTTTAGGCCAGAGTTGTACAGATTGATTTCTCGAATCACAAGCACTCACCACGCAGTGCATTTGTTTAGGGTTTAGATTCATTCCTCATCCACACACCCCAAATTACCAAATCCGGCAGGAATAGTTTTCACCCATAAACACCAGGTACACGTACTTACCATGTCGAATATTTTCAGATGCATCAGAATTATTTCTATGAGATAATCAACATTTGAAAAATTCTCTAAAGACACATCTAGACATATTTAATCACATTATAGCCTATGGTTGTGACTCAAGATTAAAGTCTTAAAGTGTTATATGAAAATGGTTAAGCTTATAGTTCGATTGGATAGTTTCGGTTAACCTGTCATGAACAAGTCATTGTACACGGTTCGGTTATGGTTCATTTTAACCAGAGTGTATATTATGTTATGCTAATCTCAAGTCAAGTTTTTCATCTAACGGTGATTATTGATTGCTTGATTCTAAAGCTACCTTAGCTTAAATCTAAAACAACCTTGACCTTGAAAGTCTATATAAGGAGAACCTCGAACAACTGGTATTTTGAATCCCTGACACTATTCTTGTGTGTCCTAGTTGTAAACTAGAGTTTTCATCTCCTTCAAACCCTTCTGGGTTTAGTGACTAAAAATACTTCATCTAGGGATTCGTGAAGCCAGGTACAACTATTTTTATCTTGATAGTTCGTGTATCCTGATATTGCTTTGATTGTTGAGCTTTGCTCCAACAGGCAAGATAGATAGAAATCACAAAGTTTCTTCGTCTCAGACTTTGTGATTCCACAAGTTTATACTTGTGAGGTGAATAATAATCTAGGTTGTTCTTCGGGAGTCATAAGACCGGATTTTGAGGTTTGCTAGACTTTGTCTATTGCAATCAATTTCCCACCTTACCTTGATCTTTGATCAGAATGGAAATCATATATAGGCTTATCTGTAGGAGGCAGATTGGTTTAAAGTCTTCAATTAGTTGAAGCAACTCTTAGGCTGTAAAGGACGTCAGCTAAGGGAATCAGTTGCACGGATTAATTCCTGCTGGGATTCAAGAGGAGTAAGGAGCGCAATTGTAATTGAATTGTTGTGACGGTTTAATTCGGTCTCAAGTACATTCCAGTTCGAAGTTCTGATAGTAGGATAGAGTATGTAGCGGCTTAATACAGTTTGGTGTTCAAATATGGACAAGGTCCCGGGGTTTTTCTGCATTTGCGGTTTCCTCGTTAACAAAGTTTCCGGTGTCTGTGTTATTTCTTTTTCCGCATTGAAAACATGGGGGGGTACCAAAATACACCACCACTTTTTTCTTAGGCAATTTGTATGGATAAACTCAATACAACTCCGAGAGTTAAACTCAATCAAGGAATAATATCTAGAGTTATATCTCTCTCTCTCTCTTGCGATTAGAACGTTTACGGAAACGAATCCGTGAACCTAATCACAAAGAGATTACTTGGACGATACCAAACACCAATGTCCAAGAACCAATCAAGTCGTATCCAACAAAATAGGTCGGATGTATCTACTATGATTGATCAACGTACAACCTGTGATATTTCAATTATAAAGATAAAGAATATAATGCGAAAAAAGAAATAACACACACACCAGAAGTTTTGTTAACTAGAAAACCGCAAATGTAGAAAAACCTCGGGACCTAGTCCAGATTGAATACCAAACTGTATTAAGCCGCTACAAACACTAACCTACTACTAATTAACTTCGGACTAGAATGTAGTTGAGCCCTAAAAGGTATCCCACTGATTAAGGTACAGTCGCGCTCCTTACCTCTTGAATTCCAGCAAGACTCCGCACAATTGATTCCCTTAGCTGACGTCACACCAACTAAGAGTTGCTTCAACTCAATTGAAGACTTTAAACCAAATATGCCTCCCATAGATTAAGCCTACATATGATTTCCTTTTATAATCAAATAGTTTGATCAAAGTTGTGGAAATCGATAGCAATAGACAAAGTCTAGCTAACCTTAAAATCCAGACTTATGCAACCCGGAGTGCAACCTAGATTGTTATTCACCTCACAAGTATAAAACATGTGGAATCAACAAAGTTTAAGATGAAGAGAACTTTGATGATTTATATCTATCTTGATCAAGTGAGTAGCTCAACAATCGATCAAGATCAGGATACACGAGTTATCAAGGAAATATAACTGGACCTGGCTTCACGAATCCCTATGAAGACTTTGTAGTCGATAAACCCTAAAAGGGTTAGGAAGGGGACGACTCTAGATACAACTAGGACACATCAAAAGTAGTATCTGGATTCAAAGATCCCAGTTGCTTAAAGTTACCCTTGTATAGATATTCAAAGCTTAGGTTGTGTAGGACCAGAATATCGCGACAGCAATACTTTGCGAGAGTAATAAACAACTACATTGCGAAGGTGTCGCAAGGAAATAATTTAAATGACGCACCAGATGACGACAGCCAGAACATAAGAAAAGTATGAAGACTTGGCGAGATTTAGGAGTGTCGCGAAGTCTAACACTTACATACTTGCGATGCTTCGAGAAGGATTCCCGAAAATAAAGGATGACTTAGTTTGTCATCCACTATGCAATACCCTATATAAAGGGTTGAGTATGTCATTGTAAGGAGGATTCTTTTTGAATTGTTAAGCAAGTCATTAGGAGAGAAAATTAAGAGTAATTGTAATTTCTTTAGCTCTGTTCTACATTTCTTTGTAAACCTTTCAAGAAAACAATTAATAAAATATATTGTTACTCATCTTCAAATGGAATAATTAAACAAATTCGAGTGAGGGGTGTAGTGTGGGATTTCCTGCAGCTACATATGCGCTAGAAACAGGGACTGAAGAAGATTGAAGATCGAAGAGTGCAGTTAAAATCGTTTAAATCAAGAAAATGAGAAAGGAAAATGTTAAATCAGATGAGGTAGAGGAATTAAGAAACAAGGAATATAATGAAGATATGGAATACAATTCAATTACAAAAGCAATGATTGATGAATTTCACGAAAATATTAGAGGAAGGATACATAAACGAGATTTTGAAGGAAAGAAGATTATAGATGAGGAGAAGACATCGTCTTTGAAGGAATGGGAAAAGCAGAAAATAACGTTCACAAAACAGCGAAGTGCCTAGAGAAAGTTTGAATCATACATCTCCACTAGTGGTCACGATAAATGCAAGCAGAAAAAGAGAAGAATCGGCAAAAGCAGCGGAAGAATGGGCAATAAATAGAACTTTGGTGGATACAGGGAGTTTGGTGAGTATCATGTTTTACCATACCTACAAAAAATTAGGATATAAAGATGAAGAAATGAGTTCCCCAAGGTATTATATCCATGGTTTTGGAAAATCTATAACAGTACCTACAGGAGAGATAAAATTACGAATTTTACTCGGAGAAATTGAAACACATGTAACATTAAGTGTAGTGGATATGGAATCGCCGTACCACATATTGTTAGGGAGACCTTGGGTACATGCAATTAAGGCGGTAGCGTCAACATTTCATCAGTGCATCAAATTTCCTATGCCGAGTGGAATTGGTGAAATCAGAGGAGATATTGATAAAGGAAGAATATATCATCAAATCGAAGTAAAGCATTATGAAGGGCAAGTAAAGAAGCGAAAAGATCGCAGGAAGATGGTAAAAGCATCTAAGAAAGAAGAAGAATTTAGAATTTACACGATAAGAGCAAAAGAGGGAAAAGGAATACCTAGCGAAATCATGGGAAAAGGGAGTGAGTTCGCGAAGGAAATGAAAGGACCAACTCCTATGGGAGAACCGAAATCTAGTTATATCGCAAAGAGAACAAACAAAAGAAGTGAATGTTGGAACCGAGGAGGAGCCCAAAATCTTTAAAATTGGGACTAAAATGGAAGCGGATGAAGAAAGAAGAACTCGTTGATTTGCTGCGAGATTACAAAGATATTTTCGCGTGGGATATGGATGAAATGCCTGGTATAGATCCATCAGTGGCTTGCCATAAATTGGAAATTGACAAGAATGTAAAACCATTTAAACAAAGAATTAGAAAGATCGCGACAGCATATCATCCTCAAATAGAAGAAGAATTGCAGAAAATGTTGGACGCAGGAATCATTAGACAAGAAAAATATCCCGAATGGATAGCAAATATGGTTATAGTCCCAAAGAAGAAAAAAGGAATAAGAATTTGTATAGACTTTACTGATCTAAACAAAGCTTGTCCTAAAGATAGTTTCCCATTACCAGATATTCCACAATTGGTTGAAGCAACGGCAGGAAACGAAAGGATATCATCTCTTGACGGATATAAGGGTTACAATCAAATTCCTCTCGCCGAAGAAGATCAAGAACATACTGCTTTCTTTGCTCCAAGAGAATTATACTGTTATACAAAAATGCCGTTTGGTTTACGAAATGCCGGTGCGACATACCAAAGAATGGTGGAAAAGGTGTTCGCGAGATGGATACACAAAACATTAGAGGTATACGTAGATGATATGTTAATAAAAAGTAAAAAAGCAAAAGACCACATACAGGATTTGAAAGAAATTGTTGAACAAATGAGGCAATTTAATATCAAAGTAAACCTTAAAAATGTACCTTTGGAGTCGCCTCGGAAAATTTTTAGGGTACATTGTATCCAAAGAAGGAATTCAAGTTGACCCGGAAAAAATACAAGCGATTCGCGATATGCCAACACCGCGACAAGTAAAAGATGTTCAAAAGTTAAATGGGTTGTTAGCTTCGCTAGGGAGGTTCATCTCGCGATCATCTGACAAATGCAAGCACTTTTTCAATATCCTTAGAAAGGGATCGAAGTTTAAATGGACAGATGAGTGCGAGAAAGCCTTGCAAGGAATAAAGGAACATTTAATGGATATATCAATTTTGCAAAAAGCAGAAGAAGGAGAAGAATTGTTGATCTATCTTGCGACAACCTCGCATGCATTAAGTGCAGTGTTACTGCGAGTGGACGCATGAGTAGAAAAACCAATTTATTACATCAATAAAACTTTCAATGCTTTAAAAGGAATTACTCAAAAATTGAAAAATTAATCTTGGCATTAGTTTATGCAACATTTAAGCTTCGTATATATTTTCAAGCGCATGTTGTCAAGGTGGTGACAAAAGTACCAATAGAATCAGTGATGAAGAATTCAAAGAGGTCGGGAAGAGTTGAGAGATGGAATGCTCAAATAAGTCATTGCAAACTCAAATATGAAATACTATCTTCGCCAAAATCACAGGTTGTCGCAGACTTTCTAGCAGAATTTCCTTTGGAAGAGGATGAATCAGTGGAAGAAATGATGGATGTGGAAGAAGAACATGGAGATCCAAAAGATTTGTTAACATAACCGAATATATGGGAAATATTAGTAGATGGGTCATCAAATGGAGAAGGAAATGGAATAGGAATTGTTGTGATATCGCCAGAGGGCAATAAAATAGCTCTTTCTTTCAGATTAGAGTTTGCATCAACAAATAATGAAACAGAATATGAAGCTATAATACATGCTTTGCGATTTGCAATAGAAATGAAGCTGGAGAATGTGAGGATTACTAGTGATTCACAATTGGCAATTCGCCAGATAAAAGAAGAATATGCCATAAACGAATTGTCTTTGCAAAAATATAAGAAACTTGTTGACGAGTTATCGATGCAGATACCAAGAATAAAGTGGAGACATATATCAAGGAGAAATAATAGGCTCGCAGACGCTTTTGCCTTTATATCAAGTATGATGACAGATCCGATTAGAAAACATTAAAATACAAACACTTTTGATGCCATCAATTGACAAAGAAGAAGAACAAGAAACCGATGTAATGGTAGTAGAAGATGGAGCACAAACACTTTGTGAAGAAGATTGGAGAGCAGAGCTTCATGCATATTTGATGACAGGAGAAACACCAAGAAATAGATTAGAGACACATAAATTAAAAAGCCGTGCAACAAATTGTGAATTAAGAGATGGAGTGCTATACCGACGATCTTTTAACGGGCCTTCACTTAGATGTTTAACAAGAAAGGAAGGGGAAATCATATTGAAGATGTTGCATAGTGGAGATGCTGGTAATCATAGTGGCGGAAGATCTTTAGCACATAAAGCAAAAATGCAGGGCTATTATTGGCCATATATGCATGAGGACGCGAAACAAGTGTCAAGGCGTTGCGAGGATTGCCAAAGGCATGGGATGAAAATACATGCACCAGGAGCTCCGTTAAGTTCTTCAACAAGTGTTTGGACATTTGGAAAATGGGGTTTAGACATTGTAGGACCATTTTTACCAGGAACGGGACATAGAAGATATTTAATCGTCGCTACAGATTATTTCACAAAATGGGCAGAGGTGAAAGCGGTACAACACATTCGCGATAAGGATGTCTTTACTTTCATATTCGAGAATATTATATGCAGATTTGGGATTCCCGCACAGTTGGTATCTGACAATGGGAAACAATTTGAAGGACAGTATATAGAACTGCACTTAATGCATTTCGAGATACGATGTGGAAAATCAACTCCTCTATACCCGCAGGCTAATGGCAGCGAAAGCAACAAATAAAACAATCGCAGAGACATACCGAAGAAAAAGTTAGAAGGATACAATAAAGGATGGTGCGAACAAGTGCATAATGCAAGTATGGGCTTACAATACTACCGAAGAGAAGCTACAGGGATGTCCCCCTTCATTTAACATATGGGGTTGAAGCCGTACTTCCAATGAAGTTATGATTCCAACAACAAAGAAAGAGGCTTGGGAGAAAAATTTAAGTGCGGGTAATATTCTAATTAAGTTGGATGAACTAGAAGAAAAAGAGAAAGAGCATTACAACATATGGAAAATTATCAGCGAAGATTGGCTAGGGAATATAACAAACGTGTCAAGATACGTGAATTTCAGCCAGGTGACTTGGTGTTGCGAGAAACACCTATATATCAGCGAGAAAATGGTGGCAAGCTGGCAAGAAAATGGGATGGACCATATATCATCAAGGAGATAGTTGGTACAGGGGCATATAGATTGATGGATCCTGAAGGCAAAGATGTAGGACAAAAATTAAATAGGCCATGGAATAGGTTATATCTTAAGAAATATTACCCATAGAAGATGGGAGAAATGGAATGAGCCTGTGATGTAATGTTTTTGCGACAGATAGATTGCGAGATTAAAGAAAATAAAGCAAGATTGTGCGAATATCTCGCAAACAATGCATGATAACAAAAATGAATGAGTGAGTGAATGGGACGAACCTTTATGGCGTACACCCTAGTTCGCGAATAATATTTCGCAAGAGGCAAATGTAAGACCTAAAGTACGTCATATAAGGGGGTATCTCTTAACATGGCTCAGGGGAAAGGTTACACCGCTCCCGAAGCCAGGTCATGGAAATTTGGGGCCCATGAAAGCCTATCCGGGAGAGATACCTTGGATTTCCAACTAATTATATAAGGTTATACCCTGGTTGGACGCCCGAGGGTCTCTTCCAAGGAGTCAGTGTATGCTCAAGGCGCCGAGGTACATGGTTGAGCCAAGAGTGCCTGGGGCATTTGAAGTGTCTCGGCCATTCTTGGCAAGTCTTGGTATATGCCGCACTCGGCCCGAAGAAAACTCCACTTAGGGTGTAGTCTCGTAACCATAAACCATATAGGTATAAGGGATAAGAGGCTGCGAAAACAACTGGTTGTTGTTAAGACCGGATGGGAGGAGCTAGTCTTGTATGGCCGATGTACGCCTCCTTGAAGGGGCAACCAGGGAGAAAATAAGGGCGGCACCCTCCATTAGGGAGCTGATAAGTGTCAAAAGACGCAAATGTCATAAGACTTTATTTTCGCAAGGAAATTTAGACTTGTCATATTTGTGCAATGATCCCGAAGAGGCAAAAATACTAACATGAAGGTGAGGCGAGATCAATGGGGTTTTACATGAAAATGAAAAAACGTCCTGCGATTTCGTCGCAAAGCCGACAATGTCATGGGATTTTATGTTCGCAAGAATATTTAAACCTGTTATATTGTCGCAAGTACAATATCCTGCAGAGGCAAAAATACTTGCGCAATGATAAGGCAAGGTCAATGGGTCATTACATGAAAATGTAAAGACGTCCTGCGATCTTGTCGCGATGAGGGATGGCAAAGTAAGACCTTTAACTAGGAAGGCAAAATAAGACCATACAATTAATGATAAGACAAGATCAATAGGTTTCTTCATTGTGAAGAAATCCTGCGATCTTATCGTAATAATACATTTCAACAAAATAAAGGGAATTTGTCCTCCAAATCAAAAGAAGTACTTCAACAGAAATTCAAAAGCATCCTATGCAAAATGTCATCCAATTAAGGGAGTTTAAATAAAAATGAAAAATTACAGAGAGAATTCAATTTTCCACATCAACTCTCTCGACAACAGGAGATGTTATTGGTTCTTCAACAATTTTATCAGCCTCTTTTTCGCCAGTTGGACGATTTTCATCAGAAGTTCCTTCATTCGGATCCTTACTTAAAATTTCATCAATAGCGACTTCTTCGCAGCTTTGATAATCATAATCACTGTCAGGGGAATTGGGAACTTCATCATCACTCACTTCCAGAGGTGCAATAGATACGGGATCAAGAGATTTAGATAGCAAAACACTATTCACAAGAACTTCAGCTTTAAGATGAAGTTGACGAATGAGCGCTTTCTGCTGGTTTTTACTCTCTATATCTTTGTAACCGCACATATAGTTGAATCTTCTTTCTGCTCTGTCGCGAGAATGCATAAGGGAAGTAGTAAGCATTTTATTCACCTTGCGAATTTTTGAGTGGTCAGATTTCAAAGCAGTAAGGGAAGAATAAAGATTTTTCTCAGACTCTGCGAAACAAAGAATAAAAGCAAAAAATATTATAACAAACAAAAATTATGAAGCACCGATAAATGAAGAATAGATGAGGCAGCCAACTGTTATGACTACCTTCCTTTTGCGAGATAAGGTGCTGGGTTAATGCCGAACAACTATTTTCCAGTTGGTCCATGGCGATATCAAAGTTATCTCCAACTAATCCTTTCAAACGAGCTCGCAGATTTTTCTCGTTAGAGATAAGTGTGGCATTTTCTTTCGCGAGGGAAGAATTGGATTTTTCCAATTGGGAACATTGATCCTTGAGTTGGTTTGCTTTTACACTTAAAGTTATTCTACCCTGAATAAGTTTATCTTTCTCGATAGTAACTTCTTCAAGATTATTTCTCAGCGAGCGAAGAGATTGTTCTTGCTCTTTACACAATTTTTGACAAATATCATACTGCTGCGAGTAAACTGACACCTTGTTTAATAAAATTCGCTTCTCTTGAGAAAGAATTCCATTCTCATCTGATAAAGTTTCCAACTCTAAATTAGCTTTAGTCAAAGAATACGAGAGGCGAGATAAGTCATTACTTAACAAGTCGTGTTTCTGAGCTAAATCAGCATTTTCCTTAGAAAGATTATCTATTTGGTCAACAACATATGTATGAAGATTATCTAATTGGTTATATTGCTCCACCCAAGAATCTTTATCAGCTCGAACTTCTTCAACAAAAGAGATTCCAACCGATATATCTCCATTTTTCGTTTCGGTTTAAAGCTTGAAGGGTGAACAAGGACTTGAGTCTTCAAAAAAAAAAAAAAAAAAAAAAAAAAAAAAAAAGAGAGGCAAAATGTACCTTTTAAATCTTCATTCTTCTTGCGAAGATTGTCGCAATCCAATGAAATGTTGAGAAGACTGTTCTTTAAGATCTTAACTTCTTGCTCCAAAGATGTTTGCGACAACCGTGTCAGAGCCAAAGTATTTATTCAAGGATTCAAAAACACAAGACTTGATAGGATCAGTGGAGGTTTTCTTGACATCATTCATGGTGTCTGATAAAACTTTAAAAGCTACATCTATCCCTTCTAAGTTTTCTTTGGTAAGAGGGGTAGACTCAGAAGAGGAAGAAGGAAAAGCTGAATTATTCTTGATCATAAGAATGCCGGTTGAAGAAGTCTCAGTAAACAGTGAAGGAGAAAGAGAAGTATTAAGAGAAAGAGTGGAGAGGGGTACATTTTGAAGAATTTCATTCACGTAAAACTCGAGAATTGATTTATCCTGCGAGGATATCGCAGAGAGGGATGGATTATCTTGAAGAGAAGGGGTTGGTTTCTCTTGCGAGGCAATCGCTGGAAGAGATGAATCGCTTTGCGAAGGCACAACAGAGAAGAAATAAGTTTGAACCCGGAAAGGAAACGAAGGTGCGACGGGCTTAGAGTGGCGATGCCTCTTGGGAGATCTACCTTCATTTTTGCCATCCTGCGAATTACAAGTTAAATAAGAAACAGAGGCAACAATATTGTTATTAAAAGGGTAAATGTTTCTTAAATACCTTGCCACTCGCAGGATGCCTTTTAGAAGCAAAGGATTTCAATTTTGAACCTGAAGAAATATTAGGGTTCTTAACGGTGAATTTGGAGCTGGGTTTGTCTTGGCTGAAATAAAAATGGTGGGAGAAACATTAAAAGAAGAGCAATATTCAAATAAATGACTACAATAAAAGAGATCAATCATGAAGTAATCAAAATTGGTGAAATCAACAGACCTTGATGCCATAGAAACAGTAGCAGAAGAATTAAAGCAGGAAGACAATGAAGGAAAACGACAGAGAAAAATTGCAGACAATAAAGAAGATGAAGCAAAAGAAGAGAATTTTCAAAGGGAATTCCTCTTTAAATAGACAAGAGAAGGGTAACCGGACGAACCTAAAAAATAAAATCTTAGATACGTGTAAACAGTCATTCCTAAATTCACGGAATCTTGTCGGTAAAAGAAAAACGAACAGAAACTAAACGGTGGCGACATATCAAAACATTAGTTCTCATGACATTCTCTACTTCGCAGAGAATACATGAGAAGAGGCAAGATGTAGGACCAGAATATCGCGACAGCAATACTTTGCGAGAGTAATAAACAACTACATTGCGAAGGTGTCGCAAGGAAATAATTTAAATGACGCACCAGATGACGACAGCCAGAACATAAGAAAAGTATGAAGACTTGGCGAGATTTAGGAGTGTCGCGAAGTCTAACACTTACATACTTGCGATGCTTCGCGAAGGATTCCCGAAAATAAAGGACAACTTAGCTGTCATCCACTATGCAATACCCTATATAAAGGGTTGAGTATGTCTGTTGTAAGGAGGATTCTTTTTGAATTGTTAAGCAAGTCATTAGGAGAGAGAAAATTAAGAGTAATTGTAATTTCTTTAGCTCTGTTCTACATTTCTTTGTAAACCTTTCAAGAAAACAATTAATAAAATATATTGTTACTCATCTTCAAATGGAATAATTAAACAAATTCGAGTGAGGGGTGTAGTGTGGGATTTCCTGCAGCTACAGGTTGCTTTAGGTTTAAGCTAAGATATCTTCGGAACCAAACAATCAATATCCACAGTTAGATGAATCTTTGAATCTGATTTACATATACAAGACTATGTTCAATGTGGTTATCCGAAACTAGCCGATTTGAACTTAAAAGCTTAGTGCTCATTTTCATGAGCACTTAAGACATTAGCCCTGATTCACGATCATGTGATCAATTAAGTCTAGTGTTTTAGAAAGTTAATCTAATGCTAATTATCTCATAGAATAATTTAATCGCACTTGAAGATAATAAACATGGTTAGCAGGTGTACAAGGTACAAATACCATTGCCGTTGTGAGTCGGTTCAGTCACAGTACGTGTACCGGTCTGTAAGCTAACGAGCCAAACCAAGTTCCAGAGTTAACATAACTATTTAGGTATGCGTACCGGTATGGTTGCTTTAAGACTATCACTGGTTCGGGAGTTCACAGAACAATTTTGGTTTGCGTACCAGTTTGGATACATAACGAGTTCGGGAACACATATAACTATTTTGGTTTGCGTACCGGTTTGGATACTAATCTCGTTTCCGTAACCACAATCCAAAATGGTTTGCATATGATTATGCATACCGATCCGGTTCACATAAGAATATGTGTACCACAAATTTGTAAGTCGATATATAGCTACTCTGCTACGTGAACAAGTACATGTATAACGGGTTCAGACTTATAACAATTTTCCCAGTTTGTAAGACTGGTAACACTGTCTTGTATCTGAATCTATAGTAGTTATATATTTCTCTCTAAATCGATTCGAAATATTCCTGAATAACATCAATGACACATATCACTGTTCCAGGCTATTTTCGAATGATAAACTTGAATCACGATTTTGATTCCGAACAATAAATTGTCCTTAACCGAAATTCATCAAGTGTGAACAAATATTCATTAAGTTTAGTCATTATATTTCGGGAACTAATTACCAAGATAAACTTGACTCGAAATTCTTGTCTATGCATAATAGTCTAATTAGTTATGCGACATCATCTCAATGATAAAAAGTGAATATAACTTGAGAAATAGGTGGTTCAGTCTTCATTTACCTTTTGTTGATGAAGTTCTCCAAAAGCTTCGGTTGATCTTCCTTCAAACGGTAGGACGCAATGATGACTTCTGTAATCTACTGTTTCTCAACTACATTTCTATCATAGTCCGAGACTTAACTAATTATAAACTAGAATTCAAGATATAGTTTTGAAAAATAAATTTGAAAACAAGCTTGAGATAAAAACACTTGTGAGTTCGACCGAGCAATGCTCTAGCATGCATTATATTGTTTATCTTTATTATTGAAATATCACAGATTGTACGTAAATCAATCAAAGTAGATATATCTATCACTGTTTGTTGGATACGACTTGATTAATCTTGGATATTGATCTTTGAAATCGTCCAAGTACTCTCACGGAATAATCAGGTTCACGGACTTGTCTCTGTTTATATTCTGATTGTGAGAGAAAGAGATGTAAGCTCTTTTTATAATTCCTGATTAAGATTTATTAAGTTGTAACTCTCAGAATTGTAATTGAGTTTAGTCCATATAGGTCGCCTAAGAAAAAGTTGGTGGTGTGTTTTGGTACCCCCACGTTTTCAGCATGTTAATACGTTTATGATGAATCCGAATCTTGAGTATGATCTACTATGAGTTGGAGTCATACTGATGTACGAGTAAAAATCTACCTTTTGAATCAAGTAATATGTTGTATGTAGCTTTTTCAGGAAGGGTGAGCTAATTCTAATTCCAGGAGAGTCCTAATTTCAGGCGCGTGAAAACCCTACTATGTAGAGTTTGTAATCTGTATACCCTATGGAAGTTGTGGCTCAGAGCGCTTGAAAAAAAATGGATTTCCCATATTACATTCTTCCTGTCAATGTGAACACATAATTTTTTTTTTAAAAAAAAGGGTGATTATCCATATTCCTAGGTAATACTGAATCAGAAATACGCACGCAAATACGGGTAAAATTAGAGAATAAAAGAAAATAGAATAAGCAAAGACATAACAATATTAGGGAAGGATCCACTCACAAGTTATTCTCACACTATCCAACATTTTCGACACTAATTTTATTTTATAAATTCAAAACGAAAACGATTTTGAGACTAATATGTTGCGAATATATTTTCTTAAAAAGCTCTATACTTGGACTAAAAATTGGTGTATTCCAAGTATTCAAAGCTCACCATCTACCACTTATAAAATTGGTTGTTAAAAACCATTAATTTTAACGAATGGTTTTCAAAGTGGTATATGACGGTGTCACACGTCTCGGGTTGTGCTAATTGTTTTTAGGAATGTAGAGTTTTGTGAGAGAAACATGTTGGTAAAATATTAGCTTCAAATCCGTTATCATTGGGGATTTATGAAAAAATTAGCATCGAAAATGTTAGATAGTGTGAGAATAAATCCGTTCATTAATTTAAGTTTTGCCACTGCCTGTTGTAGTGTTGTTGTCTCATGTTTGAATCTCATTTCGTCCCATCGGATCAACTAGAAACATTAAATAACAACTGATCACAATAGATTATGCACCTGTGAGCTAATTCTGTAATATAATTCGCATACTAACTTTGCTTGTAGGTGAACGTTGAAAACATTGCGTATCCATTTTTAGTGTGACAAAAAAGAGCACTAATAAATATGGGTCGGAAATTCGATCGTAAGTTTTTAATCGGTGGTTTTTTTTCTAGTTCCTTTTCGCTTTCTGGCTTCTAAAAATCGTGTATTATCCGTGCTCCTGTGCTCGGTCGAGATTTTGTTTTGTACCACTCGGAAGATGTATGATTTCCTTTCTGAGGAAGCTGATTTTCTTGAGGGTGAATATAATAAGAAGTTGGCTTGTAGCGATTTTACCAAGTCGCGATGCGTTACTGCGGAGGATGTTCTTTCTAAGTGTTCTTCGATTGTTGATGTTGATCTCAAAAGGATGCGAGAAAGGCGGTTCTTCAAAAGATGGAGAGTGCAAATAGGTAACTAGGGGTAGTTTACTTGGTCTCAACTATACGAAGTTGGTAGTGTCTTTGTATAGCGGCTTAATTTTGAGAGTATTCAAAACTGGACTAGGTTCAGAGGTTTTTCTGCATTTGCAGTTTCCTGATTAAAGTTATAATTAAATTTACTTTCCGCATTAAAATTTGTTTAAGTTATAATTAAAGTTATTGCACTTGTACGTTAATCTTAAGCGCTTGATATTGATCCTATATTAAATCGTTCTTGTACCGTAACTATTATCAAGTGACTATCTTGTTGTTATATTATCTCGACTTCTTTGTCCATAGACAATCACACAAGGTATCATACTTATAGGTTGATTTCTAAAAGATTGTGGTGTACTTGGTACCCTCGTCATTTCATGAAGGTTGATGACGTTATTGACCAACAATATAATAATTGGGACCTTAATGCTATGGAAAATGCTATTTCAGAATAGGTTGTGAACACCGTCGAAGCCATCCATTTATCTAATCCTTCTTGCAGGAAGGATAAGCTCATCTGGGCTGGTAGCAGTGATGGTCAGGTAAGTTTTAAAGCTGCCTATAGCCTTCTTATTTATAAAAAATTGGTTGCCTTGAATGAAACACTAGCTGGAGGTATTTGTGGAAACTTAAGTGTCCACACAAAATCAAGTTCTTTTTGTGGCATATATGTCACAACAAACTTTGTGTCAATAAGTTTTTTTACAGAAATGGAATAAGTGAGCATCCTGGTTGTAAGTTATGTAATAGGGACTTTGAAACCATACAACACTTATTTGTCAGTTGATGCAGGGTTGCACAAATCTGGAATAAAATCCAGACTAATATAACGTCTCCTTATTTTTTGAGAAACTTTTGTGTTATGAAATTAAATGTAGGAGACTTGAAGTGTTCTTGGTTACTTCCTTTTATTTTGTGGCATATTTGGAAAGGTAAGAATCGGTTTATATTTGAACAATAGGAGTTCATTGCTTCAAAGGTGTTGTCTATGTCTATTAAGAGTGCTAAGAAGTATGCTTTGGTCAATAATATGGGTTCTCATGTGCAGGACAACTATCATAAAATTGTGGTACCATACTCTCCTCCTGGAGATGGTTATCATAAGTTTAATAATGATGGTGCTTCAAATGATCCTAACTATACAGGAATTTGTGAGGTTATACGGGATGGAGGAGGAAGATTTAAAGCTTGCTACTGTAAACACATTTTCATAAATGATAATAATATGATAGAAGTTTGGCAATTTATGATGGTATCAGGTTAATTCAACTTATGTTGTTCAACTCGGCTACTCACAAGTTAAGCCTAAATGGTATTTGAAGAATCTGATAGAAGAAATTAATGAGAGAAGCTTGTCGTTTAACCACATCGTATTCAAGCACTGATATAGGGAGACAAACTTTGCTGCTAATCACCTCTCTAAAGCTGCAGCTACTAATGTGTTAGAAGGAGTCTGGATTGAAAGTCCACGTAGTTGTTTAGTTTCTATTTTGTTTGAGATTTCATAGGGAGAGCTCTCCTCGAACTGTTAAGAATGTTGTTTCTTTCATTTAGTTCCTAGCCTGTGGCTAATTTATCAAAAAAAAAAAAAAGTGATCGCTTGAATTAGACCCAAACTAAAAAAACAAATAGCACTACACCAAATTCCCGGATTAGTAACAGCAATTCGTAACGGCTTTGCAGTCGTTACAAAATTCCCGTTACAAATGGCCGTTACGACAAATTCGTAACAGATAAGAGCCGTTACTAATTTTAGAAAAATTCGTAACAAGGCTTAGCCGTTACGAAATTTTTTATACGCGTGCCAGTCACACGCTTGGTAACACTAGGGTCGTAACATGGATAATTTCCCGTGTGCCATTCACTTGTGTGCAATATTTTCTTCCACCCAATATTTGTTGAACTAGAGGATATTTCCTCCCGCATCACCCATAATTGTATCTCTCGACTATTCCACTCTCATTCCTTCACTTTTTTTTCCTCCGCCTTTCTTCCCTTGTTTTCGTCTCTAGAGATGAAGCTTTAGAAGCTTAGATTGTAAGAAATCTATCTCATGACTCTCACGATTATTCTCAAGAACTCTCTTATGTTATGATTTAATCATTTCAGTTTGTTCATCTTTTTTAGTTCTGTATTAGGGTTTCAGAATATGTTCATCTGAAAGAGAAAAGACAAACCCTAGAACCTAGTAAACCAAATCTATCTGCTCCCCTTTCACCTACATATTCACATATTTTCAGAGAAACCTTAGAACCCAGTAAACCCAGCATTCTTACTTTTCATCCCAAACACTTTTCCCTCTCGTAGAAAAACCCTAAGTTTTTGTTTCATTTCCATGTTTTTGTTCGATGCTTCCTCACATTGAGTTCTGCTGATTTTGGTTTTTTCTATTGTTCAGGCTTGTAATCGGATTCTCAATTTCAATCTCTTAATTTCAATTTCTCAATATCTTAATTGATTTCTGCTGATTTTGTTCGATGCTTTCTCTATAATTTCAATTTCTTAATTTAGGGTTTCTTTATTTTTTTGTTGATTTGGGGTTTCGATCTATGGATATAGGTACTTACTGATCTGTTTTTTATTTTTGCTTTTCTATGCTTATGTGTTGCTGGTGGTGGTGTTGGCATCTAAGGCTTGGTATTCTATGGTGGAGTTGGGTTTGCAGGAGGTCATTGGTCTTTATAAAGCTCTGGTGGTGGTGAATTTTCAGCTGGTGGAGGTTATGTAGTAGCAATAGTTGCATCATGAGCTGCAGCAGCTTCTGGGGGAGGTGGTTCTGTAGGGGGTTGAGTAGATTCTGAAGCAGAGGTTGAGGATATATGAAGATCAATACGAGAAATCAAAATTGGAAGTGAATGATTATGATGATGAAGAAGAGTGGTGGAGAGGTTTGTTCTTTGAAACCTTTAAGAGTAAAATTTCATTATTTGTTTGAAGTCATTTGAATTATTGAAGTGTAATCTATTTTTAGTTTTTTGATATTGCAGTAAGAAGATGAAGATGATGAGTATAAGGAGAAGCAGCTTTAGTCCCCTTTTGATTTTGGTTTTCTTAGTAATTGTGAAGAATAATTTTCAATTGTCTGATGGCAAAGATACACTAAAGCTGGAAGCAAATGCTGATGCTAGCAAGGTCAGTTTCACATCTTGTCTTTGCATTTCTAATCAATCTTAGAGCTCGGGATAATTATAATTAAGGATCTTTGTTATCTCATTATTTCAGGTAGGGGATGGGAAACCTATTCCAACCTCGAGAGACATCTCGCACTGATACAAAAAGTGATAATAAATCAGTTCAAGTTGTGAAGAAAGATGGCGATGTTGCATCTCCAGCAAAAGCTCATGTAAGTTCAATTTCCTAAACTCCTAAACCCAGAAATCTATGTAGAACTTATGTTCTTGTTGCCAGTACATTGACTATCTCAATAGTTGGGGAGCATGAGGCTATGCGGAAGATTTAAAATGTGTTCATGACACACTGGGATGGGCTGATGACTAAGCCTGGTGAACGGATCCTTGTTCTCGCTGCAACAAACCGGCCATTTGACCTTGATGAAGCCATCATTCGACGGTTTGAGCGCAGGTGTGTAAGCCTGTTTATTTTGGATTCACTTTGCTCATATTCGGATGAATAACTTATAGTGTGCGTCCTTAATGATTCTCAACTCTTGTTGACATGAAACATAATTATGGTTGGTTTGCCATCAATAGAGAACAGAGAAATGATATTGAAAACTCTTCTATCAAGAGAGAAGGTTGAAGAAGGACTAGATTTTAAGGATCTCGCAACAATGACAGAAGGATACACTGGAAGTGATCTTAAGGTTTGTATTTTGCTTGGTGATGTAGTTTTACAAGTGGTAAGAAAGAAGGTTCGATTCTCGGACTTGGGAAGTTGTTGATTTTAGGACTTACTTAAATAAAATACTTAAAACTAGCGAATAAAATAAAGGATGACAATAATATTGAGAGATTACTGGGAATCAGGATTTCACCGAACTCTTTTTCTATGGTTCAATTATTAATTCTTTGACAATTATAGCTCCAAAAATAATAGTTATTGACTCTAAATCTTTGCCAAGGTAGATTTTATAAAACATTAATTGTAAATGGTAAGCATATGGATTATCAAAACACCTAAGCTAAGCATAACCCATCAAACTAAATCACAACTAATTAATTTAAAATCATAATTCAAATTATATTAATGCAAAAGTCGTAAAAAAGAATTTAATAAAATTACCATAGTGTTGAGAATTGGCTTCCTCCGTCATCCCAAATGATGGGGTTTAGCTCATCATGGTAGAAACACGCTCAAAAGAATTTTTCATAGCTCTAAAAGGTGTTTTTATTGAAGAAATAGTATAAGACAGAGATTTGCAACGCCGTAAATATGTTACAGACGTCACTGTTACAAGAACGATAAATCTTTTGTGTAGCAAGATAAACGACTGCCTCTGCGAGTCTGTTCTTCGTGTTCTTGAGAACGACACTTCTGAAGTGTCAGTTCTTCGTCTTCTTCACCTGCTGCTGCGTATTATTCCTGCAACTTCTCTGTTTTGATTCTGAAGCCTCCAATCGACCCCAAAACTCCAGACTAACTTGCATACCCCCCTCTGACTCGAGTAGGTCCTATTTATACACCACAGGTTAATCTCTAGGGTAAATCTTCTCGATTTTCTTTTCCGTTTCTTTCTTGCCAAGCCACGAGATTTCTTTCCCTTTTTTTTTCTCTTCTGCACGTCTTCTACTGGCTTGCAAACCATCCTTATTCGACGGTCCAAATCCTGTAAGAAATATCTTCTTATAAAACAACTTCTTTCCTTGCCTAACAAATCAAAATAACATAATTATCCTTCCCGTAGAAATAGTTGCTCAGTTTCAGGATTTCTTCCCCTCTTTTGATGATTCCAGCCCATGTACCTTCCCTGTTTCGATAAAACATAGTGATACCAAACCAACTACACGTGACAACTCGAGTAAATCTCTTCCCAAAACAAAACAGAGAATTCCGTCTTCTCGTTACTCTGGTTTACTCCAAAACTGATGATCCGGCCCAACTTGATCGTTTAAACACTTGTATTAACCCTGTTTGGCCGTTATAAGTCCAGCCCATAAGATATCCGCAGTTGAATCTCTTAATATCACGTCAATTCTCAATCCAAAATAGTTCGCAGATGTGAGCTTTATTTTCCCGCCAATTTCCATTTTCAAACTGTAGAAGATGACCTCCCCCTATCCTGTGCGGGTCTGCCAATAGTACTTGCCTTGGAAATGGATGCCCCTTAGTAATTTGGGTACCCCTTATCCACTGTCGGGTTCCCTTTAGCAATTCTTTTGAGGTGTAATTATGACTTTTCTGGGGAGTCTCCAGCATACTTCCGGGGTGCCTGTAGTGCGTCTTCTGGGTGCCTTTAGTAATTTTTTCCCATGACCACTTTTCGAGCCAATTTCTTCGCAAGAAATTATTTCTCCAAAAATTCCTACAAAGACATTAAATACCAAAATAAGTACAAAAATGGGTACTAACAATATAGAAAATCGAGATCAAAATAGACACACGCCCAAACTTATTATTTGCTAGTCCCGAGAAAATCAAATCTACAAAATAAAATCCTAACTCACTGTCGCAGGCATCGTCGATTGCATTTAGCGTATGCAATAAGCCTTTAAACCCCTAGGTGGCCCTAGTGGCCGAGTTATAGTCTCGGGAGGGCTTACAAGGGATATACCCACAAAACCTTTACTTCAGACCCTAGCTATCTACGCAGAACTTTGGAAGGCACTAAAGAATCTCCTTGGTTGGCATACTTATTGACTATAGGAGGAAGTACCCTGATGCGAAATTCCAATTGATGTACACAAGTTTTCACTCAAGCATACTAAAATTCATATATAAGTCACGAGCTCTACTCGGATAGTTTCGGACATCATAACCGGAGTCAACCAATCACATGGATAGATTAAGAAGATGGATATAGAGAAAAACGTAGATGGTTTTGATGTTGACTAAGGTGAACACTGTTTCTCATATCTGTCTGAAGGCCACTTCCAAAATGAACCTATCCTAATGGACTAAGATACTGGTCTGAACTAATATCAACACACTGGCATATACAAGGGAACCAGTGGTCGATAATCCTAACTCTAAGTCAACACAACTGGCATATACAAGGGTTCCAGTGGTCGACTTTATTGAATTTATTCCGGTTGGTCAGGTGGTCTGGTCTCAATTTCTTTTTCTCTTTTTTTTTCTTTTTTTTTTGAACTTTTTGGTATCTCAATCACTCTATTTCACCCTAGCAGTGGTACAACTTGAATCGTGAGCCCCACCTAATCACTTAGAGAAACATATTTTAAAGAAAACAAAATAAAAATAGAAGTGAAAAGGATTTTGTAGGATCAGAATATCGCAACACCAAGATTCTCGCGAAGTCCATAAACGACACACTGCGAAGACATCGCGGGATGGAAGTAAAAACGACGTAACGGATGACGACAGCCAAAACATGAGAAAGATGTGAAGACCTAGAGAGATTTAGGAGTGTCGCGAGATTTGACATTTGTACATTTGAATACTTGCGAGCGTGTCGCAAGTCAGATCCGAAAATAAAGGACAGCTTAGCTGTCATCCACTATGTAATGTCCTATATAAAGAGCCGAATAGGCTTACGAAAGGGGATCTTTTTCGAGTGTTGGGCAAGTCACTAAGAGAGAGAAAGTTTAGAGTGGTTGTAATTCTTTGGTTTATCTCCTGTTCATCTTGTAATATTTCTGGAATTTGATCAATAAAATTTATAGTTGTTCATCTTAAAATGACTTGATTGTGTGAATTCTTGTGAGGGGTGTAGTGTGGGATTTCCTGCAACTACATAATGGCGCTAGAAACAGGGAGGAATGATGATTGATATTGTGATTTGGAAGGATTTGAAGTAGTAGATAAAGAATTTCATATAATTTTCAACAATTCGTTAAGGTTAAAGAATGGCAAGAAGAGGACATACATCAGAACAACCAACGACTGTTAGAAGGAGTAGGAGACTTGCTGGAGAAGAAAGAAATGAAATGGGAGAATCTTCAAGAGCAAACACAAGAAATAATGGAGAAAATCGGGTTCAATCGCCAATTCAGCATGCACCAATACAAAATAGAACTGAGGATTATGACAGAGTGAGCGTACACACTTGGCGATCGGATTCCGTAGATAAAATATGGGAAGACCAGCAATTAGGAGGTAATGGACAAGAAGAGGGAGATCAAGAAATGGTTGGAGGAATAATTCATGGAAACGAAGAGATTACAGCGTTAGAGGCATTGAGACAAACAATACGCGAAGAAAGGCGATTAGAAACGGAAGAACGTGCAAATTTGACAAGGCAAAACCATGAGCTAAGGATGGAAAACATAAGGTTACAGAACAGAATGTCAAGAAGCACTACAAGATCAAGATCAGTAAGGGAAGAAGTAAGACGAGATATGCCTGTAGAAAATGCTAATGAAGAAATTCAAGAAGAGATACAAAATTTAGATGAGGAACGCCGCGAAAGAAGAGAAATAAGGGGAGATCATTATATCCAACATGGTGAAACTCTCCAAGATGGGCAAAATGATGGAAATCAAAGAGATAGACACCGACAGAGGCGAAATAATCAAGAGGATGAAGAAAATCAGGAAGAAGGAAGGAGAATATTACATGGGAGAGAAGTACAAAGAAATCACCAAGCAATTCAGGATGAAATTGAAAGGCATTATACTGAACAAGCACATCTAGCTCGCAAGAGGGAAAGACTAAGAGCAGAAATGGAAGAACAAGAATTACAAGAGGCAATTCGCAAAAACAATCATGATAATCGAGAAAGGAGGCGTGAGCGTAATCGTAATAATGATAATATCAATGAGGAATACGATAGAGTACTAAGGAGAACTGAAAGACGGCAAAGAGGAGAAAATGAGAGATATAATGGTGTGCGAATCCATGAAAGGAATGAAAGAGAAGGTCGCAGAGAAAGACGAGAAGAAAATGATGATCCAGAGAATCAAAACGGATATGAACGCGAAGAAGAGAGGCGGAGTTAAAAAGGCCAATGGAAGATAATTCTAGTATAAACGAACAAATTTTGAAAGAGCTAGCGGAAATGAGAGGAATGTTAAATAATAAGAAAGAAGGAGGTAGGAGACAATTGGACGAAGCTATAGAAGAAGCTGCGAAAACCCCATTCACACGGGAAATACAATTAGAAGGAATACCCCCAAAATGTAATTTGTCTACATTAACCAGCATTTTTGATGGGTCAACTTGTGCAATACAACATATCAAAGCTTATTTGAGATGTATGTTACAATGGGAAAATCATGACGCTATATTGTGCAAATACTTTGCATCAAGTTTAACAGAAGAAGCTCTAAAATGGTTTGAAGGTCTTCCAAAAAATACTATAGCATCCTTCAATCATTTACAGGCTATATTTTTAGGTGCGTACATAAGTAACAATTTCTCGCGACCTGGCATTGAAGATTGTTGATGGTGGATTTTCGTTTAAGGTTAAATTTGTAAAAACCAGAAAAATCATGCGCTGACATCTTGTAAAAGATAAAGCCATTTATAAGTGTTGGATACTCCCTCACTTAATTCACCAAGAATGGAGCATGTGGCAACAATCCCATTCTGTGAATACATGAAATTCCTCCAGGTTGGAGCATGTAGCAACAATCCCTTCCTGTGAATTTCATATCAGCCTTGTATTTCCAGTACTCATTATCAGTGTGGCATGACGACTGAGTGTTACTCTTACAGAGTAACACGAACCTCCAAGCACTATAATGAAATCATGTACGAAATACCCGTACAGCCGACTCTCGGTGTGTTATACTAGCCCGATTGAGCCCCTCTCGGTGTGTTATACTAGCCCGATTGAGCATCCTGACGACCGTATCGATCCGGATATGATCTCGATCGCAGATCATCCAACTCCATAAGCATGATTGGATGACCCCGGATCAATTCCATCACCCCCAAGCAGGTATGGAATACCCACGGCCGACCCCGCATGGTCGGTCATTGGCCTAGCTTGCCAAGAAACCGTTCATACCAAGCATTATGGACGGAAAACCCTAAATTAGGGTTTGCGGCATATTACATGTGTTGCAAAACAGTCTCAACCATCCATCTTCGCAGGAATAGATGGAGGGTGTAGATGTAGACTTAAAGGGCCCAGAGCATGTCAACACGATCACCGTGGGACCGCCTAGACACTTGACCAATCGGTCAAAACCAACAATGTTTGGCCGTGACAAAATCGTCACCCAAACAAGAGACGACGCACGGCTTTGAAAGCCAAAATTAGGGTTTCAAGCCATCACGCGCGTCCATCTTCTCCGGCACGAATGGAGGGTCACAGATTAGATTAAGTAAGGGCCGGTCATATCAGCATGACCACCGTGGGCCTATCTACCTACTCATGTGTTCGGCCAAGGCATATCATGCCCGGTTAATCCAAAACGTGTGTCCAAACTAGCATGGCCACGCCTCCCAAACCACAAACTGATCTCGACCGCTCAACTTCACCGGATGATTTGAGTGGCTTAGATCACGTTTTCACGGGATATTCGAGGTATAGGCATGAACACCCGCCCGCCATCTTCACGTCAAACCCATCGGCCAAGACCGACCAAATTAGGTCGTCTTGGAACGCGCGCCGGAAAAAGCATGATGCGCGGCCTTTTGCGGCATCAATTTCCTATTGCAAAATTGATCTCAACCACTCCTCTTTGCTTTGGTCAAATTGAGTGGCCTAGATCGCACCTTCATGGGACAGTGAGACATGGACGTGTACACTGGCATGCTATCTACATGCACGCCCGATCGGTTCTCTCCAAATCCCTTTCCATGCTCGGTTTCAACCAAGCTGAAGAGTGATGCTTGCGCACCTCTTCAAAAAAACCCTAATATTCATTAACGGTCGCAGATGAGTGTCTCAAAGATCATCTCATCCGTACAACTTCACCAGCTTGGTTATACAACCCCCACAGTCGGAGTTATTTGGTCGGTGAGGCGTCATTACCCATCACTTTACCACACCATAATGCGAAAGACCGCATAAAATACACGCGATACTTCACAAGTATCGACTTCCCGAATAACACGATTATTCAATTCAAAGATTACATGCTATCTTTCGTGGATTCACGATCCACACATTCCGGACATCAATCATGTCACAAACCGGGGGATACATACTGGGGTATTGGTCTCGGTTTACGGCGTGCGGCGTGCAACGCGCCATCACAAGAACGTGTCGGGAAGTCATGGACGGTTAGAGATGAACAGGAGAAGTGGGCAAGACTGGTCGTGTGGCACCGACGCATAACTCCACTACTCCATCACTCCACTTCCTCCACTTCCCACGAGAGACGTGAATAAGGCTCAATGACTTGTATAAATAGGTTCTCCGCCCTATTTCAAACAACAACACAAGTTCAGACGAGACGAAAACCAAGTGTTAATACAAAACGTATTCAAACACCCGCAGCTTGCTTGCATCAATCACAAGCCTGCTCACCTTTCTTTTACAAGTCATAAGCAAGCCAACACCTTCACAATCTCAAGACCTTCTTCGCTTCCCTCCCTAAGATCAACCCCATCTCCTTCACTTTGTGACCGAAACAAGTCTGGAACGGCCATTTCTTGGTTTAGGCCGGACTTGCACAGATTGATCTCTCGAATCTACAAGCACTCACCGCGCAGTGCATTTGTTTAAGGTTTAGATTCATTCCTCATCCACACCCCAAATTACCAAATTCTGCAGGAATAGTTTTCACCCATAAACAAAGATGTATTTGGATTAAATCAAAGGGTTGGTGAAAGTTTGAAACATTTGACCATGAGATGGAAGACAATGTGTAGCGACATGGCGGGTCGCGTTGATGAGAGATATCTCATTTTATCATTCATTAATGCTATGTTCGCAACCAATCTGTTATACATTAAAATTTTTAGAGTTAAGAACACAATCACAATGACTGAGCTGCGAGAAATACAGGAGGAATATATTGCTCTCGAGGAAAAACAAAATGAGATGGAATCATACCCAGTTGCGAACACGAGTTCAAATGCAGCGAATGCAAGCTTGTTACCTAAGTTGATAAATACCGTGGCGAGCACTTCGCAAGGACAACTAGAGTTGATAATGGGTGATAATCAGCAGAAACTAGTAGCTATGGGGAGTCGTGATCAAGAAGAATACGAGAGAGAAAGAAATTTCTATAACCGCGGTGGAAATAACAAAATTCAAAGACTTGATCAGCCGCAAGAAAATTATGGTGGTCAAAGGCAAAATTATCATAGGGGACAAGGAAGCCATATGATAGTATGGGAAGAAATTGAGATGCCACCTCTGAATGCTAGCGTGGAGAAAATATGGGAAGCTATAATCTTGATGGAAAATATACCAACACCATGGAACATGGGAAAGGAGCCACCTCCAAGTGAGAGAATCCATGAATTCTGTTCTTATCACCATTTCCATGGACATACAACAAATGACTGCAGAAATATAAAGAGAATCATTCTCAGGATGATAGATCAGGGAAAATTAAATCATTTTCTAGTAAGGAAAGCTCAACCTCAAGCATTACCACCTCCTCCGGAAGTTCCCAGGGCGAACACAACAAAAGAACGTGAAACATTTGTGATACAAGTTGGGGCAAAAGTAAAAAATCTGTTTTGTAACTCTATTGTACATTCGTACAAGACAATTGAAGATTTCCACGATATTACTCTCAGCGGGGTTTTCGCAAGGGATGTCAATGATAAAGAAATAATGAACACCGCGAAGATGTCGCAACTGGAAGAATGGCAGAAGCAGATCATTTCTTTTACCGCAGAAGAAGTACCTGAACGTGGAAGAATGCATGATAACCCATTAGTGGTGAGATTGGAGATTAACCCAAAACCTAATGATGATGAAGATGATGAAGCGGAAAATTCATGGGCATTAATAGAATTTTAATTGATATCGGGAGTTCTGTGAATATCCTTTTTTATCATACCTACAAAACTATGGGAGGAAAAGATGTAGATTTGATACCTTCAACCTATAAAATTTATGGTTTTAATGGTACCGCAAATAAGCCAAAGGGAGAAGTTCATATGCGAATTCCACTGAAAGGATTATCTTCTGGAATTTTATTATGCGTAGTTGATGTGGAATCACCATACAATGCCCTGATCGGACGACCATGGTTACATGAGATCTTAGGTGTCGCATCAACTTTCCATCAATGTATCAAGTTCCCTCATCCCACTGGTGTTGGCATTATAAAGGGAGATTGGGTTGAAGGAAAGAAGTGTTATGAGGTTGATATCGAATCCTGCGAAGAAAGAGCTGCTAAACAGATGAGTTGGAAAAACAACATTAAAGAAAAACAAAGAGGTGAAAGATTAATGGTGGATGTAATAGAGCAAAGAGAGGAAGAAATGTTGCAAAATCAAAAAATGATGAAGACAAAAAGTGGCGAAGGTTTCGCAATGGGCAAGAAAATGACAGGAAACTTCAAAAATGCAGAGGCAGAAAGTAGCAGAAGTAAGAGACTTAAAGAATAACTGTAATTGTTGATTGACAGAGAAAAACTGGGGAGGGAGACGACAAAGAGTTATGAGGACATAGAGTTTCTGCATTCTAGTAATAAGAAGTTAGAAATACTAAAGAACATATTCTCATTCTTAAATGTTGAGTGAGAAATAACCACACCATAATGAGAGAATGCGTGTTTGAGAAACGATCAATAAGCATTTCGCCTCGACTTCTGCTTCACCAAAAAGGATTTTATGATAATTGCACTCAAAAAGACGGCTTTTTTATGGGTCACACATGTGTGCAGGTAGGAATGAAGAGAGAAATCCTGAAACACGTTGAATGGTGGGAAGGACAACTTCCAAAATATTTTTAAAAACCCACATCTTTTATATTTTGAAAAACCATTTTTCTGACTATCTCTACGAAAGGAAATCAACCATTATTATCGAGGATGAGATTACTTACTCACCTTCACATCCGATCGCCAATTATGATAACACCACTCTCACGGCATCCAATAGAAACGTCTTCCGCTCCTCGTCTTGATCTCCTTGGTCTTCGTCTTCGGTTTCAACTATTGATGATAAACTCTCGAATTTCATAAATCCTTGACAATTTGTAACCTTTACCTTAATAATCCTTGTCGCTTGAAACTTCCTTATAGATTTTCCTTCCCCACGGCTTATTAAATAAATAAAAACGAAACAAATATTTCTCTTGTTTTTTTTTTATGAAATTTTCAATTCAATTTTTTTTTTTTTTTTCTGAAACAAGAGAAATTAAATACAACCATGACCGTGGGAGAAGTATTTTACCGCTTGATTCTTCACAACTTGTATCGTCTCGAAATCATAAACTTCAATAATTCTCACCTTTTGATTTTCTTCGCTCTTATGAATAAGTCTTCATACTTGGATATAAAATTACCTCATTGTAGTGTAAGTCTTCAACATATATGTAAAAATCCGCTCATTTGTATGTTGCTTTACTTGAATATGAAATTTGCTCTTTTCTCGTTTCGTTGCTTATAAACCGTGAACTTTTTCAACTTTCCTTGTAGACTTTGATGTCGCTCCTTGTTGATGATGATGGTGTTTCTATGGATCCGTTGTTGTCGAGAGAGAGAATGGTGCTAACTGCAAATCGAACTACAAGAAGGAAGCTTTCATCTATAGACGTCACCTTCATGATTGACAAAATTAGCACTCAAGAGATCAAAGAGTAGTGCTTCTATTGGTGGGAGGTTGGGTAGCTCACCATTTTACCCGGAATTTACGTACGGTGACACACACTCAAAAGAAAGCTCTTTAGTAGATGGAAAAAATTCTGGTCGGTGCCTCACATGATATGAATACGGGTAGTCTCCACTAATGATTGATCAGCAACTCTACTAACGCATTTCTCCCTGCACCAAATTCGCATCACCGGCATGATTAAATCCATTATTTAACACTCTAACAAGCAAGAAATCCGAATGTAGTTCCCTAACACTTCCAAGTTCAATTATGTCGGTCAAAATCTCTATGTAAACATACCTAGAAGTATGCTAGTGACTCTAAAATCTCTAAAAGTTGGAGGTTTTATGTAAAACTTTTTTTTTTTTTAATTTTTTTAATTTTTTTTTGTAATTTTTTAAATACATGCTTAACCACTCCCCCACACTTAAACCTTACATTGTCCTCAATGTAATTGAATCGTCCTAGTAAAGTCAAGGTGGGAAATTTTAACATGTTATGGACAAGAAAAAGAAATAACAAAAATAAAAAGCAAAAGCAAAAGGATAAGAAATACAAAACCTATGGGTTGCC
Organism: Papaver armeniacum; assembly: GCA_023531295.1. Taxonomy (NCBI): domain Eukaryota; kingdom Viridiplantae; phylum Streptophyta; class Magnoliopsida; order Ranunculales; family Papaveraceae; genus Papaver; species Papaver armeniacum. The sequence goes on along the minus strand of JAJJWW010010726.1, from coordinate 684,085 downwards.
TCCCATTAAGCGCTTGTTTTAAATTCGACGGCCCGACTTAGCTCTTGCAAGATTCATTAGCCCGGATCAATCTCTTTCACGGGAAAACATGACTTCACATCACTAGGGTATCGCGTTGTCTCAAAGATATTGAAGTGGATGAGTGTACCATCAAACTCCATAGTCAAGGTGCCATTTTGGACATCAATCTTTGTTCCGGTGGTGCTTAAGAATGGTCTACCCAATAACAAAGGTGTAGACTTGGAAGAATTCTCATCATTCATGTCTAAGACATAGAAATCGGCCGGAAATACAAGCTCATTAACCTGCACCAAAACATTCTCAACAATCCCTTTCGGGTAAAAATTAGATCGGTTAGCAAGTTCAAGAACTACCCCGGTCTCCTTAAGAGGACAAAGATTCAAAGAATCATAAATCGAAGAAGGCATAACATTAACCGATGCACCTAAATCTAGCAAAGCTCGAGTAAACCTTGTTTTACCAATTGTGCAAGGTATAGTGAAACTACCGGGGTCCTTTAATTTTGGTGGGAGTTTCTTGAGAATGAACGCCGAAGCATTCTCCCCCACACTCATGACTTCATTCCCTTTTAACCATTTCTTCTTCATGCACAACTCCTTTAAGAACTTTGCACAACGAGGAATTTGACGAATAGCTTCAATGAGTGGAATATTGACTTGTACTTTCTTAAGGATCTCCCAAATATCCATGTATTCCAATTCTTTCTTTGACTTAGCAAATCGGCTAGGAAATGGGGGTGGAGTTGTGAAAGTAGGAACCGTTTCCTTAGGTAAGTTGGTTGGGAATGTATTCTCCTTTGGTGCGGTTTCAATTTCCTCTTTCTCCTTTGGTTGCTCCACTTGTTTCCCACTCCTCAAAGTAATCGCATTAACGCTCTCTCTTGGATTAACAAATGGTTGTGAAGGAAGCTTTGTGGACACTTGAGCTTTCAATAGGTTCACATCGGTCGCCAATTGGCCCACTTGAATTTGTAAATCCTTGATTGCCGAATCGGTCTTTTGTTGTTGTTGTTGAACCAAAGTGGTGATACCTTGCATCAATGCATTGAGCTTGTCATCAATTGAAGAATCACGTTCCTTGACTTGTTGTGGTTGAAATTGTTGTTGAGGTTGGAAACGTGATTGTTGGAATCCACCTTGTTGCTCATACGGATTGGAAACCGCTGCTTGCTTGTTTGCATAACTAAAGTTGGGATGATCCTTCCAACCGGGATTATAGGTATTGGAGTATGGATCGTACCTTGGCCTTTGATTTGGATATAAAGCATTTACTTGTTCGGTCTCACCATCCGGAATAATTACCGCGGCCATCCTTTGCATCATTATCTCCATGTTACTCATCCTTTGATCAAGATGTGATGATGAATCACTAACTTCATGCACTCGCCTAACCATGGGTTCATCTCTTGTGTAGAATTGTTGCGAGTTCGCAGCCATACTTTCAATCAACTCGGTAGCTTGGGTCACCGTCTTGTTCACTAGTGCACCACCACCCGCGGCGTCAAGAAAAGACCTATCACTTGGGTTGAGAGCTTCATAGAAGTATTGGAGTATCATAACATCACTAAATTGATGGTGTGGACAGCTTGCCACCAACCTCTTGTATCGCTCCCAACAGTCATACAATGACTCTCCCACATGTTGTTTCAATCCACAAATCTCCTTGCGAATTTGAGTAGCTTTGGATGCGGGAAAATATCTTTCGAGGAAAAGTTTCTTCATCCCATTCCATGTTGTGATACTTCCGGAAGGCAAATAATATAACCATTCCTTAGCATTGCCCGCCAAAGAAAACGGGAAAGCTTTCAACATTGCTCCATCTGCATTAGTCTGCGGTGGAAGCATAGCCATAACTATGGTATAGAAGTCCATAAGATGTTTGTTTGGGTCCTCATTCACCATGCCATGGAACTTTGGTAACTCTCTAATCAACCCCGGCTTGATCTCGAAGGTTGAGTTAGTTTGGATACACCATTGTTGTGTATCGAGCTTGTGAGAAGCTAGGTCCTTGAGTGTACGTTCAGCCATTGTTTCTTCCTCTTTGTCCGAATCACTTGATGAAGAAGGAGGAAGTGGATTGTTAACCGCTCGAATGAAATCCTTTAGTTGAGTGCCGGATCGAAGACGTATTGGACTCGGTCTGTCCTTCTTAAGCATTCACCAAAGGTATAACACCTGAAACAAGATTCTCAAAAACTAAGTTAGATACGGTAAAGAATCTAACAAAGCAAGAATAAAGCAAAAAGAAAAATAAAAACAACTAAAATCGTCCACTGCTCCCCGGCAGCGGCGCCAAAATTTGATGCGTGTCGTAGGTGCAATCAAATTAATTAATATTTCCACTCAATTAAAAATAATATAATGGAAGTCAAGTTCGTTCCCACGAGGAGCAAGAGATTCTAGTTGTAAAAATTGTCACAAAAGGGGGGTGTAAAAAGCAAAAGAAAATGAACAAGCAATTAAAAGATAAAGTTGAAATCAATAAGAGAGACAAGACCAAGGAATCCTTCTTCGTTGCAAAACAATGAATCAAGTTATGTTCTTTTCTACTTGTTATTAGTCACAAATTATCACCAACCGTAGGTAAAGCAAATAGATCGGTGCTAAACCCCTAAATCCCTTGTATCACCGGATACGGAAGTTCTCGACTACCGGATTCTATTTACCAAACCACCTAGTAGTAGATCACTCTAGATGTAATTTAAATAAACGCATTAAGATTTATGAACTTATTAGTTTAATATTAGTAGTTAGAGTCTTAGATCAAGGTCTACTTGCTAACGTTGTTTTCACACACAATTGCTCCACGGAATCCCTCCGCAAGGTCTCGTGTTTGCTACTTATGTAAAGAGTCAAGAAAAGATTACTTATCCCCTAACTTTCACTAGCTTTAGATCAAATTAACAAATCAATTTAGCGTGCACTCTAAACAACCTATTAATCAACCATGAATGTATAAACATTCCTATTAGTAAAAACAAACGATAATCATGTGAAAAACTTCAAGATAGAATTGAAACAAAACTCAAATCATATATTAAGAACTAGGAATTCATCCTCAATCAATAAGAAAATTAGCTACTCATGTTTTTGAAATTCTCACAAAATAATTAAAAGGAGAATTTTCAAGTTCACACAAATAATTAAGAAGAAGAATTGAAAGCAAAAACACAAGTGTTGTGTGTGTAGAGAGATGTGTAAAAGATGTAGAAAACTTCTCTATTTATAAGCTTCAATATTCTCCAAATCTTCCAAGGAATAGAATCCTTTTCCTTTAGCAATTCAATTTCCAAATTCAAGTCTTCCTCATCTTCCATCTTCTCTTTCCAAATTTGAGCCAAATTCTCCATCCAATTCCTAGTCCAAGTCTTCACACCCATGAGAGAAGTCCACAGAAAATTCTGGAATTTTGGTCGCCGGAAAACTGGTATTATGGTCGGAAAACATCACCGCCGGCCACCTGAAAATTTCACCGTCACTGGTATATTCGACGGAATATTCCATCAGTCCACCGTTAGGACTAACGGTCAAACGGGTCAAACCGTCAGTCAACGGTCAAGGGAAGAGGTAGTCAGCTAGATGAGTCAGCTCCTTAGGTGGCTGACTTGTCTTACTTGGCTGAGCTGGATCGGCTGGATCACTGGAGCTGGATTGGTCATCGCCGGTCTGAGTTGACTCGCCAGAAGAGAAATTTGGGCAGAGTTCTGTTTGTTTTTCCGACATTCCCAGGCCAAATTCCAGGCCGATCTTTCTTGCAACATTCCTAACATTCATCTACACATTAATCTTCATTCCCTGTGACTCACGGCTTCAATGGAACAGCAGCAATTGCAACGTCATTGTCTCCAAAATCAGTCCTCTGCAAAACCCATTGCAGCACATCTAACCCATTTCACTGAGCTTCAACAGTACCATCAATTCTTCTCTCACAATTTCAGCTCTCTGTGTTCAATAACAGCTGAAGAACAAGCTCGATTCCTCCTTCAATTATCTTCATCCCATGGCAAACAGAACAACTTCAATTCACTCTTGATTATCATCACGGTAACAACATCGAACCCATGTCTCTGATTCATCAGCAGAATCGATTGAACAGCAGCAGCAACATTTCGTCGATTAAATCCTAACCTTCATCTCTTTATCTAGATCTCGATCTGCTTCAACTCTGGTTTCTTAATTCGAACACAGCAAACCCTATTCTCAATTCTTCATCTCTTCTTCTCTGCGTATCATTGAATATCGACAGCGAACCAATCCTTCTGTTTCTCCATTCGAACTCAATCTCCACCTTTTCTATCAATCCACCACCAACCCATCTTCACAGATCGAACCCATAATTTCTTCTTTGTCTCATGACCACAGACACAGCTCTGTTCGACTTGGATTCATCATCGATTTCTTCTCTATGTTCTTCAATAAACCATCTTCTCAATTTCAGGTTCAGCGTCTCGATCTGTTCTTGAAATAACAGCGGCTGCTGTCTTCAGTCTCGATTTCAGGTGAAAATGAGAAGAGGAGAAATATCTTCTCGATCGAATCAGGTTGGGTTAAAAGTAGGGGATGGATAAGGATACCCCACTACACAAGGCTAGGGGACACCCCGGGGATAGTTACACCCTCTGATAAATGATAAGGGGTACCCTGATGACAACCCCCCTTAGCCTTGACTGGGCCTGGCTTTAGTACTCCTCCAAATTTGGTTGCCCCTTAACCTTAACAGGGCTCCATATATCAATCTCCTATAAATTGACCTTTTTGCCCTTTTGACTCAAATTGGGTGATTTCTTCTTCTTTTCCTCCGTGCGACTCCAAAGTAGCTATAAAACTCAAAACAAGCGTAAAATACATAATTTACAAGAAAAATAGCAAAGAAAGCATAAACAATAGATAGTAAATCGGATGTATTCTACACCCTATCAAATTCCCCCACACTTAGACTTTGCTAGTCCTCGAGCAAATCAAACTAAAAACTCACAACTTCAAAGCGTTCCAGCATCACAAGCATCCAAAGAGTTATGAGGACATAGAGTTTCTGCATTCTAGTAATAAGAAGTTAGAAATACTAAAGAACATATTCTCATTCTTAAATGTTGAGTGAGAAATAACCACACCATAATGAGAGAACGCGTGTTTGAGAAACGATCAATAAGCATTTCGCCTCGACTTCTGCTTCACCAAAAAGGATTTTATGATAATTGCACTCAAAAAGACGACTTTTTTATGGGTCACACATGTGTGCAGGTAGGAATGAAGAGAGAAATCCTGCAACACGTTGAATGGTGGGAAGGACAACTTCCGAAATATTTTTAAAAACCCACATCTTTTATATTTTGAAAAACCATTTTTCTGACTATCTCTACGAAAGGAAATCAACCATTATTATCGAGGATGAGATTACTTACTCACCTTCACATCCGATCGCCAATTATGATAACACCACTCTCACGGCATCTAATAGAAACGTCTTCCGCTCCTCGTCTTGATCTCCTTGGTCTTCGTCTTCGGTTTCAACTATTGATGATAAACTCTCGAATTTCATAAATCCTTGACAATTTGTAACCTTTACCTTAATAATCCTTGTCGCTTGAAACTTCCTTATAGATTTTCCTTCCCCACGGCTTATTAAATAAATAAAAACGAAACAAATATTTCTCTTTTTTTTTTTTTTTTTCCTTTCTTTTCTCTCTTTTTTTTATGAAATTTTCAATTCAATTTTTTTTTTTTTTTTTTTTTTAAACAAGAGAAATTAAATACAACCATGACCGTGGGAGAAGTATTTTACCGCTTGATTCTTCACAACTTGTATCGTCTCGAAATCATAAACTTCAATAATTCTCACCTTTTGATTTTCTTCGCTCTTATGAATAAGTCTTCATACTTGGATATAAAATTACCTCATTGTAGTGTAAGTCTTCAACATATATGTAAAAATCCGCTCATTTGTATGTTGCTTTACTTGAATATGAAATTTGCTCTTTTTCTCGTTTCGTTGCTTATAAACCGTGAACTTTTTCAACTTTCCTTGTAGACTTTGATGTCGCTCCTTGTTGATGATGATGGTGTTTCTATGGATCCGTTGTTGTCGAGAGAGAATGGTGCTAACTGCAAATCGAACTACAAGAAGGAAGCTTTCATCTATAGACGTCACCCTCATGATTGACAAAATTAGCACTCAAGAGATCAAAGAGTAGTGCTTCTATTGGTGGGAGGTTGGGTAGCTCACCATTCTACCCGGAATTTACATACGGTGACACACACTCAAAAGAAAGCTCTTTAGTAGATGGAAAAATTTCTGGTCGGTGCCTCACATGATATGAATACGGGTAGTCTCCACTAATGATTGATCAGCAACTCTACTAACGCATTTCTCCCTGCACCAAATTCGCATCACCGGCATGATTAAATCCATTATTTAACACTCTAACAAGCAAGAAATCCGAATGTAGTTCCCTAACACTTCCAAGTTCAATTATGTCGGTCAAAATCTCTATGTAAACATACCTAGAAGTATGCTAGTGACTCTAAAATCTCTAAAAGTTGGAGGTTTTATGTAAAACTTTTTTTTTTTTTTTAATTTTTTAATTTTTTTTTGTAATTTTTTAAATACATGCTTAACCACTCCCCCACACTTAAACCTTACATTGTCCTCAATGTAATTGAATCGTCCTAGTAAAGTCAAGGTGGGAAATTTTAACATGTTATGGACAAGAAAAAGAAATAACAAAAATAAAAAGCAAAAGCAAAAGGATAAGAAATACAAAACCTATGGGTTGCCTCCCATTAAGCGCTTGTTTTAAAGTCGACGGCCCGACTTAGCTCTTGCAAGATTCATTAGCCCGGATCAATCTCTTTCACGGGAAAACATGACTTCACATCACTAGGGTATCGCGTTGTCTCAAAGATATTGAAGTGGATGAGTGTACCATCAAACTCCATAGTCAAGGTGCCATTTTGGACATCAATCTTTGTTCCGGCAGTGCTTAAGAATGGTCTACCCAATAGCAAAGGTGTAGACTTGGAAGAATTCTCATCATTCATGTCTAAGACATAGAAATCGTCCGGAAATACAAGCTCATTAACCTGCACCAAAACATTCTCAACAATCCCTTTCGGGTAAACATTAGATCGGTTAGCAAGTTCAAGAACTACCCCGGTCTCCTTAAGAGGACCAAGATTAAAAGAATCATAAATCGAAGAAGGCATAACATTAACCGATGCACCCAAATCTAGCAAAGCTCGAGTAAACCTTGTTTTACCAATTGTGCAAGGTATAGTGAAACTACCGGGGTCCTTTAATTTTGGTGGGAGTTTCTTGAGAATGAACACCGAAGCATTCTCCCCCACACTCATGACTTCATTCCCTTTTAACCATTTCTTCTTCATGCACAACTCCTTTAAGAACTTTGCACAACGAGGAATTTGACGAATAGCTTCAATGAGTGGAATATTGACTTGTACTTTCTTAAGGATCTCCCAAATATCCATGTATTCCAATTCTTTCTTTGACTTAGCAAATCGGCTAGGAAATGGGGGTGGAGTTGTGAAAGTAGGAACCGTTTCCTTAGGTAAGTTGGTTGGGAATGTATTCTCCTTTGGTGCGGTTTCAATTTCCTCTTTCTCCTTTGGTTGCTCCACTTGTTTCCCACTCCTCAAAGTAATCGCATTAACGCTCTCTCTTGGATTAACAAATGGTTGTGAAGGAAGCTTTGTGGACGCTTGAGATTTCAATAGGTTCACATCGGTCGCCAATTGGCCCACTTGAATTTGTAAAACCTTGATTGCCGAATCGGTCTTTTGTTGTTGTTGTTGAACCAAAGTGGTGATACCTTGCATCAATGCATTGAGCTTGTCATCAATTGAAGAATCACGTTCCTTGACTTGTTGTGGTTGAAATTGTTGTTGAGGTTGGAAATGTGATTGTTGGAATCCACCTTGTTGCTCATACGGATTGGAAACCGCTGCTTGCTTGTTTGCATAACTAAAGTTGGGATGATCCTTCCAACCGGGATTATAGGTATTGGAGTATGGATCGTACCTTGGCCTTTGATTTGGATATAAAGCATTTACTTGTTCGGTCTCACCATCCGGAATAATTACCGCGGCCATCATTTGCATCATTATCTCCATGTTACTCATCCTTTGATCAAGATGTGATGATGAATCACTAACTTCATGCACTAGCCTAACCATGGGTTCATCTCTTGTTTAGAGTTGTTGCGAGTTCGCAGCCATACTTTCAATCAACTCGGTAGCTTGGGTCACCGTCTTGTTCACTAGTGCACCACCACCCGCGGCGTCAAGAAGAGACCTATCACTTGGGTTGAGAGCTTCATAGAAGTATTGGAGTATCATAACATCACTAAATTGATGGTGTGGACAGCTTGCCACCAACCTCTTGTATCACTCCCAACAGTCATACAATGACTCTCCCACATGTTGTTTCAATCCACAAATCTCCTTGGGAATTTGAGTAGCTTTGGATGCGGGAAAATATCTTTCGAGGAAAAGTTTCTTCATCCCATTCCATGTTGTGATACTTCCGGAAGGCAAATAATATAACCATTCCTTAGCATTGCCCGCCAAAGAAAACGGGAAAGCTTTCAACATTGCTCCATCTCGCATTAGTCTCGGTGGAAGCATAGCCATAACTATGGTATAGAAGTCCATAAGATGTTTGTTTGGGTCCTCATTCACCATGCCATGTAACTTTGGTAACTCTCTAATCAACCCCGGCTTGATCTCGAAGGTTGAGTTAGTTTGGATACACCATTGTTGTGTATCGAGCTTGTGAGAAGCTAGGTCCTTGAGTGTACGTTCAGCCATTGTTTCTTCCTCTTTGTCCGAATCACTTGATGAAGAAGGAGGAAGTGGAGTGTTAACCGCTCGAATGAAATCCTTTAGTTGAGTGCCGGATCGAAGACGTATTGGACTCGGTATGCCCTTCTTAAGCATTTACCAAAGGTATAACACCTGAAACAAGATTCTCAAAAACTAAGTTAGATACGGTAAAGAATCTAACAAAGCAAGAATAAAGCAAAAAGAAAAATAAAAACAACTAAAATCGTCCGCTGCTCCCTAAGCGGCGGCGCCCAAAATTTGATGCGTGTCGTAGGTGCAATCAAATTAATTAATATTTCCACTCAATTAAAAATAATATAATGGAAGTCAAGTTCGTTCCCACGAGGAGCAAGAGATTCTAGTTGTAAAAATTGTCACAAAAGGGGGGTGTAAAAAGCAAAAGAAAATAAACAAGCAATTAAAAGATAAAGTTGAAATCAATAAGAGAGACAAGACCAAGGAATCCTTCTTCGTTGCAAAACAATGAATCAAGTTATGTTCTTTTCTACTTGTTATTAGTCACAAATTATCACCAACCGTAGGTAAAGCGACTAGATCGGTGCTAAACCCCTAAATCCGTTGTATCACCGGGATACGGAAGTTCTCGACTACCGATTCTATTTACCAAACCACCTAGTAGTAGATCACTCTAGATGTAATTTAAATAAACACATTAAGATTTATGAACTTATTAGGTTAATATTAGTAGTTAGACTCTTAGATCAAGGTCTACTTGCTAACGTTGTTTTCACACACAATTGCTCCACGGAATCCCTCCGCAAGGTCTCGTGTTTGCTACTTATGTAAAGAGTCAAGAAACGATTACTTATCCCCTAACTTTCACTAGCTTTAGATCAAATTAACAAATCAATTTAGCGTGCACTCTAAACAACCTATCAATCAACCATGAATGTATAAACATTCCTATTAGTAAAAACAAACGATAATCATGTGAAAAACTTCAAGATAGAATTGAAACAAAACTCAAATCATATATTAAGAACTAGGAATTCATCCTCAATCAATAAGAAAATTAGCTACTCATGTTTTTGAAATTCTCACAAAATAATTAAAAGGAGAATTTTCAAGTTCACACAAATAATTAAGAAGAAGAATTGAAAGCAAAAACACAAGTGTTGTGTGTGTAGAGAGATGTGTAAAAGATGTAGAAAACTTCTCTATTTATAAGCTTCAATATTCTCCAAATCTTCTAAGGAATAGAATCCTTTTCCTTTAGCAATTCAATTTCCAAATTCAAGTCTTCCTCATCTTCCATCTTCTCTTTCCAAATTTGAGCCAAATTCTCCATCCAATTCCTAGTCCAAGTCTTCACACCCATGAGAGAAGTCCACAGAAAATTCTGGAATTTTGGTCGCCGGAAAACTGGTATTATGGCCGGAAAACGTCACCGCCGGCCACCTGAAAATTTCACCGTCACTGGTATATTCGACGGAATATTCCGTCAGTCCACCGTTAGGACTAACGGTCAAACGGGTCAAACCGTCAGTCAACGGTCAAGGGAAGAGGTAGTCAGCTAGATGAGTCAGCTAGATGAGTCAGCTATGAGTCAGCTCCCTAGGTGGCTGACTTGTCTTACTCGGCTGAGCTGGATCAGCTGGATCACTGGAGCTGGATCGGTCATCGCCGGTCTGAGTTGACTCTCCAGAAGAGAAATTTGGGCAGAGTTCTATTTGTTTTTCCGACATTCCCAGGCCAAATTCCAGTAGATCTTTCTTGCAACATTCCTAACATTCATCTACACATTAATCTTCATTCCCTGTGACTCATGGCTTCAATGGAACAGCAGCAATTGCAACGTCATCGTCTCCAAAATCAGTCCTCTGCAAAACCCATTGCAGCACATCTAATCCATTTCACTGAGCTTCAACAGTACCATCAATTCTTCTCTCACAATTTCAGCTCTCTGTGTTCAATAACAGCTGAAGAACAAGCTCGATTCCTCCTTCAATTATCTTCATCCCGTGGCAAACAGAACAACTTCAATTCACTCTTGATTATCATCACGGTAACAACATCGAACCCATGTCTCTGATTCATCAGCAGAATCGATTGAACAGCAGCAGCAACATTTCGTCGATTAAATCCTAACCTTCATCTCTTTATCTAGATATCGATCTGCTTCAACTCTGGTTTCTTAATTCGAACACAGCAAACCCTATTCTCAATTCTTCATCTCTTCTTCTCTGCGTATCATTGAACATCAGCAGCGAACCGATCCTTCTGTTTCTCCATTCGAACTCAATCTCCACCTTTTCTATCAATCCACCACCAACCCATCTTCACAGATCGAACCCATAATTTCTTCTTTGTCTCATGACCACAGACACAGCTCTGTTCGACTTGGATTCATCATCGATTTCTTCTCTATGTTCTTCAATAAACCATCTTCTCAATTTCAGGTTCAGCGTCTCGATCTGTTCTTGAAATAACAGTGGCTGCTGTCTTCAGTCTCGATTTCAGGTGAAAATGAGAAGAGGAGAAATATCTTCTCGACTGAACTGGGTTGGGTTAAAAGTAGGGGATGGATAAGGATACCCCACTACACAGGCTAGGGGACACCCCAGGGATAGTTACACCCTCTTATAAATGATAAGGGGTACCCTGATGACAACCCCCCTTAGCCTTGACTGGGCCTGGCTTTAGTACTCCTCCAAATTGGGTTGCCCCTTAACCTTAACTGGGCTCCATATATCAATCGCCTGTAAAATGACCTTTTTGCCCTTTTGACTCAAATTGGGTGATTTCTTCTTCTTTTCCTCCGTGCGACTCCAAAGTAGCTATAAAACTCAAAACAAGCGTAAAATACATAATTTACAAGAAAAATAGCAAAGAAAGCATAAACAATAGATAGTAAATAGGATGTATTCTACACCCTATCATTCTTCAGTCTAGAATATTTCTCATCCCGAGAAGAAAGATTTTTGGAAAGTTGCTCTTTCTCAGATTCGAATTCTTCAATTCTTTTTCGGAACCTTGCTTCAGCTTCTGCGAACATATAACATTGAATCAGCAACTTGATGACAATTTTATGCAAATAATTAAATAAAGAAGAATAATTAACAACCTTCTCTCATCGAAACCATATCTCTAACCAAGGCCGTATGCTCGGCTTGAAGACTAATGTTAACACCTAAATTATTTCGCATCATCTAGAACCTTCGCAGCCCAAGAAATTCATCATCATTGTTTATGAGAAGAAGGAACGAATTTGATTCTCTCTTTCGCTAAGAATAGCATTTTGACGGATGGATTCATCCCGTTCAATTTGAACTTCAAGAAGAGTCTTTTGGAATTTCGCTAATGCTTGAGCACCTTGACTAGCAATGCGATCTTTATCATCTATGAGATCACTAATTTTCTTCCCTTAAATACTAATTTTCTCTTTAGAACTAAGATACGGACGTTTAAGTTGGTTGGCTAAGCTTAAGCTAGATCTATGATCAAGTTCTAAGAGGCGAAATCTGGATTGAAGTTCATTTAGAGGAAGAGATTTAATTTTGTTATTTGAAAAACTATCCAAAGAATCGTTGAGATGAGCAAGAAGAGCATCATCATCCATAGGTTCAGGAAATGAATGAAGAAGAATGGCTTCCTCAGAAAGGTTATAAACGTCTGCGAAAATGATAAGTCAGATGAAGGAAGATAACAAGAAAACAAAACAAAGGAAAAGGGAAAAAGTTTCATACCATAAAGCTGTTGGTTGGAGCTTTGAAGGCTAGAAATATTATTCTTCTGAGTAGCAGAGTCAGCTTCTAATTGCTTGTTCTTCTCGCAAATAATGGCAGATTCAGTTTCCAATTCTTCATTTCTCTTGCGAAGAGCAGTAGCTTCAACTCCCAATTCTTCGTTTTTCTTGCGAAACTGAAGATTCTTCTTTTTAAGAATACTGCGCCTCTTTTCAAGATCTTAGGCAACAACAAAGGAAGCTCTCCCAGACTACAAAAGAAAATAAAGAAATTAAAAAGGTATAATTTAAAATCAAAATTATGAAAAAAATAAGAGAATGAGAATATACCAAGACACTAAGTGAATTTAAGAAGCTAGGAGTCACCGATCTGGAGACTCCGTGAATAGAACTATCACTCTCAAGCAAGGGTGAATCGCAAATACTCGCGAGAGCCTTGCATGTATTAGAAAGGCGATCGTCACCCATCCCTTGCATAGAATCAGAAAAGATGCTAGACAGCTGTGCCATGGAAGATCCAGCTGGAGAATTTGAAGAAGGGATATCCACATCATCATATTCCTCATCACCATAATTTTCACCTGACTGAGGATTCGAAGGAGAGGGGAGGTGAAGTTTTCGCTTCTTCAAAGGCGGAACAACAGACTTCTCCTTGCGAAGAGGATTTTTATTTTTACCTTTAGCTTTCGCAGCCTCAGGGTTTTCTTCTTCTCCAACAACTTCAACACCAACCTTCGCAAACAAATGAAGATAAGAAACAGAGGCAACAATATTGTTAAAAATAAATAAATAAATATATATATAAAGTGTTTCTTACTTCATCCATGACGGAGCGAAGAGCAGCTAAAGTGCTAACCTTCCAGGTCCGATTGTAGCTCAATCTTAACTTTTCAATCTAAAATTTTTCACGAGAATCAAAGGTTAAGTGAATAAGCAACCAATGAAAGATTACGAAGTACGCGAAGTTGGAAGACATACCTCTTTATTCTTCTCGGGCCAATTGAATACCCAGGGTCGATAAGTAGCGAAGTTCGCAGGAAGTACATTCGAGCCTGCGATATAAGGCCCCTTTAACACCAATGGAAAAACACACCATCTATCGTCTTTAGAGTGACGCGGGACGTTATTTTACCAGAATGCCAGTCAATGTCTTGCATAAGAAGCTTATCGTCAGCAACGACATCCTTTCTCTTCAGACGAACACCCCAGCGAGTGTTTTCCCTCCTCATTGGAATGAATTCATAATTCTCGTAGAAACTCTCAACTATGTATCTTTCAGCGAGTATCGCCAATTCCTTAAATTGTGGGTCCCTAACTTCTGTTGGGTAAAGAGACCCCTTACCAGCGCCACGATTGGGTAATTCAAGTATTAAACGGATGCAATCCCCACTTAATTGATAGACAGCTCGCGAGAAGTTTGCATGAGCAAGAATTCCATAGAATAATGGAAGGTTAGGGTTATAAAGAGGAATGGGAAGACCGGCGAGAATTTGACCAAGCGAAATTATGATTTCATGATCATCACAATGATGATCAGTAAACAACTTGGCAGAAAGAATGGATTTAGATTCCTGACCGGGAATGGTGGTTAAAGTAAAACCTTTTCCTTGAAGATCTTTTTGAATTTCTTCAAAAGAAGCTTCGTATTTGCGACCGGTGGGAGCCATTTTCAATATGGGAATGAATGAAGAACTGAAGATCAAAAGAAAGAAGAAGAAGAAGATTTACGATGAGCGAAACGAAAATTACGGAGGAGAATTGAAGAAAAATTGCAGAGAGAAAGTAACAAAGAAGAAGAGGAGAGTGAGAAAACTATATATAGAGAAGAATTCTCGAGAAGATAAACGCATTTAATGCGAGAAGGGACGTGAACGGTTGAGAAATAACGGTTGAAAGAGACGTGTCAAAAAATGGGTGGAAGAAGAGACACGTGTAATAAATTCTGCGTAATAGTACGAAATCATACAAATATTGAAAAATATGAAGAAATGAACAGCTGCAGCATTTTGAAGATACTAGTTCTCACGACGTTCTCTTCTTCGCAGAGAAGACATGAGAAGAGGCAAGATGTAGGATCAGAATATCGCAACACCAAGATTCTCGCGAAGTCCATAAACGACACACTGCGAAGACATCGCGGGATGGAAGTAAAAACGACGTAACGGAAGACGACAGCCAAAACATGAGAAAGATGTGAAGACATAGAGAGATTTAGGAGTGTCGCGAGATTTGACATTTGTACATTTGAATACTTGCGAGCATGTCGCAAGTCACATCCGAAAATAAAAGACAGCTTAGTTGTCATCCACTATGTAATGTCCTATATAAAGAGCCGAATAGGCTTACGAAAGGGGATCTTTTTCGAGTGTTGGGCAAGTCACTAAGAGAGAGAAAGTTTAGAGTGGTTGTAATTCTTTGGTTTATCTCCTGTTCATCTTGTAATATTTCTGGAATTTGATCAATAAAATTTATAGTTTTTCATCTTAAAATGACTTGATTGTGTGAATTCTTGTGAGGGGTGTAGTGTGGGATTTCCTGCAACTACAGATTCAACGAGATATGGCGAAACTACCATGTTTTTTCTTTAATTCTAACACCTGAGCTCTGTGCTTTTATGAATAGACTCTTTAGATGTTTCCATCTAATCAGATTGGTTCCTCAACTCCTACAACCAAAATGCTTCCATCCACTTAGATTGGTTAGTGCCATCCTTAATAAGTATAAATTTCTAGGCTTCTGGAGTTAAACAATGCAACTAAAATATTTCTCCCATACCCCAAAACTTAAATCTAACATTGTCCTCAATGTTCTAAAGATAAAATTAAAAGCATGAACAAGGAGAAATTGTTACCATTTGAAGCAAAAGAGTTAAGGAAAGATATTACCGTGTCGCATGAATATTGGGTTACCTCCCAAGAAGTGCTAAGTTTAAAGTCTTCATCCAGACGTCAAATGCCACAAAATGGCTAATTACCTTTCAAATCATATATCAATAGTCGAAACAACTGTGGGTCAACAAAATCAAATAAAATTGCCACAATTATTAGACAACTGCACCAAATCAGAAAAATGAACAGACATAACACATCCTCATCCAAGGTTTCTGCAAGACAACCGGGTTTTTACGCGTGGTGCCAACTTGGGCTTCATATGAGTGTCTTGACAAACAGATTCTTCGAACTATGGGTTTCTAGTTCTTTGGATTTCCTCCTGGACAGTATCAGGAGGGTCAGGTTGAGGAGTCGGAAGAGACTCAGGAAATACCTCATGTATATTAGGCTCGATTCCCAAGTTAGGGACTTCTACTATGGATATTTGACCATCACTACCCCCAAACTTAGAGTAATCAGTATTCTCAGACAACCCTCTAACTATTGCTTGAATTTCTGGATCCTTGGAGTCTTTAAAATACTCAAGAGCTTCTTCTAGAGCACTACCCCCAAACTTAGGGTCATCATTATTCTCCGTAAGACCTAGCACTATGGCTTGAATTTCAGGGTTTGTAGAGTCTTTAAAGTACTCGAGAGCTTCTTCTAGTTCAACATTTTGGTCACCTAACTGACTTAAGAGAATCTCATCAAATTCATCCAAAGAATCATCCAATAAAGTGTCGTCCCAATTATCCTGAACTATATCCTGAACTAAAGTGCTAATCATATTCACTTCCTCTGATTCATTAGAAGGTTGTCTAGTAACATTAAAGACATTTAGTTCAGTGGTCATATTACCAAAGGATATATTCACAAGTCCGGTCCTACAGTTGATTATAGCATTAGATGTGGCTAAAAATGGGCGACCTAAAATCACCAGTATTTGAGCACTAGGGTCCTGAACAGGTTGAGTGTCTAGAACAACAAAATCCACTGGATAAATAAATTTATCAACCTCAATCAGCACATCCTCTATGACACCACGAGGTACTTTGACAGACCTATCAGCTAACTGTAGGGTCATTTTAGTCGGATTCAACTCACCAAGACCTAGCTGGGTGTACACATGGTACGGGAGTAGGTTAACACTGGCTCCTAAGTCAAGTAATGCTTTATCAACCATGTGATTACCAATCGTACAAGATATGGTGGGGCATCCAGGGTCTTTATACTTAGGGGCTGCTTGGTTCAGAAGGATTGAACTTACCTGACCAGCTAAAAAGGCTTTCTTATGAACATTAAGCTTACGCTTTCGTGTACAAAGATCCTTAAGAAACTTGGCATAAGCAGGTATTTGCCTAATTGCTTCTAATAAAGTAATATTTATTTTTACCTGCTTAAAAATCTCCATTATTTCGTTGAAAGTCGACTCTCTCTTAGTTGGAACTAACAACTGTGGATATGGGGCTCTAGGCACAAAACGAGATCTATCGGGAACCACATGGGCATCACTAGAAATTTTATCAGTCTCTTCAGCTAGTGGCTCCTTCTGGGGCTCATCTTGGGAGCTAGAATGGGAACTAGAAGGTGGATCTACAGTATGTCCACTATTAGGCATGGATACCTTATTGTCTACCGTTTTACCACTCCTAAGGGTTGTTACTGAGTTCACATGATTGAACTCTTTCTCTCTAGAGGATACTTCATGAATTTCTCTAGTGTTGGGTAGTGGTTGATTTGGGGACTTTTCCTTTTATCTTTCGCTCAAAAATTCTGCAATTATACTAACCTGATTTTTTAGCTCTGAAATAGCCTGAGAGTTTTCTTGTAAACCTTTCTCAACCGTTTGCTTAAACTCTGCAGTGTTATGAGATAAGATGGTTAGAGACTCTTCTAAACTCATGATTTTTTTATCCGACAGGTTCTGATACTGATCTGGCCCTAAATGGTTCTTAGTATACCCAAAACTTGGGAGAGCCTAGGATATACTAGACTGACCTTGACTCTGGCCCTTAGACCAAGAGAAATTCAGGTGGTTCCTCCAACCAGGGTTATAGGTATCTGAATATGGATCAAATCTCTGACGGTTTTCAAACCTAGAGTAGTTATAAAGAGCATGGGCTTGCTCTTCGTATCTAGCATGGTGTGACCCTTGATTCATTTCTAAGGCTTCTAGACGCCTAAGAATATCTGACCCATAATCAACTCTATCGATCCTATGGATAGGATTTCTAGGTATTTCTGGTTCTCTCATTGAATCCCATTGACGAGTCTTCTCAGCTAACTCGATGAACTCGTCAAAACATTCATCTGGGTCTTGATGTGTAAATTCTCCACCACTAATTGTTTCTACCTGCATACGGGTTTCACTATCAAGGCCCTCATATAAAATTTGTGCCATGTGGGCTTTTTCAAATCCGTGATGTGGACACTGGTATAACAATTCACTAAACCTTTCTATATAATCATGAAGTTTTTCACCTAATTTCTGCTTAAAGGTTTGGATAGACTGCCGAATGTCTGCGTCTTATGGTGTGGGTAGAATTTCTTAACAAATGCCTCTACAAGACCATCCCAGGTGGTAATTATTTTAGAAGGAATAAAATGATACCACTCTTTGGCTTTATCATAGAGAGAGAAGTGAAACAAACGTAACCTAAGCACATCTTTGGATACATTCGGATAGTTCATTGTGTCACAAATCATTTCAAAGTCTCTTATGTGGGTATACGGGTTCTCATTCTCTAACCCCCTAAACTTACGTAGCATGCCAATAGTCTCAAGTCTAATATCAAACTGGACCGTAGAAGCTGGTAGAACTACACCTGGCTCACGCACTACTTTAGACGGGTTCAAACGATCCCTAAGGGTTTTTACTGGGACCTCATCATCCTTTTCCTCAACCATTTTGGCAAAAATAGAAGTATTAAGGATATTTTCCTCACCGTGAGAAGAACGTCCAAAAATAGAACTTTCTAGATTAAGGTAGTCAAGATTCTTGTTTCCTAAAATATCACTTCTAGGTTTTTCACGCATAAACCGTCCTAGAGCGTCTCTCTTACGTTCTGGCATACAAGAATTCAACAAAATGTGCACATGCAAATGCTGGGCTAACTAATTTAGGTAAGCTTTGGTTACCTACAAAAAATATACCCAAAGGTACGAGGCTGAGGTTTGTGGACTTTCACCCATAAGGCCCAAGGCACGGGTAACTCCCATAAGGCCCAAGGCACGGGTTCCAAAAAATAAATAAAGAAACTTAAAAATACTAATCCACCCCTTTTGTAAGTTTTTCCTAAACTCAAAAAATAATCTAAATAATAATAATAATAATAATAATAATAATAATAAGGTAGTTAGTTCTACATCCACTTGTTCGCAAAATTGCTACACACCGCTTGCTCCTGGAGATGCAATTGGTGTGTGCTCTCAAGATCATTCGTGCCTTTTTTTTTTTTTTTTTTTTTTTTTTTTATAATCAAAGTACTAAAAATAAACACAAACAAATAAAAGAAAATTACAAGTCCAAAAATAAATAAAGAAACTACTAAAAATAAGATGAAAGTCTAAAAATAAAAATCTTGCATCACAAATTCAAACACATCATTTGCAGAATTCTCCCTTTTTGTAAGGCAAGTTCAACTTTCCACGTTTTGCTTCAAGCAAATCTTGCACAGCAAAAACAAAAATACCAAAGAAGTAAAATAGAACAAAAAATAATCTAAATAATAATAATAATAATAATAAATAAAATATATACAAAACCTAAAAAAATAATGCAAAACCTAAAACCTAAACCTAAATACAAGTCTTCCACCCATTCATGTGTAAATAACTCTTATATATAAAAGCCGCTAAAGGCACTCTTTTATAATAATAATAATAATAATAATAATAATAATAATAATAATAATAATAAATAAAATATATACAAAACCTAAAAAAATAATGCAAAACCTAAAACCTAAACCTAAATACAAGTCCGCGTCGGCGGCGCCAAAAACTGATGTAGTTTTACAAGTGGTAAGAAAGAAGGTTCGATTCTCGGACTTGGGAAGTTGTTGATTTTAGGACTTACTTAAATAAAATACTTAAAACTAGCGAATAAAATAAAGGATGATAATAATATTGAGAGATTACTGGGTATCAGGATTTCATCGAACTCTTTTTCTATGGTTCAATTATTAATTCTTTGACAATTATAGCTCCAAAAATAATAGTTATTGACTCTAAATCTTTGCCAAGGTAGATTTTATAAAACATTAATTGTAAATGGTAAGCATGGATTATCAAAACACCTAAGCTAAGCATAATCCATCAAACTAAATCACAACTAATTAATTGTAGTTGCAGGAAATCCTACACTACACCCCTCACTAGAATTTACACAATTAAGTCATTTTATTAGATGAATCATTATGATTTCTATTGATTGAATACTTGAATCTTTACAATATGAAGTAGAAATGAGTTAAAGAATTACAATCACTCTAAAACTTTCTCTCTCCTAAAGACTTGCTTAACAATTCAAAAAGAACCCCCCTCAACAGACTTACTCAACCCTTTATATAGGGTAGTATACAGTGGATGACAGCTAAGCTGTCCTTTATTTTCGGGAATGACTCGCGACATATCGCAGGTGTACAAGTATTAATTCTCGCGACGATCCTAAATTTCGCCATATTTTCATATCTTCCTCGTGTTCTGGCTGTCGTCATTCATTGCGTCATTTATTTTACTTCCTTGCGTTTCCCTCGCAATGTCGTTATTTATTGATCTCGCGAAGTATTGATGTTGCGATATTCTGATCCTACATATTGCCTCTTCTCATGTCTTCTCTGCGAAGGAGAGAATGTCATGAGAATCAATATTTTAAAATGCCGCAATTGCTCATCTTTATCTCGCAATTGTTCATCTTTATCTTGTTTTCTCGAGGATTCTTTTCTCTATATATAGTTTTCTTACCCTTCTCTTTTTCTCTTTTATTTTCCCTCTGCAACTTCTCTTCCTCTTCTTCTCTTCCTCCGCAATTCTGCTTCTTGTAAATCTTTCCTTCTTTCTTTCTCTTGATCTTCAATTTTCTAATCATTCCCATACTCTAAAAATGGCTTCACTTGGTCGTACATACAAACCCCTTTTTAATGAAACTCAAAAGGATTTACAAGAGAAGGGCTTCATCCTATCAACCATTCCTGATCAAGAATCTTCATCCATTCTTTCTGCAAGGTTGTTTTCTAATCATCAGTGTGATGACCAGAAAATCATAGTCTCACTAGGTCAAATCCTCGCAGGCCTTCCCATTCCTCTCTACAATCCCGAGATACCTTTATTCTATGAAATTCTTGCTCACAAGAAGTTCTCGCGAGCTGTTTATCAACTAAGCGGTGATTGCATCCGTCTAATGCTTGAATTCGCCAACCGTGGTAGGCGGCAAGGGATCTTTATATCCCGATGATGTCAAAGATCCTAGATTCGCAAATTTAGGAATAGTCGCTGAGAAGTATACTGTAGAAAACTTTTTCGAAAATTATGAAGTAATAAATATGAGAAATGATAAGTCTCGCTGGGGTGCTCGATTGAAGAGAAAAGATAATATTTCCAATGATAAGCTGCTTATGCAAGATATTGATTGGCACTCGGGCAAAAATAATATTCCTCGGTATTCCAAGGATGAGAAGTGGTGGGTAGTTCCTCTGTTTTTGAGTGGACCTTATATTGCAGGTTCGCATACACTCCCTGCGAATCTCGCAAACTATTGTCCTTGGGAATTTAAGTGGCCCGAGAAGGCAAAAGAAGTATACTTCCTATTTCAGATTTGCTTTGCGATATTTCCTTCCTCTTATACTTACTAGACTTGTAAAATTTTCAGATTTCCAAATTGAAAAGGAGTTATAAAAGACGTCCCAAGGAGAGTACTCTAGCGATACTCCGATCAATCACGGATGAAGTAAGAAATACTTTTTTTTTGTTATTTTTAACAATATTGTTGCCTCTGTTTCTTATCTTCATGCGTGTGCGAAGGTTATCGAAGAAATTGACATTCCCGAAGCTACGAAGGTTAAGGGAAAGAATAAAATTACTCTTCGCAAGGATAAATCCTCTGCTCCATCTTCTAAAAAACGAAAAATCCATCCCTCTTCTCGTTCTAGTTCCCAAACCAGCGAGAGTTCTGACGAAGATGAAAATGAGGCTGGTACTTCCTCTGCGAAGGAGGATCATTCGGTCTAACTCGCTGTGGCGCAATTGTCTAGTGTCTTCTCCGATTCTATGCAAGGATTGGGAGATGATCATTTATCTCGCTACTGCGAAGCTCTCGCTAAGATTTGCGATGCCCCCCTTAGAGGATAATGAATCTTTTCGCGGAGTCTCCCGAACAATGACTCCCAGTCTCTTAAATGCACTCAGTGCTTTGGTATGTTCATATTTTGTTATTTCTTTGCGATTTCGATTATAAACCTCCTCTTAACAATTTATTTACTTTCCTTTATAGTCTGGGAGAGCTTCCTTTGTTGTTGCCTCAGACCTCGAGAAAAGACGCAACAATCTTGAGAAGAAAAATCTTCTTAAAGAGAAGAACAAAGAGCTAGAAATTGAAGTTGCGACATCTCGCAAGAAGGATGCTAAAATCCAACAGTTGGAAGTTGAGTCTTCTTCCCAGAAAGACAAAATATCTACACTTCAAAGTGCTAATCAGCAACTTTATGGTACAACACCCTCCTTCTTTCTCTATTTCCGCTTTGCCGTTTATTTTCCTTTGCCTGACTTATTATTTTCGCAGACATTTATAATCTTTCTGACGAAGCCATCCTTCTCCATTCATTCCCCGAACCTATGGATGATGATGCTCTTCTCGCTCATTTCAATGAATCTTTAAGTAGTTCTTCAAACAAGACTAATTCTCTCTCATTAAATGAACTTCGAACCAAATTTCATCTTTTAGAAATTGAACATAGATCTAGTTTAGGTTTAGCCAACCGATTTAAACGTTTATATCTTGACTCCCAGGAGAGTAATAGTATTCTAAGGAAAAAGATTAGCAGCCTCATAGATGACAAGGATCGCATTGCTAATCAAGGTGCACAAGCATTAGCAAAATTCCAAAAAACTATTCTTGAAGTCCAAATTGAACGAGATGAATCCCTTCGCCAAAACGCCATACTTAATGAGCGAGAAAATCAAATTCGTTCACTTCTTGTAATAAATAATGATGATGAATTCGCTTGGGCTGCGAAGGTTCTAGATAATGCCAGAAATAACTTAGGTGTTAACGTCAGTCTTCATGCTGAGCATAATGCCTTGGTTAAAGATATGATTTCTGACAGAGAAGGTTGTTTTACTATTCTTCATTATTTTTCCACTTCTTTTTTACGAAACTGTTATTAAGCTGCTAATTCAATGTCATTTGTTCACAGAATCTTAGAGGAGATTTCAAACTAGAATCAAGGAACTTGAATCTGAGAAAGCGCAACTTGCCAAAGACTTCTCTCTTCGCAATGACAAATATTCTAAGATGAAGAAGCAACTACAAACTACTGTGGCGAATTTCAATAATGATGTTGTTCGTTTTCGCAATCAAACTATTGAACAAATTTGCAATGATCACGACATTCCTCTTTCTTCATATCCTTGTCTTCTCGATGAAATTCCTGATAATATACCTTGCTCAGATGTCTCTGATAGTGATGTAAGCGAAGAAGAAGAATCTGATAAAGAATCTGATAAAGAAGAATAAGTTGCTAGATTGTTCCATTCTCCTTTCTCTTCTTGTGATATTTGTAAATTTATCCTTTTAACCTTCCATTTTGTAATCTCTTATTGTAAATTTATCATATGAAAATAAATAACAAGTTTTTATTCTAATCATTCCCATACTTGCCTCTGTTATTTATTTTCATATGAGATAAATCAAGCCGATAATCTTTAAGTAATGATACTTCTTAATTTACATAGCTATCATTCTTTGATTCTTCATAGATAAATGAAGAAATATAATCGTACTCGCAAGCTTGTTTGCTTATTCGATTTCTTGTGTTATTTTATCATCATTTATGTTAAAATTCATCATTGCGACAAAATCGCATGACGTCTTTACATTTTCATGTATTGACCCATTGATCTTGCCTTATCATTGTTTTTGTGTGGTCTTATTTTTCCTTCCTAGTTAAAGGTCTTATTTTGCCACCCCTCATTTTGCATCAATATGACAGGTCTAAACATTCTTGCAAACATAAAATCCCATGACATTGACGTCTTGCGACAAGATCGCAGGACGTCCTTACACTTTCATGTAATGACCCATTGATCTTGTCTTATCATTTCTTTAGTATTTTTGCCTCTGCAGGATATTTCATTTGCGACAATATGACAGGCCTAAATGTTCTTGCGAATATAAAGCCCATGATATTTCCGTCTTGTGACACTTATCGGCTCCCCTAATGGAGGGTGCCGCCCTTATCATCTCCTGGTTGCCCCTTCAAGGAGGCGTACATCGGCCATACAAGACTAGCTCCTCCCATCCGGTCTTAACAACAACCAGTTGTTTTTTGCAGACCTCTTATCCCTTATACCTATAGGGTTTATGGTTACGAGACCGCACCCTAAGTGGAGTTTTCTTGGGCCGAGTGCAACATATGCCAAGACTTGCCAAGAATGGCCGAGACACTTCAAATGCCCCATGCACTCTTGGCTCAACCGTGTACCCTGGCGCCTTGAGCATACATGACTCCTTGGAAGAGACCCTCGGGCGTCCAACCAGGGTATAACCTTATATATATAGTTGGAAATCCAAGGTCTCTCTCCCGGATAGGCTTTCATTGGCCCCAAATCTCCATGGCTCAGGTTCTAGGAGCGGTGTAACCTTTTCACTGAGACATGTCAAGAGATACCCCCTTATATGACGCACTTTAGGTCTTACATTTGCCTCTTGCGAAATATCATTCGCGAACTAGGGTGTACGCCATAAAGGTTCGTCCCATTCACTCACTCTTTCATTTTTGTTAATTCATTCAATCATTCATTTTTGGTTTTCTCTTGTTTTTTTGTTTTTTTGTTTTTTTTGTTTTTTTTTTGTTTTTGTTTTTGTTTGCGAAGCTATCGCACGATCTTGCTTTATTTATTCATTTTTGTTTTTCAATTCTTAAATCAGATTTTCATACATTCTTGATGGCGAGATTCTCGCGTATTTCTTCTTCAATTATTGTTTATTCATTTCTTACACTTTTTGCTCCTGCTGCTCTCTGCCTCTGCACCATTCAAGTCTCTTAATGATTCCTTTCCATCATAATTTTCAACTGTTTTCTTGCACTTGCTTCGCAATGTATCTTCACCTCTTGTATCTATGGTATCCACCATCAACCTTTCTCTTCTTTGTTCATCTTTTATATTTTGCTTCCAGCCCTTTCTTTTTGCAGCTCTTTCCTCGCAACTCTCTACATCAATCTCATAGCATTTTTGTCCTTCCATCCAGTCTCCCTTTATAACTCCAACACCGCTAGGATGAGGAAATTTTATACACTGATGATAAGTCGACGCTACGCCCAGAATTTCGTGTAGCCATGGCCTTCCGATCAATGCATTATAGGGGGACTCCACATCGACTACACAGAACAAAATTTCAGTTGATAATCCTTGCAAGGGTACTCTCATATGAACTTCTCCTTTAGGCTTATTTGCTGTGCCATTGAAACCATATATTTTATATGTCGAAGGTATCAATTCTTCATCCTTCCCCCCCATAGTCTTGTAAGTATGGTAGAAAAGAATGTTCACTGAGCTTCCCGTATCAATTAAGATTCTATTGATCGCCCAGGAATTCTCTGCCTCATCGTCTTCGCCATCTACAGGTTTTGGATTAATTTCCAATTTTACAACAAATGGGCTATCATGCGTCTCTCTGCCTTCAGGAATTTCTTCTGCGGTGAAAGAAATAATCTGCATTTGCCATCCTTTTAACTGCGATGTCTTCGCGATGTTCATCACTTTTTTATTATCAGCATCCCTCGCGAAAACCCTACTGAGAACATTATCATGAAAATCTTCAATTGTTCGGTATGAATGTACAATGGAGTTGCAAAACAAATTTTTAGCTTTCGATCCAACTTCTATTACGAATGTTTCTTTCCCCTTTGCTGAATTTGTTCTGTGCATTTCTGGCGGTGGTGGTAACGGTTGAACCTTCTCTTCACTTTTCAGAAAATGACTCAGCTTTCCTTGGTCAATCATTCTGAGGATGATTCTTTTTATATTTCTGCAGTCATTTGTTAAGTGTCCATGAAAGCGGTGGTAAGAACAGAACTCGTGACTTCTATCACTTGGTGGTGGCTCATTCCCCATGTTCCATGGTGCAGGTATGTTTTCCATCAAGAGTATAGCTTCCCATATTTTTTCCACACTAGTGTTTAATGGTGGCATTTTGATTTCCTCCCATACTACTCTGTGACTTCGTTGCCCTCCATGATAATTCTGCCTTCGACTTCCATAAGTTTCTTGCGGATGATCAAGTCTTTGAATTTTGTTATTGCCGCCATGGTTGTAGTAGTTCCTTTCTCTCTCAAATTCTTCCTGATCGCGGCTTCCCATAGCTACTATCTTTGGCTGTCCATCACCTATTATCTTTTCTTGTTGCCCTTGCGAAGTGCTCGCTACTGTGTTTATCAACTTGGGTAATAAGCTTGCATTCGCAGCATTTGAACTTGTATTCGCAACTGGGTATGACTCCATCTCATTTTGCCTTTCCTCTAGAGCAATATATTCCTCCTTAAGTTCTCGCAACTCAGTCATTGTAATTGTATTCTTGACTCTAAAAATTTGAATACATAACAAATTGGTTGCGAACATAGCGTTTATGAATGATAGAATAAGATATCTCTCATCCACTCGTCCAGCCATTTCGCTACACATTGTCTTCCACCTCACAGTCAAATGTCTCAAACTTTCGCCAACTCTTTGTTTTAGCCCAAATACATCTTCAATTCCTGGTCACGAGGAGTTGTTACTTATATATGCCCCTAAGAATATAGCTTGTAAATGGTTGAATGACGTGATTGTGTTTCTTGGTAAACCCTCAAACCATTTCAATGCTTCTCCTGTTAAACTCGATGCGAAATATTTGCACAATATAGCGTCATGATTTTCCCACTGTAGCATACATCTCACATACGCTTTGATGTGTTGTATTGCGCAAGTTGTTCCATCAAAAATGCTGGTTAATGCGGGTAAATTGCACTTTGGGGGTATTCCTCCTAACTGCACCTCTAGTGTAAAGGGGTTTTCGCAGCTTCTTCGATAGCCTCATCCAATTGTCTTCTTCCTCCTCCCCTTCTATTGTTCAACATTCCTCTCATCTCTGCCAATTCTCTCAAGATTTGTTCATTTACATCAGGATTTGGATTTATTGGTCTTTTTAGTTCTGCCTCTCTCCTTCTGCGTTCATGTCTATTTTGATTTTCTTGTTCATTATTTTCTTCTCTTCTTTCTCTCATGACTTTCTCCTTCATCTCGTTCGACCGCACTCCATTATTTTTATCATTTTCTCTTCTTGGTTGTCTATCAGCTCTCCTTTGTATTCTTTCATATTCTTCATTGATATTTCCATTGTTGCGATTTTGCTCGCGCTTCTTTCTCGATTGTCATGATTGTTTTGCCGAATTGCTTCCTCCAATTCCCGTTCTTCCATTTCTACTCTTAATCTTTCCCTTTCGCAAGCTAGACGTGTTTGTTCAATATAATGTTTTTCGATGTCATCTTCAATCTCCTTTTGTTTCCTCTGTGTTTCTCTCCCATACAGTATTCTTCTTCCTTCTTCCTGATTTTCTCCACCAATTGGATTATTCTGCACTTGACGCTGTCTATTTTCTTGATTTCCATCATCTTGGCCATTCTGTAGAATTTCAGGGTGTGGAATATAACGATCTTCTACTACTTCTCTTCTCTCGCAACATCCTTCACCGAGATTTGGCTCTCTTTCGAGATCTTCTTCATTAACATTTTCTACAGGTAATATTCTCCTCATATCATCCCTAACCGATCTTGATCTTGACTTGGTATTACTTCTCGATCTTCTATTCTGCAACCTCATATTTTCCATCCTTAACTCATGGTTTTGCCTTGTTAAATTTGCACGTTCTTCCGCTTCTAATCGCCTTTCTTCATGTATTGTTTGCCTCAATACTTCTAATGCTGCGACTTCTTCATTTCTATGAATTGTTTCTCCCATCTCTTCTCGATTTCTCTCCTCTTGTCCATTATTTATCAATTGTTGCACTTCTTCTCTTTCTTCCACAGAATCCGATCTCCATGTATGCACACTCACTCTATCATAATCTATTACTCTATTCGGTGCTGGTTGAATTGGTGGTTGAATTTGACCTTCTTCTCTATCTCTTGCGTTTATTCTTGATGGTTCACCTACTTCATTTCTCCTTTCTCCAACTAATCTCCCGCTTCTTCTTACAATTGTTGGTTGTTCTGATGCATTCCTTCTTCTAGCCATTTCTCAATTTTAGTAAATTGTTGAAAATTATACGAAATTTCTTTCTTGTTACTCCTGATTCTTTCAATTCACAAGGTTGATCTCTACTCAACCCCTCCCTGTTTCTAGCGCCATTATGTAGTTGCAGGAAATCCTACACTACACCCCTCACTAGAATTTACACAATTAAGTCATTTTATTAGATGAATCATTATGATTTCTATTGATTGAATACTTGAATCTTTACAATATGAAGTAGAAATGAGTTAAAGAATTACAATCACTCTAAAATTTTCTCTCTCCTAAAGACTTGCTTAACAATTCAAAAAGAACTCTCCCCTCAACAGACTTACTCAACCCTTTATATAGGGTAGTATACAGTGGATGACAGCTAAGCTGTCCTTTATTTTCGGGAATGACTCGCGACATATCGCAGGTGTACAAGTATTAATTCTCGTGACGATCCTAAATTTCGCCATATTTTCATATCTTCCTCGTGTCGTCATTCATTCGTCATTTATTTTACTTCCTTGCGATTCCCTCGCAATGTCGTTATTTATTGATCTCGCGAAGTATTGATGTTGCGATATTCATCTTACATTAATTTAAAATCATAATTCAAATTATATTAATGCAAAAAAATCGTAAAGAATTTAATAAAATTACCATCGCAGAATTGGCTTCGTCATCCCGGTGATGGGGTTTAGCTCATCATGATCACGCTCAAAAGAATTTTTCATAGCTCTAAAAGGTATTTTTATTGAAGAAATAGTATAAGACGAGACGGCAATCGCCAGTAAATATATTCGATCTTTACATTAAATCTTTTGTGTAGGGCAAGATAAACATCGCTCGTGCGGGAGTGTTTTTCAGAAAATTCTTGAGAACGACATTGTCTTCTTCGTTTCTTCACCTCTGCTGCGTATTATACACCACAGGTTAATATCTAGGGTAAATCTTCTCGATTTTCTTTTCCGTTTCTTTCTTGCCAAGCCACGGGATTTCTTTCCCTTTTTTTTTCTCTTCTGCACGTCTCTATTGGCTTGCAAACCATCCTTATTCGACAGTACAAATCCTGTAAGGAATATCTTCTTCTAAAACAACTTCTTTCCTTGCCTAACAAATCAAAATAACATAATTATCCTTCCCGTAGAAATAGTTGCTCAGTTTCGGGATTTCTTCCCCTCTTTTGATGATTCCAGCCCATGTACCTTCCCTGTTTCGATAAAACATAGTGATACCAAACCAACTACACGTGACAACTCGAGTAAATCTCTTCCCAAAACAAAACAGAGAATTTCGTCTTCTCGTTACTCTGGTTTACTCCAAAACTGATGATCCGGCCCAACTTGATCGTTTTAAACACTTGTATTAACCCTGTTTGGCCGTTATAAGTCCAGCCCATAATATATCCGCAGTTGAATCTCTTAATATCACGTCCAATTCTCAATCCAAAATAGTTCGCAGATGTGAGCTTTATTTTCCCGCCAATTTCCATTTTCAAGCCGTAGAAGATGACCTCCCCCTATCCTGTGCGGGTCTGCCAATAGTACTTGCCTTGGAAATGGATGCCCCTTAGTAATTTGGGTACCCCTTATCCACTTTATCGGGTTCCCTTTAGAAATTCTTCGAGGTGTAATTATGACTTTTAAGGAGTCTCCAAAGATACTTCCTCGGGTGCCTATAGTGTGTCTTCTGGGTGCCTTTAGTAATTTTTTCCCATGACCACTTTTCGAGCCAATTTCTTCGCAAGAAATTATTTCTCCAAAAATTCCTACAAAGACATAAAATACAAAAATAAGTACAAAAATGGGTACTAACAATATAGAAAATCGAGATCAAAATAGACACATAAATGCGTCTATCACTTGGCTGTGTGCATAACTTGATGTCTTAATCATTTGTGACTTTGACTAACATGAGCAACAACTTTTGGACAGAACCTGTAGTTGCAGGAAATCCCACACTACACCCCTCATAATATTTTGTAGATCTAAATCTTATTAATCACCTAAATTTCAAATATAAGTGCTAGGAATATAAATTGACACAAGGATTTTTTACATGGTTCGATCAATGTGATCTACATCCATGGTTCTTCACTATGATTTTTGAGGTTACATAAGAATTAGATTTACAATCTCCATTAATGGATATTTTGTAGAGCTCTAGATCTAATTTTAGGGGAAGAAGATGATAAAGAAAATAAATCTCTCCTCCAAAATATCTCTCTCTGAAATAATATCTTTCTCTCTCTCTTCCCAAAATTATTCCCCCTTTCTCTCTCCTGCTCTCCTCTTTATATAGTGTTTACATAGTGGATGACAGCTCATGTACAACTAATATTTCCCTTAATTTCGGATTTACCTTGCGACATCCTCGCGAGAGTATAAATGTTAAATCTCGCAGACACTCTAGTTTTCACAAGATCTTCGCACTGTCTTCATGTTTACATTATCTTCATTTGTTATGTCATTTCTGAAATCACTTTGCGACGGCTTCGCGACGTTGTTAATGAAGATTCTGCAAGTGTGTTGCTGTTGCGATATTTGGATCCTACATCTTGCCTCTTTTTTCTTGAATATTGCTTGAAGAGCGATCTTTAAGAAAAAATCTGTTGTTGTAGTAGTCTTTGATCTTTGTTGATGAAGGAACGAGCGAAAGAATACTGGACTTGAAAAGTACATACTTGCCTCTATTCTTTTGCGAAGTTCCGAAGCTTTGCGAAAATAAGAAGTATTATCTCTTGAAGTATGCGAAGTATAAAGTATCTTTGAAGAGGTATATGAAGTATGAAGTACCCTTTGAGAAGTATAAGAAGTATCTGTCCTTGATTGCGAATAAGAAGTATTGTGAAATTATTACTCCATGCTCTCTGCCTCATGTAATGCTCTATTCTTTCGCGAAATTCTGAAGCTTTGCGAAGTGAATAAGAAGTATTAATCCTTGAAGTATAAGAAGTATTGCCTATGTTCATGCGAAGTTATTATTCCATTTTTGGTGAGGATTCTTGTTATTCATTGGTGAATATCTTCTTTGGAAGTGATTCTTGCCGAGAAGATAAAGAACATAAAATGTTTTCTTGGTTATCCATAGTTGCCTCTGTTCTTTATCTATGAGGGTAGAATCCTTGAGAAAGTGTTGATTGAGCGAATTGTTTTTGCATTCTTATTTTGCCTCTGTCTCATGCTTTGCGCTAATAATCACATCTTGCGAAATAATCACATTCTGCGAAATTCTGAAGAATCCTGCGAAATTCTGAATAATTCTATGAAACTCTGAATAACTCTGCGAAGTTTTGTAAAATACTTGTGCGAATATAATACTTATGTAATGATTATGTTATGAAATGTGTATGCGATGTTTATGCCATGAAATACTTATGCGATGCTTTCATGATGCGAGTATGATGCTTGTATGATGAGAATGCTTATCTACTGCAATGTATAACTAATGTTTGTGTTACTTAGCTTATTTTGCCGTTCTAAACTTGATGTAGCTTTAAATCGCTTCCATTCTTCATTTTTCTGATTTTGTCTCTAGTATATGCATTCCTCTTTGCGTATTTATTGTTCCTCGCGAGTTCTTTTGCTTGTGCTTCATTTTTTTCTTATTCCTGTACTATTAGTATCGCATAATAATATGATCATAATATCAAGTATGTGGCATTTGCATTGCCTCAGTCTCATTATTATGTACATGTTCGCAAGTTTATCATTTAATCATTTCATCAAGCTCGCAAGCTTATCATGTAATCTTTTTTGCAATGAAAGATCTCTGTTACTTACATTCAAAATGTTTATGTTGAATTTTGTCATTGCGACAAGATCGCAGGACGTCTTTACATTTTCATGTAATGACCCATTGGTCTTGCCTTATCAGTTTTCTTGTGTGGTCTTATTTCGCCTTCCTAGTTAAAGGTCTTATTTTGCCACCCCTCGTTTTTGCGACAATATGACAGGCCTAAATATTCTTGCGAACATAAAGCCCCATGACATTGTCGTCTTTGCGACAAAATCGCAGGACGTCGTTACACTTTCATGTAAAGACCCATTGATCTTGTCTTATCATTTCTTTAGTATTTTTGCCTCTGCAGGATGTTTTTCTTGCGACAATATGACAGGTCTAGAAATTCTCGCGAATTTGAAGTCCCATGACATTGCCGTCTTGCGACGAAATCGCAGGACGTCTTTACACTTGCATGTAAAGACCCATTGATCTCGTCTTACCCTCATTAGTATTATTGCCTCTTCAGGATCATCGCACAAATATGACAAACCTAAATTTTCTTGCGAAAATAGAGCCTTATGACATTTGCGTCTTTTGACACTCTCCCTAATGGAGGGTGTCGCCCTTATCATCTCCCTGGTTGCCCCTTCAAGGAGGCGTACATCGGCCATACAAGACTAGCTCCTCCCATCCGGTCTTAACAAAGAAGCGGTTGTTTTCGCAGCCTCTTATCCCTTATACCTATAGGGCTTATGGTTACGAGACTGCACCCTAAGTGGAGTTTTCTTCGGGCCGAGTGCAGCATGTGCCAAGACTTGTCAAGAGTGGTAAGGAAGTTCCATGCTCCCCGCACTCTTGACTCAACCGTGTACCTCGGCGCCTTGGTCATACGCTGACTCCTTGGAAGAGACCCTCGGTCGTCCAACCAGGTATAACCTTATATAGTTGGAAATCCAAGGTATCTCTCCTGATGGATGTTATTATCCCCAATCTCCATGACTCGGGTTCCAGGAGCGGTGTAACCTTTTCCCGAGCCAGGTTAAGAGATACCCCTTATATGACGCACTTTAGGTCTTACATTTGCCTCTTACGAAATATCATTCGCGAACTAGGGTGTACGCCATAAAGGTTCGTCCCATTCACTCACTCATTCATTTTTGTCAATTTGTTCAATCATTCATCTTTGATTATTTCTTCTCATTATCTTTGCGAAATTATCGCATTTCCATTGTCTCTGCGAAATTATCGCATGTCTTCATTCTTTCATTCATCCTTCATTTCTCTCATTCTCTTCACTTATTCTTTCATTTCTGTCATTTCTTTCATTCATTCTCATAATATCATATCATTTGAAGTAAAGCAAATATTTAAGAGAAATATATAAATTAATCTGCGAAATTTTTCTCGAATCTTTGAAATCTTTTAAAATCTTTGAAATTTTTGTAAATTAATTTTTTTTTTTTTTTTTTTTTTTTTTTTTGTAACTTTGAAATCTAGAAATCTTTGTAATTTTGAAGTCTTTATAATCTTAAAATCTTAGTAATATTTGTAATCTTGCGATTGAATCGCCTTTTTGTAAATCAAATCAAAAATCTTTTATTTTCTGTAAAAGTAAAATGTTCAAGGAAAGTGGTACTTAGCTTTTGTGGTTTGCTGTTGTTGTTGTCTCTTGCGAAGTATATGATTTTCTTGCGAAGCTAGCATCCTTGAAATGTATAAACGTCGCACAAAATATATTATCTCGCAGCAAAAAGAAATATGAGAAATGAGATTTGAACCCTTGACCTGCCTCTTGAATATTCTCGCAGCATACCAACTGTTCTAACCCTTTCTTGCGAAATTAATTTGCGAGATAATCATCAACTTTCTTCTTTGCGAAATAATCAAAGTCCATGCGAAATTTCGCATAACAAAAATAAATGTGCGAGAATAAGAATTGATCCTGCGACCTTCTGCTTGCATTCATGCTTCCTGACCAACTGTGCTAGCCCTGCCTCTGCGAAGTGTGTCTGCGAAATAACCACCTACTTTCTTCTTGCGAAATATCCTTACGAAATTATCAAAGACTGTGCGAAGTAAACATTTGCGTGAAGCGAACATCTGCGAAGTGTTCGTGCTGCGAACGTTCGCAAGGTAAACATTTGCGTTGCGAAGTGCAAAAACTCTTTGCGAATGGGGAGATTCGAACTCTAGACATCAAACTCCTTCTATTCACTGCTGACCATCTGGGCTATTTGCTGCTTGCGAAAGAAACATACAATACTATAACTTTACTCCATTTCTTCGCTCTTGGAAGTTCAAAAATATGCAGAAGGTGGGATTCGAACCCGCGACCTTAAGCTCCTCATGTTCGCTCGTGACCAATTGTGCTGTCTCTTGCTTGCGAAAGGATCACAGAATGCTAATACATGACTTATATTCACCCTTTGATACTCAAGGAAAAAATTGACAAAAATTCTATGCGAAGGGGAAAACTCGAACCCGCGACCTTATGTTTATACTCTTCGCCAGTGTCCAATTGTGCTAGCTGCTGTTTGTGAAAGAAACACATAATGTTGTACTTGAGTTCATCCACCCTTTACCGTTCTGGAAAAAATATATGGAAAATATGAGTGATGTGAGGGTTGAACTCGCGACATCCACCTAGTATACCTCGCGCACAACCGTCTGTGCTGGCTGCTGTTTTGCGATAGAAGACCATATTGCCACTCTATTATTCTTCCTTTCTTTTCAGCAGTTCCAAAAAAGTGTGAAAAATATTGTGCTTTGTGAGAATTGATCACGCGAGCTCTAACCCATACTCCTAATCCCTGACCATCTGTGCCAGTTTCCGTTTGCGAAGATTCGCATGTAACCACCTCTTATTCTTTTCTCCTCTCTAGGCTGTAGAAAAAATGTGAAAAAATATGACTGTGGTGAGATTTGATCTTGCGACATCAAGCTTCTTCGCTCCAACTCAAACCATCGGTGCGAGCTTATGTTTGTGATAAAAACCACAGCGTTTTGTTCTTATCCTTTTCTTCATTCTTCCTTTATTTCCTTCAACAATTTGCCTTTTTCTTTTTCTCCTGAATATGAAATCTTCCATTAAAAAAATTAGCTTTCTTCCTTGAATTTCATCACAGCAACCTATATATATATATATATTTATTTATTTATTTATTTTATGTCTTTGAATTGTTGATGGTGTTTTCTCCTTAAAGTTTATAGATCCAATTGAATTCGTCACCAACAGTAGTCAATTTTTCTAAACTTTCTTGAACCAACAAGATTAGGTCCCTGTTTCTAGCGCATATGTAGTTGCAGGAAATCCCACACTACACCCCTCATAATATTTTGTAGATCTAAATCTTATTAATCACCTAAATTTCAAATATAAGTGCTAGGAATATAAATTGACACAAGGATTTTTTACATGGTTCGATCAATGTGATCTACATCCATGGTTCTTCACTATGATTTTTGAGGTTACATAAGAATTAGATTTACAATCTCCATTAATGGATATTTTGTAGAGCTCTAGATCTAATTTTAGGGGAAGAAGATGATAAAGAAAATAAATCTCTCCTCCAAAATATCTCTCTCTGAAATAATATCTTTCTCTCTCTTCCCAAAATTATTCCCCCCTTTCTCTCTCCTGCTCTCCTCTTTATATAGTGTTTACATAGTGGATGACAGCTCATGTACAACTAATATTTCCCTTAATTTCGGATTTACCTTGCGACATCCTCGCGAGATTATAAATGTTAAATCTCGCAGACACTCTAGTTTTCACAAGATCTTCGCACTGTCTTCATGTTTACATTATCTTCATTTGTTATGTCATTTCTGAAATCACTTTGCGACGGCTTCGCGACGTTGTTAATGAAGATTCTGCAAGTGTGTTGTTGTTGCGATATTTGGATCCTACAGAACCTGTGTATGACTGCAGCTTATCGTCCTGTTAGAGAATTAATACAACAAGAAATGAAAAAGGGTTTGGTAATTATTCTCTCTCGGATCTACTTATAGTCATTGACATAACTTCGCATTTCTGTTCACTAAAATGTTGTATTAACTGTTATTGGTTTATATGCTCTATGTTAATTACCTGCAAAAATGTTTGGAGGATGTAAAATAATACATTTCTTGTTCGAATGGCGATGAATGCTTAAGCCTTGCAAACAAGGCCTGGAGTTGATTGTGAGGAACACAATCATCCGCATTTAAAGTATGCTGATTGTGCCTTTTGTAGGATTTAATTGTTGTCGATTAGATCAGTAATACTCCAGTCTGAAGTATCTTTCTTTTTTATGTTATCAGTCATGCCACTTTTATGGTTCTTTTTTGTTAGTAAGTTACAATGATATCTTTGGGTACATGATCTTTTTGAATTATGTTTCTCTGAAGGAAGTATGAGTACTCTTTGCTAAATTTGGTGCTGAGTAGGATGAATGGGTGAATGCATAGAAGGCAATTCGCGAGCGTTTTATCCCTATCGAGCCTTCCGAATGTGGAACAGTTGAGGTTGGAGATCTTTTCGTTTGCTTCCAGGTAATGTCATGTTATATTTTGATCAATTCTGCTCTTTTAATACTTTTTAAAGTTAATTTTATCATGTCTAATTAAGCTTCTTGGGTTTGTATTCAGGAGAGTGAAGCTCAGGTAATCTACTTTGACGCCCATGTTCTGGAAATCCGCAGGACATTACTGGAACAAATGTTGCATATGTGGAGCGTGCACATGCCATTCCTAAGTGGAATGGTCTCCTACCTAAATCAGGAGAAATGGTATGTTGCCTTCTCCGGTCATGACTCTTTAGAATTATTATCCTAATTTGCATATGCTACTTCTGCTGTAGAACCATGTAGTTGTTTTTTGAGTTGTTTCTGTACTTCTATATTCACCTAGTGTTTTCTTTTGTTGATATTTAATATATGTATTGAGTATAAGTGACAATATCTAAGGATGATACTGTAGTTCTTGCGGGGCTGGTGACAAGAAAATCTACCGAGGAATGATGTGAACAGATAAGAGCTGGAGTTGAAATGGGCAGTCCTGATTATATGATAAAGATAAGGTGCATGAGAGGCTATCTTAAACTTTCTGGTAGTCTTGCCACTTTAAAGGTCTGTCACCATTTCCTTCGACACTGTTACACTGCCATTGTCTTCTTATTCCCTTAGGACATAGGAATGAACTTATAGTGATTTAATTGAGAATGAACTGAACTTAGGAAGTTTCCATGTATTCCCCAATGATGAAATGATGCTAACTCCAGTAATTTGGATTTTCTCGCACTTAGTAGGCCATGTAGGCTCTTTTACCAAATTAGTAAATTTTGTGTTATAGGCTCGTTAAACGAACCCAAAGCATTAACATTGTGTTTAATTTCTTTCAGGTTAATGAGCAGAGTGCCCTCTTTGCTCTGATGGTTTTGCAATTCTGCTACAAATAGAATTATTACTGCAAAAGACCATGCTTCAGTTCAGCTTAAGATTGGTCATATTGATGACAGCGGTATCTATACTGGACATTTCTCCATTTTTACCCTTAGTGGTTTCGTTCGTGCCCAGGTAATGGTTGTCATTGTGCTGTTAATTTTAATTGAGTTACCTTTATTAGGCTTTGAGCTAGCTAGTTATGGTGAATTTATGAATGTGCATTGTGAGGTTTGGTGGCTTTATAGATGAGAATCCACACTTGTAATAATTATTTATAGTTGCAAGTGATCAAGCTTTTTTTTTCGCTTGTTATAATCTAGGGAAACAGAGAACAACGTAGTGGACTGTTGCATTACATATAGGTATGCATTTTATTTGTAAAACATGGAAGTTGAATATAGAATAACTGAACTGGTTTGTTGAAATTCCTTGAGAATGTGGTTCTAGTAGAGGATTGTGTAGGCAATGATGTCCTCTACCATGCATAGTTATTACGTATCAAACTTATATTGAAGTGGAGATTATTTTTTGATTACGCAACATAGTGTTTTGTCATAGTCGAAGGAACCCGATGGTTGCACCATGCTTTGGTGCAGCTACTCCAACATGGTTCATTCTGCAGTACCAAATCTTATTACGTATCACACTTATACTGAAGTGGAGATTATTTTTTGATTACGCAACATGGTGTTTTGTCATAGAGATTATTTTTTGTAGTTGACTGTATATAAGAGTCATATGTTTTACTATAAAGATGAATGTAGGATCAGAATATCGCAATAACAAGACCCTTGCGAAATCCATAAACGACACACTGCGAAGATATCGCAGATTGGTAATAAAAATGACGCAACGGATGACAACAGCCTGAACACGAGAAAGATGTGAAGACCTAGCGAGATTTAGGAGTGTTGCGAGATTTAACATTTGAATACTTGCGAGAGTGTCGCAAGTCAGATCCGAAAATAAAGGACAGCTTAGCTGTCGTCCACTAGGTAATGTCCTATATAAAGAGCCGAACAGGCTTAAGAAAGTGGAGAGATCTTTTTAGAGTGGAGAGAAAGTTTAGAGGAGAGAGAAAGTCTAGAGTAGCAATTATATTCTTGATTTCATTTCCTTCTTGTAAAATTTCTAACTCAATTAATAAAGAGATTGATTGTTGATCTTAAAGATGTGTTGAATATTACGAATTCTTGTGAGGTGTGTATAGTAGGATTTCCTGCAATTACATATGGCGCTAGAAACATGGACTGATTGAAGATTGATATTGTGATTTGAAAGAATTTGTAGTAATAGGGAAGGAATTTCATATAGTTTTCAACAATTCACTAAGATTGAAAAATGGCTAGAAGAAGACATGCATCAAAACAACCAACAACTGTTAGAAGGAGTAGGAGACTTGCCGGAGAAGGGAGAGACGAAATAGAGGAATCTTCAAGAATGAACATAAGGAACAATAGAGAAAATCAAGTTCAACCGCCAATTCAACGTACACAAATACAAAATAGAACTGTGGATTATGACAGAGTGAGTGTACCTACTTGGCGATCAGATTCTGTAGATGAAATGGGAGAAGAGCAACAATTATGAGGCAATGGACAAGAGGAGAGAGACCAAGAAGTAATTGGAGGAATAATTCATGGAAATGAAGAGATTGCAGCATTAGAAGCATTGAGGCAAACAATACATGAAGAAAGGCGGTTAGAAGCAGAAGAACGTGCGAATCTGACAAGGCAAAATCATGAGTTGAGGATGGAAAACATGAGATTACAAAATAGAAGGTCAAGAAGCACTACAAGATCAAGTTCAAGATTAGTTAGAGAAGAAATAAGACAAAATTTGCCTATAGAAAATGCTAATGAAGAAACTCGAGAGGGAGTACAAAATCCAGGCGAAGAACGTCACGAAGGAACAGAAATAATGGAAGATCGTTATATCCAACGTGCTGAAACTCTTCAAAACGGGCAAAATGATAGAAATCAGGGAAATAGACACCGTTAGGGGCGAAATAATCAAGATGGCGAAGAAAATCACGAAGAAGGAAGGAGAATATTACATGAGAGAGAAATACAAAGAAATGAACGAGTAATTGAAGACGAAATTGAAAGACACTATATTGAACAAGCACATCTAGCTCGCGAGAGGGAAAGACTGAGAGCAGAAGTGGAGGAACAAGAAATACAAGAGGAAATTCGACAGAACAATCATGATAATCGAGAAAGGAGGCGTGAGCGAAATCGCAATAATGGTAATATCAATGAAGAGTGTGATAGAGTACAAAGGAGAACTGAAAGGCGGCAAAGAGGAGAAAATGACAGATATAACGGTGTGCGAATTCATGAAAGAAGTGAAAGAGAATATCGCAGAGAAAGACGAGAAGAAAATGATGAATAAGAAAGTCAAAACAGAGATGAACGTAGAAGAAGAGAGGCGGAGTTAAAAAGACCAATGGATCCAAATTCTGGCATAAATGAACAAATTTTGAGAGAGTTAGCGGAAATGAGAGGAATGATAAATAATAAAAGAGAAGGAGGTAAGAGACAACTGGATGAAGCCATAGAGGAAGCTGCGAAAACTCCATTCACACAAGAAGTACAATTAGGAGGAATACCCCCAAAGTGCAATTTACCTGCGTTAACCAAAGATTTTCGATGGAACAACTTGTGCAAGACAACACATCAAAGCTTATGTGAGATGTATGTTACAATGGGAGAATCATGATGCAATATTGTGCAAATATTTTGCATCAAGTTTAACAGGAGAGGCCTTAAAATGGTTTGAAGGTTTGCCAAAGAATACTATAACATCTTTCAACCATTTACAAGCTATATTTTTAGGGGCATATATAAGTAACAATTCCTCGCGACCTGGCATTGAAGATGTATTTGGGTTGAAGCAAAGGGTTGGCGAAAGTTTGAAGCATCTAACTGTGAGGTGGAAGACAATGTGTAGTGATATGGCTGGTCGTGTGGACGAAAGATATCTCATTCTGTCATTCATCAACGCTATGTTCGTAACCAATCTGTTATACATTCAAATTTTCAGAATCAAGAATACGATCACAATGACTGAGTTGCGAGAACTTCAGGAGGAGTATATTGCTCTTGAGGAAAAGCAAAATGAGATGGAATCATACCCAATTGCGAACAAAAGTTCAAAAGCAGCGAATGCAAGCTTGTTACCTAAGTTGATAAATACAGTGGCGAGCACCTCACAAGGGCAACAAGAGAGGATAATGGGTGATAATCAGCAAAAGCTAGTAGCTATGGGGAGTCGTGATCAAGAAGAATTCGAGAGAGAGAGAAACTTCTATAGCCGTGGTGGAAATAACAAAATCCAAAGACTTGATCACCCGCAAGAAACTTATGGAGGTCAGAGGCAAAACTATCACAGAGGGCAGTGAAGTCACAAGATAATATGGGAAGAAATCAAAATGCCACCTTTGAATGCTAGTGTGGAGAAGATATGGGAAGCTATAATCCTAATGGAAAACATACCCGCACCATGGAACATGGGGAGTGAACCACCTCCAAGCTATAGAAGTAACGAATTTTGCTCTTATCATCATTTCCATGGACATACAACAAATGACTGCAGAAATATAAAGAGAATCATTCTCAGGATGATAGATCAGGGAAAATTAAATCACTTTCTAGTAGGACAAACGCAAACTCAAGCATTACCACCTCCTCCAGATATTCACAAGGAAAACACAGCAAAAGAAAGAGAAACATTTGTGATTAAAGTTGGCGCAAAGGCAAAGAATATGTTTTGTAACTCTATCGTACACTCATACAAGACAATTTAAGATTTTCACGATAACACTCTCAGCAGGGTTTTCGGAAGAGATGCCGATGATAGAGAAATAATGAACATTGCGAAGACATCGCCACTGGAAGAATGGCAAAAGCAGACTATCTCTTTTACCGCAGAAAAAGTATCTGAGGGTGGAGAAATGCACGGCAACCCATTAGTGGTAAGATTGGAGATTAACCCAAAACCTAGCGAGGATGAAGATGATGATGCTGAGAATTCATGGGCAATCAACATAATTTTGATCGATACTGGAAGTTCTATGAATATCCTTTTTTATCACACTTATAAAACTATGGGAGGGAAAGATGAAGATCTAATACCTTCAACTTACAAAATCTATGGTTTTAACGGTACTGCAAATAAGCCTAAAGGAGAAGCTCATATGCGAATTCCATTGAAAGGATTATCCTATGAAATTTTATTATGTGTAGTCGATGTGGAATCACCATACAACGCATTGATTGGACGACCTTGGTTACATGAGATTTTAGGTGTGTCATCGACTTTCCATCAATGTATCAAGTTCCCTCATCCCACTGGTATTGGCATCATAAAAGGAGATTGGGTTGAAGGAAAGAAGTGTTATGAAATTGATATAGAATCTTGCGAAGAAAGAGCTGCGAAGAAGAAGAATTGGAAACACAACATCAAAGAAAAACAAAAAGGTGAAAGATTGATGGTAGATGTAATAGAACAGAGAGAAGAAGAAATGCTGCGAAACCAATATATGATGAAGATAAGAAGTGGCGAAGGCTTCGCAACAGACAAGAAAATGACAGAAAAATTCAAAAATAAGAGGCAGAAAGTAGCATAAGTAAGAGACTTAAAGAATGAATGTAATTGTTGACTGCCGAAGTAAATATTGGGAGGTGAAAGAAAAATGTATGATTGGTTTGATCTTAAAAAAAAAAAATTTATGATTATGAAAAATTTTCTTATGAATAACAGAGATGAGATTGCGAAAGAAAGCTGATATGCAGAAGAAAAAAAATATATTTTATGAATGATAAAGATGAGATTGCGAAATTACAAAAGAACTTATATGCAAAAGAATCAACAAAATAATCAGACAGGGGCGAACCAACTATGGCGTACACCCTAGTTCGCGAAATCAAAATTTTGCAAGAGGCAAATGTAAGACCTTAAGTGCGTCATAGAAGGGGGTACCTATTGCATGGCTCAGGGAAAAGGTTACACCGCCCCTGGAACCTAAGTCATGGAGATTTGGGGTCAATAAAGCCCATCCAGGAGAGGTACCTTGGATTTTCAATCTAAGCTTATGACTTAGATTGGACGACCGAGGGTCTCTTCTAAGGAGTCAGCATTTGATCAAGGCGCCGAGGTACACGGTTGAGCAAAGAGTGCCTGGGGAATTTGAAGTGTCTCGGACATTCTTGGAAAGTCTTGGCTTATGCTGCACTTGGCCCGAAGAAAACTCCACTTAGGGTGCAGTCTCGTAACCATAAGCCCTATAGGCAAAAGGGATAAGAGGCTGAGAAAACAACTGGTTGTTGTTAAGACCGGATGGGAGGAGCTAGCCTTGTATGGCAGAAGTACGCCTCCTTGAAGGGGCAACCAGGGGAAGATAAGGGCGGCACCCTCCATTAGGGAGCTGATAAGTGTCTTAAGACACAAATGTCATGAGGCTTTATTTTCGCAAGGAAATTTAGGCTTGTCATATTTGTGCGGCAATCCTGAAGAGGCAATAATACAAAAGACAAAGATAAGACGAGATCAATGGGTCAGTACATGAAAGTGTAAGGACGTCCTGCGATTTCGTCGCAAGACGGCAATGTCATGGGGCTTTATTTTCGCAAGAATTTTTAGGCCTGTCATATTGGCGCAACAAAAATTTCAAATAAAAAGTTAAGGCAAGATCAATGGGTTCTTGCATGCAAATGCAAAGACGTCCTGCGATTTTGTCGCAATGACAAGAGGTGGTGCAATAAGACCTTTAACTAGGAAGGCAAAATAAGACCACATAAGAGAAAAAGAAAAAAGGAAATCTTGGAAGAAACCAAGATTTCCTTACTTCTGAAAAATTCAGCAAGAACAAATGCGAGATTGAGGCATGAATACATATCACTATTCGAAAATAACTTGCTCAATCTTTCATTTGAATGCAAATAACATAGGCAAGTATGGGAATGTATAGAATAAAAACATGTTATTTGTCTTCATATGATATATTTACGCACTCATAAAATGAAAGGTTGATAATATATTGATTAATTATATTGCATAAAAGAATTGCTCTTTTAACATTTGCAGAAAGGAACAACAAAGGTAGAGTTTGTATTTGAAGATCCAAGAAATTCGCAGCAAAAGATTACAAAAATAGAAGATTAAAAGAATGAATGTACAGATA
The DNA here is from genome assembly GCA_023531295.1 of Papaver armeniacum. Classification (NCBI taxonomy): domain Eukaryota; kingdom Viridiplantae; phylum Streptophyta; class Magnoliopsida; order Ranunculales; family Papaveraceae; genus Papaver; species Papaver armeniacum. The sequence goes on along the minus strand of JAJJWW010010726.1, from coordinate 640,846 downwards.
TTACAAAAAGAGAAGGAAGAAAATAGAACTATTTCTCGTTTGATTCCTCTTCTTCATCATCTTTATCAGATCCTTCTACTTCTTCATCTCCATCAGATTCCTCTTCTTCACTAGCATCGCTGTCAGAGATATCCAGAGAAGGCAAATTCTTGGGGATTTCTTCAAGAAGGCAAGGATATGCAGAATGAGGGATACTATTGTCGTCGCAGACCATTTTAATAGTCTGATTGCGAAAAAGAGTAGCATCATTCTTAAAATTCGCAACAGTGATCTATAGTTGCTTATTCAACCTAGAGTATTTATCATCTCGAGAAGAAAGGTTCTTTGCGAGCTGCTCCTTCTCAGACTCAAGTTCTTCAATTCTTTTACGAAATCTCTCTTCAGCTCCTGCGAATATGTGACAATGAATCAGCAACTTAACAACAATTTCATGAAAGACAAACAGTTAAATAGAGAAGAACAATTAACAACCTTCTCTGTCAGAAATCATATCCCTAACCAAGGATGTATGCTCAGCTTGAAGACTAACGTTAACACCTAAATTATTTCTGGCATCATCTAGAACTTTCGCAGCCCAAGCGAATTCATCGTCATTATTTATGAGAAGAAGGGAGCGAATTTGATTCTCTCTTTCGCTAAGTATAGCATTTTTGCGGATAGATTCATCTCGTTCAATTTGAACCTCAAGAAGAGTCTTTTGGAATTTCGCTAATGCTTGAGCACCTTGTCTAGCGATGCGATCTTTATCATCTATGAGATCACTGATTTTGGTTCTTAAAGTATTAATTTTCTCTTTAGAATTAAGATAGAGACGCTTAAATTGGTTGGCTAAGCCTAAGCTAGATCTATGATCAATTTCTAAGAGGCGAAATTTGGATTGAAGTTCATTTAGAGGAAGAGATTTAATCTTGTCATTTGAAAAACTATTCAAAGAATTGTTGAGGTGATCAAGAAGGGCATTGTTATCCATAGGGTCAGGGAACGAGTGAAGAAGAATGGCTTCATCACAAAGATTATAAACGTCTGCGAAAATGGTAAATCAGATGAGGGAAGATAATGAGAGAATAAAACAAATGAAAAAAGAAAAAGTCTCATACCATAAAGTTGTTGGTTGGTACTTTGAAGACTAGATATCTTATTCCTCTGAGTGGAAGAATCAGCTTCTAATTACTTAGTTTTCTCGTGAAGAGTAGTAGCTTTAGTTTCAAATTCTTCATTTCTCTTGCGAAGAGTAGCAGCTTCAGCTTCCAATTCTTCATTTTTCTTGCGAAGTTGAAGATTCTTCTTTTCGAGAATACTGCACCTTTTCTCAAGATCTGAGGCAACATCGAAGGAAGCTCTCCCAGACTGTAAAGGAAAGTAAAGAAATTATCAAGATATAACTTAAAATCAAAATTATGAAGAAATAAGGGAACAAAGACATACCAAGACACCAAGAAAATTTAGAAAGATAGGAGTCACTGATCTGGAGACCCCATGAAGAGAATCATCACCCTCTAGCAAAGGAGCATTGCAGATACTCGCGAGAGATTTACATGTACTAGAAAGACGATCATCTCCAATCCCTTGCATGGAGTCAGAGAAGATGTTGGACAGTTGTGCCATAGAAGATTCGGTTGGAAAATCCTCCTTTGCGAGAGAAGTATCAACATCATCATTATCTTCATCATCAGAGCTTTCGCTGGACTGAATCTTTCGTTTCTTTGAAGGTGGGGCAGTAGACTTCTCCCTGCGAAGAGAACCTTTACCCTTGCCTTTGGTCTTCGCAACCTTAGAACTTTCTTCTTCTTCAGTAACTTCAACACCAACCTTCGCACACGAATGAAGATAAGAAACAGAGGCAACAATATTGTTAAAAATAATAAAGAAAAGTATTTCTTACTTCATCCGTGATCGAACGAAGTGCCGCTAGGGTACTTGCCTTAGCATTTCTTTTGTAGCTTTTTCTCAACTTGATAATCTGAAAATTTCGCAAGATTAATAGGTATAAAAAGGAGTGAAGATTATAAACTGAGCGAAATTTAGGAAGTATACCTCTTTTAATTTCTCAGTCCGGTTAAAAACCCAAGGTTGATAATTGGCGAGATTCGCAGGGAGCACGTTTGAAATTGAAATATAAGGTCCTTTCAAAACTAGCGGAAAGATGCACCATCTGTCGTCTTTAGAGTGACGAGGAACATTGTTCTTGCCAGAATGCCAGTCGATATCCTGCATAAGTATTTTATCGCTGGTGACATTTTCCCTTCTCTTCAAGCGAGCACCCCAGCGAGTTCTATCATTCTTCATATTTATTACTTCATAGTTTTCGAATAAGCTTTCCACTGTATATTTTTCGGCAAATATCTCTAAGTCATCGAATTTAGGGTCTCTGACTTCTTTTGGATAAAGAGACCCTTTACCAGCACCACGGTTGGCGAACTCAAGCATTAAGCGGATACAATCTCCACTCAATTGGTATATAGCTCACGAGAATTTCGCATGAGCAAGAATTTCATAAAATAAGGGAAGATCAGGATCATAGAGAGGAATGGGAAGGCCAGCGAGAATTTGGCCTAGCGAAATTATGATTTCCTTATCATCACAATGATGATTAGCAAACAGTTTGGCAGAGAGAATGGATTTAGATTCTTGATTGGGAATGATGGTTAATACGAAACCTTTCTCTTCGAAATCTTTATGAACTTTGTCCAGAGAAGTTTCATATTTACGACCAACTGAAGGCATTTTCAGAGTATGGGAATGGAGATAAAATCGAAGATCAAGAGAAGTAGAAAGAAGAAGATTTACAGCAGCAGAATCGGAAGTTACGGAGAGAGGTTAAAGAAAAGTTGCAGAGAAAATAAGAAAGAAAGTAAAAAAGAAGAAGAGAGGAATAAGATAAGTATATATAAAGAGAAGAATTCTCGAAAAGATAAACACATTTAATGCGAAGAGTAGACATGAACGGTTGAGAAATAGCAGTTGAAAAAGACGTGTCAAGAAATGGATGGAGGAAGAGATACGTGTAATAAATTCTGCGTAAAAGTACAGAATCATGTCAATACAGAAAAATATGAAAAAATGAACAGCTGCGGCATTTTGAAAGTACTAGTTCTCATGACATTCTCTCCTTCGCAGAGAAGACATGAGAAGAGTCAAGATGTAGGATTAGAATATCGCAATACCAAGACCCTTGCGAAATCCATAAACGACACACTGCGAAGATATCGCAGATTGGTAATAAAAATGACGCAACGGATGACGACAGCCTGAACACGAGAAAGATGTGAAGACCTAGCGAGATTTAGGAGTGTTGCGAGATTTAACATTTGAATACTTGCGAGAGTGTCGCAAGTCAGATCCGAAAATAAAGGACAGCTTAGCTGTCGTCCACTAGGTAATGTCCTATATAAAGAGCCGAACAGGCTTAAGAAAGGGGAGAGATCTTTATAGAGTGGAGAGAAAGTTTAGAGGAGACAGAAAGTCTAGAGTAGCAATTATATTCTTGATTTCATTTCCTTCTTGTAAAATTTCTAACTCAATTAATAAAGAGATTGATTGTTGATCTTAAAGATGTGTTGAATATTACGAATTCTTGTGAGGTGTGTATTGTAGGATTTCCTGCAATTACAATGAAATCTGTATAAAGATGGGGTGTGGATATGCATCACAGAGAAAGCTTTCATTACAAGTGGAAGGTGCAATTGAGACTGAGCTCAGTGATGCGGAGAGATGAATTATAGCCATCCTACAGGTGTGTTACATCTTATATGTTTATTTGTTTTGTACTTCTGTTTACACTTCACCATAGAGCCTCCTAATGCAGGTCACTCTATCGTGCACCATACATGATATCTACCGTTAACATTTTTTTTTCTTTCTATTCATTACAAGTGGAAGGTGCAATTGAGACTGAGCTCAGTGATGCGGAGAGATGAATTATAGCCATCCTGCAGGTGTGTTACATCTTATATGTTTATTTGTTCCGTACTTCTGTTGACACTTCACCATAGAGCCTCCTAATGCAGGTCACTCTATCGTGCACCATACATGATATCTACCGTTAACATTTTTTTTCTTTCTAAATTACAATAAAACCATTGTTTTAAGTATGTGTACTTGGTAATATCAAAAAACCTTGAAAAGTCAAGGAAGTACTGTTCTCAGTACTCTACTCTAAACATGTTAAATGGTCATACGTAATGAGGGCATACTATTTTTCCGCTAAAATTAAAATGAGTGCATACTGCATAAAACTCTATTACCTCTTGGATTAGTGGGTCACACTACTACTTTGTCAGATACTACTGTCACTGCTCCCTAGATTATCACTAAAGTCTCTTCTATTATGCACTCAGATAGAATGCAGTAATACGCACTGCCAGCATTGTCTTAGTAATTTCTTTCAAGGGTCTCATTGCTCTTAGAATTTGATTAGTGTTGTATAAACTTCGTTATCAAATCAAAGTGGTGTTCGGTTGACAAAGATCTTTACTCCTTTGTTTATCTTGGAAAATTAAAAGAATTTGGTTACAATTATTTTACAGGTGGCGTATGAAAATATGTTACAATTTTGTTTCAATTGAACCTGTGACATTGAAAAGTATTTTGAGCCATATGGTAAGGTATTGCATGTCATAACCCGAAGGAACGTTGCATTTGTTCAGTCTGAGACACATGAATAAGCTACTAAAGATCTTGAGTGCACTCACACGAGGTGAGTTGGTTCTCTATATCTTGTTGCTGGATAGTTGATTTCGTTTCCTAAATATTCTCCATATATAATTTGTTCCTTTGTGGTTTGTAGTAAGATGTATGGCAGGGTTGTCTCTGTTGAATGTGACCTCAGTATGAGAGCATCAAGGTGGTAGGGATGATAGTCGTAGGATAGGAAGGGAATATAGTCATTCTAGAATCCAGTGCATCGAGGTTTCCAGTGATGAAAACTAGCTTGACAGTTCCATTCCAAATAAATCATACTTCTTTGCCAGAACAAAGGGTTAATGTGAATCAATAACGGGTACTACTTAGGTAATTAAAGTCGAGGGGTAGCTTTAATAAAAAGGAGTCATCTGTCTGCACAAGGTTTCATAACTCAGCTCTCTCATAATAATTTGGCTGGAAAATTTGTGAATTTGGTTATATATGATTCTGCCTATGACATTTAACAGCATAACCATGGGCTGTTAACTTGTTGGTTTGGCTAAGAAAATGTTTGTGGACTGTTTTTCATTGAATTTTTCCAACTGTTATAATTTGAAATCCTTGGTACCGGTTGGACGTAACTTTGTTCTCTTTTTTGAATTGGCTTAGGTACCAACTCATTTTCTCTAGGTGCTGAGTCGTATTGTTGTATTTTGCAGGATTGCCTACATCGAGTTTTCTGATGCCCAAGCTTTCAATAAAGCAAGCTTGCAAAGGATATAATGAACTAGTTGCGGTTATTTGAATGATGCTCTATTTCATCAGAAAGGGTGGAGAACAAAGGATCTTCAAGATTTGTAAGTTACATGTATTCAAGTTTTGTAGGCAGTTAGTAAGTTTGTATGTGTTCCCTTATAAATTTGGAACCTTTGTATTCCTTTAGAAATTTGATACTTAACAAACAAAAAAAAAGTTTGGTACTTAGAGAAATTTCAGTTCTTTTGTTATATGAATATGAGATGAATTGAATGAATATGATAAGCATAGATTGAACAAATTGTTGTTGAGTGTGGTTATGAATGTATTGAAAGGTGTATGCAGGGTATTGAATTTAGAATTCCGGCAGAAAATGAACTGCCGGTCAGCCTTGACCTGGTCAATATTGACCAATTTTGACCTGACCTGGTCAAGGTTGACTGGCAGTAATTTTTTTGCTGTTACAAAAAAGTTCGTAACGGCTCGAGGACGTTACGACAGCGTTGTTACAAAAAAATTCGTAACGGCCCTTAGCTGTTACCACGTGGCAAAATAGTAACGGCTCACACCTGTTACGAGGGCCGTTACAACCAAAATTCGTAACGGCCCCATTGCCGTTACAAAAAAATGTAACACCCACTTTTGCTCAGGCAAGAGCCGTTACAACCCATTTTAGTAACGGCTCAGTTCTGTTACGGATCCCAGAATTTGGTGTAGTGTAGAATATACAATTTAATATCTTCATCAATCTTTCTACCGAGGAATTTCAAAGTTTCGTTTTTGATAGCGATCATGAAATACTCTGAACCTCTGGTCGTTGTGGTCAATATATAAACCTCGCTAAACATAGAGTTAAGAGCAAGGACTATATGAGTTTATAGTCTCTTTCAAAATGAAAGACTTGATTAAATTTGGTCCTGCTATTGGCAGAGGGAAACCCCTTTCTACCCTAAACTTAATCAGCTTCTCTTTTAGTCGAAGGAGTGAGTGAAATTCTTCACTACACAATCTTTCCATCAAAAAAACAATTCAATATGAAAGAGTCAAATCAAAAAGACCTTATTTAGTGCTACTATGGGTTGAGAAAAACACTCTTTTCCCAAAATTCAACCATAGACTCGTTCATTCGAAAAAAGGGTATGAAAGTCTTCACTATACGGCCTTGTAAATCTTAGGTAACTAAAAACCAATATAAAAGCATTAAACAAATATATTTTAGGTATATTTTAATATTTGGATAAATACAAATCTTATAAAAATTACTATAAAAAAGATTTTTGGTTTGGACGGTTAATCAGGTGTAGTATAGTCCCTCTACGTACTCCTTCTCATGGTGAAAAACTCGCTCTATCACATAGTCTCTCAACCATGTTGAAAGAGATAGAGTGTTAAAACATTGTATCCCATAGCCCTCGTTCTAATGGAAAAAATGTCAAACAGTTTGCCTTGTGAAACTAAAATGAGAAAAAAAAAAAAAAAACCCGACAAACAGTTTGCCTTATGAAACTAAATAAAAAGACGGCAAACAACTTGCCTTATGTAACTAAAATGTAAAAAAAAAAAAAGGCAAACAGTTCGTCCTATGAAACTAATACGAAAAATAAACGACAAATAGTTTGTCTTATGAAACTAAAAGAAAAATAAAGACAAACAATTCGCCTTTATGAAACTAAATTGAAAAGTAAAAAGCACACAATTTTCCTCATTTGATTGGGGGCCAACAATATTAATAGGGGGCCTTGATATTTTATTTGCACCCCAAATTTTTCAGGGGCGTATTAATCCGATTATGAAAGTACTATTATAATCTTCACTAAAAATAAATCTTAAAAACCTATTAACCCTTAATCCTAAGCCCCAATTCATTTCTAGTTCTAAACAAAAAGATCACTCCCTCCCCTCTCACCCTCTCGACTCTTCTCTTCTCCTCCATTAACGACTCCAAAAAAAAAAAAAAAAAAAAAAAAAAATCACCCGAAAATTTCGATTTGCGGTAAAAAAGGGTCGTCAATTCGACAAGCCTAAACCCTAACGATTTTTCATATGCATATAGAGACCATAAAAATCGTTAGGGTATATGATGATCAAGATAACGACCCTATTTTTGGTTTTCATATTTTTTACCCTAGATTAGAGTCGTTAACATAATATAGAAACCTATGACGATCCTCTATGGACGACCCTTTTTAAAGGTCAACGACCCTAGGTGAAAAACAAACAGCCTCTCTGTCCCAAAAATTTTCAGAGTCGTCTTGGTATAGACACACAAAATAATGACTCTTTGTGACCCAAGCTAAGAGTCGTCAGGGTATATCATATTACCCTGACGATTTTTCATAACCTGTAAAAGTTGCAGGTTTGAGTCGTCATGGTATATCATATTACCCTGACGATTTTTCATAACCTGGAAAAGTTGCAGGTTTGAGTCGTCATTTTTGGTGTCAATACATTGACGACTTTATAGAGTCGTTAGGGTATACATCCCTCGACATTGACGACCCTTTCTCTGTGTTGTGACATATATCCAATCCATGGGAGAATTTAAGATAATCTTACCATCAACACAATCATCTTTGTTACTTGAACCTTCTCCAACATCATTTCCCCTACTTGAATTACTCATTTCTAAAAACCCCAAGTTTTCCTCTAAAACCTCCTCCTCTTCTTCTCAAAAAAAAAAAAAAAAAAAAAAAAAAAAAAAAAAAAAAAAAATCTGTTTTTTATCTAACATAATCAACCACACTATATTAAGTTTTAATACTAATCATTCAGGGGTAGTTTAGGTATTTAGAAAAAAAATTTGTTAAGGGGTGACCCAAATTAGGTTTGGGTGACCTTTTTTGTCCTCTAGTGGGAGGCCCCCAATTAATATCTTTGGCCCCCAATCAAATTAGGACAATTTTCCTTGTGAAACTAGAATTCAAAAAAGGAAAATAATTTGCCATATAGCCCATCATTCCATTGTCTCAAATTGAATTTTACACTCCATTAATTAGACTTTTTTCATTTTGAAAGGGAAAGTCTGTTTTAGAGTCTATCCCGTGGTCTTTACTTTACGAATGGAAGATGAATGAGAATCACGTAAAACAATATTAGATTTTTTGTCACCCATTTTGCAAGAACGCGAAATTGGGGGATATAAGAAAAGGACAAAAAGTGGATCCAGATATCAATTCGGGGTCACCCCTTATCTAAGTATTTTACGTAATACCTAATCTACCCCTCACTAATCAGGATTAGTGATTAATAATAATTAGTAAAATCATTAGATTTTTATAAATGATTAGTTGTGTTTTATTTGAATTTGGGTTAGTGAGGTGAGAGTTGAAGGAGGGAAAAATATTTTGAGAGAGAAATTTTTTTGGGAAAAATGGAGGATGATTGTGAAGAGAGAATTGCTGCTGCTGAATCTTTAGCTCAACTACAACAAGGAGCATATCTTGAATCTTCGACTAACGACAACAACTCTCAATTGCAACTCTTTGTTGAGCCAACACCCTTGAATGATGATTTTGACGAGTATGGAGAGTTTCTTGAAGAACCTACACAAGAAAGTAAACTTGCACAACATAGTAGCATCCCCAACACACAGGTAAAGTTGACAGGATGTTGAAAAATCGAATTTTTTCTTGAAACCCGCCATTTTTTCAACTGAAAAACCTAGGTGACGGCATACTACGACCATGCCGGTAGTGAGGGTACCGGCATGGTATTCATACTACGACCATGCCGGTAGACCGATATCTCCCATTTTGAATATTGATCCGGCATAGCATTCCTCTAAACAACTATGCCGGTACGCAGTTAACCTTTTTACCTACCAAGGAATATACTACGGAATATTCAACCGGCATGGTTTCATTGATAGGTTACCATGCCGGTACTGCATGAAAAACATACAGGAAACAGTAGCATCCCATACCTAAAATCGTCATTGAAACTTAATAACCATCAACGCCGGAACCGGGTACCTGTGTGGTACCATCAATATCGATAATGCCGGCACGGAAACCGGCGTTCAATATCAATTATTTTCAATGCCGGAATTGTATACCGGCTTGGGACATTATATTACGAGAATGCCGGCACCCGTGATTCCGGCGTTGTTTTCTAATGAAACATTTATGCCGGAATAGGTTTCAAATTTGGTCTTCCGTTTTGGTTAACTTAGACTATGCCTAACAATGGTCGAGCATGCCTGCATCTGGTTTCCCGGCATAGTGTTTTAATTTTGTTTGGAACTAATTTTCATTCGATCTTTAGGTGGTGACATATATTGATCCAACAAATGCAAAGCCGCTTTATCGGAATACGTCGGAATACTATAAAATCCCTCCGGTATGTGACCAAAGAATACTTTTCACCTAGTATCTTGAACTTTACTAATGGATTTCTAGTAATGAACCTTCTAATGAACGCGAAATTGTTCTTATGTAGGGAATAACAAATCGAAAGGAAGCAATCGCTTGGGCTAAAGAGACGGCTCTTAAGAACATGTGTGTGTTGGTGAGGAATACCGAAGGTTCGAAGAGGCGTTTTGAGATGGCTTGCGAGAGAAGTGGGAAATACAAGGAGAAGAATAGCCACAAGAGAAAGGATTATGTATATCCAAAGAAGACTAATAAGGTATAAAAGACTCGTACGAGGAAGAATAATTGCCCGTTTAAGCTATATTCTGTTTAAATGGCATGAACAATTGTGATTGTGAGGTTTTGTGTGGCTGTCATAACCACCGGGATCTGAAAGATTTTGTTGGTCACTCGTTAGTTGCGAAGCTAAAACCTGCTGAGTTCGAGGATGTAAAGAGATTGACCAACGCACTTATCAAACCGAGACAAATTCTCAAAGGCTTCAAGGAAAAGGATGAGACTAACGTGTCTTCTCTACGTATAATTTATGCCGCAAAAACAACTATTAGAAGGGTGGAATGGGAAGGGAGGAGCGTTATGTAAGAATTTGAGAAGATAGTTTAGGATCACAACTACACGCGTATCATTAAAAGAGGTCTGGGCGAGAAGCCCCTTCAAATATTCATTTCGCATCCTTTGCTCTCACAATTGGCAAATACATGTTGTGGTGTCTTTTGATGGATTGCACCTACAAGACAAACAAATACAATATGCCGTTGTTCAACATCGTGGGGCAAACCTCGGACAAGGTAACATTCACATTGGCTTGGTGTTTAATGGAAAACGAGAGGGACTATAATTATCATTGGGCATTACGACAATTGAAATTGTTCTTCCGGGAAAATCAACTTCCGAGGGTCATCGTAACCGATAACGATGACGCATTAATGAAAGCAATATCCGACATCTTCCCGGATGCACAAAATTTCCTATGTACATATCATATACGTAATAATGTGATAAAAACTTGTCATGCCTTGTTTGAACCCGCAAAGGCGGATATTAAGAAAAGAATGATGGTACAACTAGAGGAAGATGTTCGAAAGAACAAACTATCCCCCGAAGAATAAGAAGATGAGAGAGGCAAGTTAAAGGAGCGAGTGGACAAAGAACATGCGGAAAATCATAAAAAGTGGTTGGAATTTCTAAGAGATTGGGAGAAAGTTTATTGGTCTCTTACCGAGGTTATGTACGAAAACAGATTGGAGAAGTTTATTGCCGATTGGAACGAAGTTTATCCGACTACCGTCTGGTATTGTCGGACTCAATGGTTGGATAAGTTCAAGGAAAAAATTGTGCGTGCATGGACAAACCGGTATAGACACTTCAAGAGTGAAGCAACTAGTGCAGCTCATCCAGTCCGGTCAAGGCAATGTGGTTACGGTCACCGAGGCAATGGAACAATACTTTAAGCAAGATATCGATAGGATCAAGGAGGCTTTTGAGAAAATCTCAATGGAAAGGATGACTTAATTTCTTCATTATGGTAAGTTTCTCCAAGGAATAGAATTCAACGTCTCTCATTGGGCAATAAAACATATGATGAGACAAATGGAATATGAGAAAAATTACGGAAAACCGGGTGATGTGTGTATTTGTTCCGACATGTCTTCATTGGGGCTTCCGTGTCGTCATATGCTTGTGAAGTATGAAGAAGTGATACCTATTGAGGTTATTGATCCATTTTGGAAGCAACTATCTTTCGACCCTCCCCTTTCGGGAGATCCCGGGCAATCTTCATGGGATACGAACGAAGCAAAGGAATTCTTCGAAGCTTACTCACGTGGCACCTCGGTAAGCCGGCAAGTCTTGTTAAGCCAACTAAGGCTAATTACTCATCCATGGATCGCACAAAGCGAAGAGCCAAGAAAGGGAGATCCAATAGGTAGACCACAAACTAAAACAAAAATGAAAAAACAAAGGGTATAATTGAAAGAAATGACTCAACGTGAAGAAGAACTCGCGGCGAGTGATGAGTGCCAAATATTGCATATTTATACACCTTTTGATTGGCATTTTACTCATCTTTTGTGCTCAGAAATCAGATATTATCCCAAATTCGGTGTTTTCCTTGTTTTCAAGAATAAATATTTGTACTAATTAATTTTGTGTTTTTAGGTAATAAATAAAGTTCGGAGATTCGGAGGAGACAAAAGAGCAAAGAATTGGAGTCAAGCATCTATGAAGCAGAAAGCCAAAGCCCGCGCGCGCAACAGTTGCAACCCAACAAGTAGCAACTCATCTACAAGACATGGGCTTGAGCTAGACCCGACCCGTGACCCGGATTCGAGCCCGTCCATCCCGAGCCGTTAAGATCTTCACTCGCCACATCCTACGCTCGCTCCGACTTCCTCATCATATCTTGATACACCCGCTTCACAACAAAATTACCTACACCCTTACACCTATCGAGCAAACCCATTTCTTCTTCTTTCTTCTCTTTCTTCTCCGACCAACTCCACAGAGAACCATTCCCTTCACCTTCTCCTCCCTCACCCGTTCAGAGATCCCCATCACCACCACTCCATCTCTCGATGACGCACCATAACCATCACCACCTCTTCAGCTACCCTCGCATCACCCATCTCCATCCATAGCTTCCACCATAACCTAGAAGCTAGGGTTGAGATGATTGAAGCTAGGGTTTCACCAACAACCCAAGCATGGACGATTCAAATAAAGGGAAGAGGTTTGGGTCGATGTATTTGGTATTTTCGAATTGTTTTGTGAGATATAAAAGGATGTTCTTGATGAAAGAGAGTAGTCAGTTTTAGTTTAGTTTTCAGAGCATGTTTTAGGGTTTCAGTTCTGTAATTTTAATTTCAATTTGCTTTTATTTTCTGCATCATGTTCTAAACACTTAGCTAGAGTGTAGATGAAACCACCAATGCTTATAAAAAGTTAATTCATTGTCAAATTTCTCTTCTTACTGTTGTGAATTGTAATAGGGCTATTAGCTAATTGTTGAACAAATTAGCTTGTGATAGAGTGTACTGTAAAAAGACACTCTATACTAGGAGTTAATTAGTGAAAGCAATTAGTAAAATTGCCACCTGAAGCTTCCAAGGGGAGTGTAAGAATAGAATTTGTGTGTATTACCTTAGTATAGGTTTAGGAGGTGAATTCCATCACTCTAGTGCTCCCAATCCTCTGTTACACCATCTTTGCTTCTCATTAATACCTTAGCTTAGTGTCACAACAATCACAGCTCCTCAAACTTGTCGTTTCGACACCAAACACCAAATATTTCTATCATTTGCTAGAATTCAGTTAAGTAAAGCCCTTAGATCACTTAAGCACACCCAATTCTCTGTGGGATCGACATGTGCTTGCCACGCCTCCAATAGGCCTGTGCACTTGCAGTATACGTAGGAAATAAACATCTTTAAGCTCCTACCAAGTTTTTGGCGCCGCTGCCGGGGAACTGGTAGTGTGCTATTAGTTCTTTAAAGCTTCATTTTACTGTTTTCTACCCATCCCTGTACATTTATGCTTTGAACCATCTGTGCTATCTTCTGTTGTTTTGCATCTTCACTGACTTTCATTTTTAACCTTGTATATTTGCCAACATTTGCATCTCTGTAACTTAACCTGTTGTAGCTCACTTTCATTAGCTGTAGTTTCTTTCCTTGCATCTTTCCTTGCATATCTTCAATTACAATTGCATACAACCTTATAGTATAGCTTAGTTAACCATCTGTGTATAAATTTTGCATTTAGCCCATACCAGTCCACCAAGCTATTCCACACCGTGGCTCAATCTTTAGCTCGTGCATAGCTCGAGCTCGCCATAACATTCTTGCTCTTTTGCTTTGACTGTAACTCGGGAACTGAAATTGATTGTTGAGTAACAGTACTTTTGGAGCAAGCCGAGACATAACCCAAGGAGGAGAGGAGAAAGGAACAGAACTGGTGGATTTGCCTAAACCCAAAGATTGCACCGGTGGTAATGTATCTCTAACCTTGCATGAATGAATGAAAATTATAATATGAGCATTTGGTCACCTTGTGCATAAACCCCCTGTAAGCCATTACAAACTGAGTGCATGACAGACTTATTAACTTGCCAGCCCTTCAAAGCGCAAGTTTTAAGTTCCAACTTGGAAAGCCAAGTTAGCCGAGCATAACCTATTTAGCAAGCCTTACTCCGCAAGCCTTAACTGAGCTTACAAGTAACCATCGATCCAGCCCCTTACACTTTGTCATTTTCACTTATTGTCTCGCTAACCTTGTAGTGCTGACCACAACCATCCGCCCCGAGCTCCACCCCTGAAGTCTGTAGAGCCTACTTGTTCCCATACCCCGTGCATCCGAGCATTTGTAAGCTCCGTATTCTCGTGGTGCATAAACATCCCCCGAGCCGTGAGTTTGACATCAACTCGGATCGTTGACATCAACTAACCGAGTTGATGCCACAAACTCTTTCGAGCCTTTGTTCATGAGTTGACTCACTTGCCACATCTGTAAAGTCCATGCTTCCATCTGAGCTAATTTGATAACCTGCTAATGCTGTGAAACTTATACACTCTGCTAATTTGTACCCTTGTGATTTTGATCTCTAACAACTGAGGTCAACTGACCCAGTTGTCATGAACTGTTAGCATCAATTTTTGCAATATGTGTATGATCTTGTGGTATGTGTAAAGTGCAAGCTTGACTTGTCTGCTGATTAACCTGAGCATGTTGTAAAGTTTTTATATACCTTGCTAGTATTTACACTCTTGTGTACCTGATCTTTGACAATTGATTGCAATAGCTTCTGCAAGTTGTATGATTCTGTGGTGATTGAATGAATGTTAAGTAGCAGAGTTTGAGTAGCATTAACATTTAGATTGTTTTTCAAACACACTACCCTGGCACATGCTTCACCATTGAGTGAGCACAACCTCAACCCAGTGCACCACACAGCTTTTAACTTTCTTTGTTCTCCTGCAAGCAACTGAGCTGTGCAAACCAACCAGCACTTGAGTGCTGTGCTTTGACCTGCACAGCCATCCTAAGCTGTGCTGTGTAGTCACCAACTATGCTGAGCTGCTCATAAGTTTCTTGTGCTGTGTTTAAGTTTGACAAATTAGTTGTCATTTCTTTTGAGATTTTGTGGTACTGTGTGTTGTAATTCCTTGCCAAATTGCACCAGCTTGCTAAGCTTAAGTTGCACTCAAGCCTGTGCTGTGCTCAATTGCAACCTGTGCCTTACCAGGCTGTGCACACAGCCAGTGCATGATTTTGCCAGGCTTTACACAAAACTGAACCCAACCCTGGGCTGCAAACAACTAAGCCCGCATCATCTGAGCTGTTGGGCTCTGTACATCAACTGAAGCCCAAATACTGGGCTCAACCTAATCTGGGCTATACATTTTTCAACCTAATCTGGGTTGTGCAAGCAAGCTGGGCCAGATCATCTAGGCTAGAACCTATTTTGTTGGGCTTTACAACATCAATAACCAATCTCTTGGGCTTGAGTCTTGTGTTAGTGGGTCATTTTTGAGTTTTTGCTTATCTGTGTTGAAATTGATTGTATGTTAACATGCTAGATGCGCTAGCTAGGCTATGATTGTGTCTTTTAGAGACCAAACAAATCGACTAGTTAGAATCCGCCCGGACGAAATCGTGAGCATACCCAGTTCTTCAACCGAAAACCCAAGCCCATACCTATCTGAAACAGAAACCATGGGTGAGGAACTTAACCAACCCCGTAGTCTCAAGGACTACATGTACCCAACTAGGGCAAGCCAGCCCTCTTGCATCATTCTGCCAGCCGATGCTTGTCAGTTTGAACTGAAAGCAAGCATCATTCACATGCTACCCGTGTTTAGAGGGGTCGAAGCTGAAAACCCCTACCATCACGTGAGAGACTTTGAGGATATTTGTGGGACTCTGCATTTTAACCAAATGCCGAGAGGAGTCCCTCAAATTGAGATTGTTTCCTTTTCTCTCGAAAGACAAAGCCAAGTCTTGGCTTCATGCCTTACAACCACAGTCCATTAGAACCCGGGATGACCTCACAAAAGAGTTTTTCAAAAGTTTTTCCCAAACCATAAGATTCGGCGACAATTCGCCAAAGTCTAAATGGTTTTGTGCAATTAGAAAGACGAAACTCTAGCAAATTATTTGGAGAGATTCAATGAATTATTACTCCAATGTCCCCACCATGGTTTTGAAAAATGGAGACTCGTGCAAATCTTATATGAGGGTCTAGATGTTAGAACCCGTACCACAGTCGAGTCAATGTGCAATGGTGCATTTATTGACAAGAGTGCTGATGACGCTTGGACTTTCTTGATCGAAGTCGCTGAAAAGACTCAACAGTGGGAGTCCATCCGAGAACCGAAACGGACTACCCCTGCACAAAATGTTCATAGAATCGAGTCTGACTTTGAGGGAAATGCAAAAATGGCATCTTTGGCCCGGAGAATAGAAGTGCTTGAATTGCAGAAAAATGTAAAACCTAATGCCCCTACTCTCCGTGACCAAATTGATATGGCCACTTGTGCCGCATGCCATAGCTCGACCACCTAGTGGACAGCTGTCCTGACTTACATGCATTTCAAGAGTCCAAAACTGAGCAAGCCAATGCATTGTACCATAGGCAAGAGAACAACCCTTATTCTCAAACCTACAACCCATGGTGGAGGAATCACCCTAACTTCTCATGGTCTAAAGGGCCTGTACAAGGGGGACCAACAAATAACAACCAAGGATATTCATATCCTAGAAACCCCCAAGTACAACCACCCACTCGCACTCAGAGAAAAAAACTAGCTTTGAAGACTGTGTCGGTCTGTTGACCCAAAATCTTACAGAACTTAGGAAAACCACCGACCAACGTTTCACAAGTCTAGAAATTAAAATGGGTCAAATCTGTGATGCATTGAATGAGAGAGAGAAAGGAAAATTCCCTAGTCAACCCCAACAAAATCCAAAGACTGTGTTTCAGGCAGGCTCCTCTACCTGCAATGAAACTTCATATAGTCAAGCGAATGTTGTCACCACTCTCCGTAGTGGTAGAATTGTTGAGAACCATGTAGGTGTACCACCATCAAGCGAGTCTACATCGGACTCACCAAGACACACAACACCACGTAAAAACATCTACTTGTAGAGAAAGAATCTCGAGCCTCATTGATAAGACCAAGAGTCCTACTGATGTTGATGTTCCTGTGCCAAGTCATTTACCTGTTGCTCCATTCCCGCAACGGTTGGTGCAACAGAAGGGGGGTAACCAATACAATGAGATTTTGGAAATGTTCAAGCGAGTTAACATAAACATTCCATTTCTCGAAGCAATTAGACAAATACCCACCTATGCTAAGTTTTTGAAGGACTTGTGCACACAAAAGCGTAAGCTTCAAGTGCATAAGCGTGCCTTCCTCACTGAGCAAGTGAGCTCCATAATCCAAAACAAGATTCCAACTAAGTTTAGAGACCCAGGTAGTCCCACGATTACATGCACCATAGGTGACCATACGGTCGAAAAGGCGTTACTAGACTTAGGAGCCGAGTGAATCTTCCGCCATACTGTGTATGTGCAATTGGGCCTTGGGGAGACGAAGCCCACACCATTACGCTACAGTTAGCGGACAGATCCGTGAGAATCCCCCGTGGTATTATTGAAGATGTGTTAATCAAGGTTGATAAATTTTTCTTTCCTGTAGACTTCATCGTCTTAGACACTCAACCCGTGCAAAACCCAAGTAATCACATTCCTGTGATTTTAGGACGTCCTTTCCTGGCGACGTCCAATGCCATCATCAACTGTCGAAATGGTGTGTTGAAATTGTCTTTTGGTAACATGACCGTAGAGCTGAATGTTTTTAACACTAGTCAACAACCCATTGATTGTGATGATACTGATTTGCATGAGATTAACATGATTGAGAGTCTGATCCAAGACTCTTTGGCCGACATTTTGTCAGTGGACCCTTTGCAAGCATGCTTAGATAACTTTGACTTAGATCTCTTTGAGTCTAAGTACATTGGTGAAATTAACTCTGTAGGATCCAAATATCGCAACAACAACACACTTGCGGCATTTTCATCAACAACGTCGCGAAACCGTCGCAAAGTGATTTCAGAGATGGCGTAATAGATGGCGATGATATAAACATGAAGAAAGTGCGAAGATCTTGCGAGAACTAGAGCGTCTGCGAGATTCAACATTTATACTCTTGCGAGGATGTCGCAAGGTAAATCCGAAATTAAAGGAAATATTAGTTGTACATGAGCTGTCATCCACTATGTAATATCCTATATAAAGAAGAGAGCAGGAGAGAGAAAGCAGAGGATAATTTTAGTAGGAAAGAGAGAGATATTTTGGAGAGAGATATTTTTAGAGAGAGAAAGATTTTATTTTCTTTATCATCTTCTTCCCCAAATAATTAGATCTAGAGCTCTACAAAATATCCATTAATGGAGATTGTAAATGTAATTCTTATGTAACCTCAACAATCATAGTGAAGAATCGTGGATGTAGATCACATTGATCGAACCATGTAAAAAATCCTTGTGTCAATTTATATTTTTAGCACTTATATTTGAAATTTAGATGATTAATAAGATTTAGATCTACAAAATATAGTGAGGGGTGTAGTGTAGGATTTCCTGCAACTACATATTGGCGCTAGAAACAGGGACCTAATCTTGTTGGTTCAAGAAAGTTTAGAAAAAACGGCTACTGTTGGTGATGAATTCAATTGGATCTATAAACTTTAAGAGAAATTTCCATGAAAAGTAGTTACTGTTCATACTTTTTATTTAGATCTATAAAATTTAGGTTCAAAAATGGAAATTTCATGGAAAGAATCACACTTTCAGGGAGAAAACACCGTCAACAATTCAAAGACATGAAAAGAGGAAGAGAAAAATATAGGTTACTGTGATGAAATTCAAGGAAGAAAGCTAATTTTTTAATGGAAGATTTCATATTCAGGAGAAAAAGAAAAGAGGAAAATTGTTGAAGGAAATTAAGGAAGAACGAAGAAAAGGATAAGAACAAAACGCTGTGATTTTTATCACAAAAAGAAGCTCGCATGTATGGTTTGAGTTGGAGCGAAGAAGCTTGATGTCGCAAGATCAAATCTCGCCACAATCATATTTTTTCAAATATTTTTGAACTTTCAAGAGGGGAAAAAATGGAATAAAGCTATAGCATTGTGTGTTTCCTTCGCAAGCAGCAAGTAGCCCGATGGTCATTCGCGAAGAGAATAAGCTTGGGGTTGCGAGTTCGAATCCCACCTTTTACATATTTTTGAACTTCCGAGAGCGAAGAAGTGAATAAAGTTATAGTATTGTGTGTTTCTTTCACAAACAAAGAAGCTAGCACAATTGGTCACCGCGAAGAGTATAAACATAAGGTCGCGAGTTCGAGTCTTACCTTCGCGAAGAATTTTTGTCATCTTTTTCCTTGAATATCAAAGGTGAATATAAGTCATGTATTAGCATTCTCGCGATCCTTTCGCACGTGAGGAGTAGCACAATTGGTCACGAGCGAACATGAGGAGCTTAAGGTCGCGGGTTCGAATTTCCTCCTCGCAAGAATTTTTGCTTCGCAAAGGAGGGAAAAATGGATAATTTCGCAAGGTTGTTTCATTCTTTCGCAAACAAGAGGCAAAAGATGTTGGTCACTGCGAAATTAATGAGTTCAAGGTCGCGAGTTCAAATCTCAACGAACGTGTATATTTCGCATGGGTTTTTCGCAAGTATATTTCGAAAGAAGAAAGTAAGTGATTATTTCGCGAAAACATTTCGCAGAGGCTTGGCTAGCACAGTTGGTCGGAGGCATGAACGCGAGCGCAAGGTCGCAGGATCAATTCTGCTCTCGCACATTTATTTTTGTTATGCAAAATTTCACACGACATTGCTTATCTCGCAAAGAAAGTTGATGATTATCTCGCAAGTTAATTTCGCAAATGAGGTTAGAACAGTTGGTATGGTGCGAGAATATAAAGAGGCAGGTCAAGGGTTCAAATCTCATTTCTCACAATTCTTTTGCCTTGTGAGATGTTTATATTTTATGCGACGTTCATATATTTCAAGGATGATAGCTTCATAAGCAAATCATATACTTCGCAAGAGACAACAACAGCAGAAACCGCAAATGATATGCTATTATGAGAATGAATGAAAGAAATGACAGAAATGAAAGAATAAGTGAAGGAAGTGACAGAAATGAAGAAATGAATGAAAGGATGAATGAAAGAATGAAGACATGCGATAATTTCGCAAAGATAATGAGAAGAGATAATCAAAAGTGAATGATTGAATGGTTTAACAACAATGAATGAGTAAATGAATGGGACGAACCTTTATGGCGTACACCCTAGTTCGCGAATTATATTTCGTAAGAGGCAAATGTAAGACCTAAAGTGCGTCATATAAGGGGGAATCTCTTAACATGGCCCAGGGAAAAGGTTACACCGCCCCTGGAACCTGGGTCATGCAGATTTGGGGCCCATGAAAGCCTATCCGGGGGAGATACCTTGGATTCCCAACTATATATGTAGGTTATACCCTGGTTGGGCGACCGAGGGTCTCTTTCAAGGAGTCAGCGTATGATCAAGGCGCCGAGGTACACGGTTGAGTCAAGAGTGCGGGGAGCATGGAACTTCCTTACCACTCTTGACAAGTCTTGGCGCATGCTGCACTCGCCCGAAGAAAACTCCACTTAGGGTGCAGCCTTGTAACCATAAACCCTATAGGTATAAGGGATAAGAGGTCACGAAAACAACCGGTTGTTGTTAAGACCGGATGGGAGGAGCTAGCCTTGTATGGCCGATGTACGCCTCCTTGAAGGGGCAACCATGGAGATGATAAGGGCGACACCCTCCATTAGGGAGAGTGTCAAACAGACGCAAATGTCATGGGGCTTTATTTTCGCAAGAAAATTTAGGCCCGTCATATTTGTGCAATGATCCTGCAGAGGCAATAATACTAACGCGAGGGTAAGGCGAGATCAATGGGTCTTTACACGAAAGTGTACGGACGTCCCCGCGATTTCGTCGCAAGACGGCAATGTCATGGGGCTTTATGTTCGCAAGGATATTTAGGCCTCGTCATATTGTCGCAACTAAAACATCCTGCAGAGAGCAATAATACTAAGAAATGATAAGACAAGATCAATGGGTCATTACATGAAAGTGTAACGACGTCCCGCGATTTTGTCGCAAGACGGCAATGTCATGGGGCTTTATGTTCGCAAGAATATTTAGGCCTCGTCATATTGTCGCAATGAGGGGTGGAAAAATAAGACCTTTAACTAGGAAGGCAAAATAAGACCACACAAAAACAATGATAAGGCAAGATCAAGGGGTTATTACATGAAAATGTAAAGACGTCCCCCCGCGATCTTGTCGCAATGACAAAATTCAACATAAACAATTTGGATGAAGTGCAGGAATAAGAAAAGATGAAGCACAAGTAAGAACTTGCGAGAAACAATAAATACACAAAGAGGAATGCATATACTAGAGACAAAATAAGAGAAATGAAGAATGGAAGCGATTTAAAGCTACATCAATTTTAGAACGGCGAAAATGAGCTAAGTAACACAAACATTACCTATACATTGCAAAGAGATAAGCATTCTCATCATACAAGCATCATAATCGCATCATGAAAGCATTGCATAAGCATTTCATGGCATAACCATTGCATATACATTTCATAACATAATCATTACATAAGCATTATACTCGCACAAGTATTTTACAAAATTTTACAGAATTATCCAGAATCTCTCAGCGATATTATTTGGAATCTCTCGAGGTATTATTCAGAATTTCGCAGAGAATGAGTCATAATTTCTCAGAATGTGATTAGTTTGCGAAATGTGGTTATTTCGCAAAATTATAAGCAACTTGAAGAGATTATACTATCGCATGAGCACAAAGCATGAGGCAGAGGCAAAATGAGAATGAAGATACAACTCCCTCATCCAACATTTTCTTAAAGATTCTACCTTCAAAGATAAAGGACAGAGGCAATTATGGATAACCAAGAAAAAATTTTATGTTCTTTATCTTCTCGGCAAGAATCACTTCCAAAGAAGATATTCACCAGTGAATAACAAGAATCTTCACCAAAAATGGAATAATAACTTCGCATGAACAGAGGCAATACTTCTTATACTTCAAGGATTCATACTTCATATTCACTTCGCAAAGTTTCGGAACTTCGCAAAAGAATAGAGCATTGCATGAGGCAAAGAACATGGAGCGAGAGTTTCGCATGATGGATTCGCAATACTTCTTATATTTAGAAGATTAAGTACTTCTTATACTTCTTCAAGGATACTTCATACTTCATATACTTCGGGATGGTATTTCTTATTTACTTCGCAAAGCTTCGGAACTTCGCAAAAGAATAGAGGCAAGTACGTACTTTTCAAGTCCAAAGATTCTTTCGCTCGTTCCTTCATCAACAAAGATCAAAGATTACTACAACAATGCATTTTTCCTTAAAGATCGCTCTTCAAGCAATATTCAAGGAAAAAGAGGCAAGATGTAGGATCGTAATATCGCAACAACAACGTACTCGCGATATTGTCATTAGCAACATTGCGAAACCGTCGCAGACTAACATCAAAAATAACGTAATGCATTTACACCAAATAAATACGAGAAAAGGTATGAAGAGTTCGCGAGAAGGTAGCAAGAGCCTGCGAAATTATCAAAGAGCTCGCGAGAATATGAGCTGTCACCCACTATGTAATATCCTATATAAAGAAGAGAGCAGGAGAGAGAAAGCAGAGGATAATTTTAGTAGGAAAGAGAGAGATATTTTGGAGAGAGATATTTTTTAGAGAGAGAAAGATTTTATTTTCTTTATCATCTTCTTCCCCAAATAATTAGATCTAGAGCTCTACAAAATATCCATTAATGGATATTGTAAATGTAATTCTTATGTAACCTCAACAATCATAGTGAAGAATCGTGGATGTTGATCACATTGATCGAACCACGTAAAAAAATCCTTGTGTCAATTTATATTTTTAGCACTTATATTTGAAATTTAGATGATTAATAAGATTTAGATCTACAAAATATAGTGAGGGGTGTAGTGTAGGATTTCCTGCAACTACAAACTCGTTGCTTGAATCTGTTCCACCTATGGATATTGCTAAGTGGCAGCATGCAGTGGAACCACTTCCACTCTCTGATACCAAATCTGCCCCACCTCTTGAGACACCACCTAAGCTTGATTTGAAACCATTACTTGATACCTTGAAGTATGCTTTCTTAGGTCCTTCTGACACTTTACCTGTGATTATTGCATCATGTTTAGACACGGAACAGGAAAGTAGACTCTTAGAAGTACTTCAAGAACATAAAGGAGCCTTAGGTTGGACCATCTCCGATCTTAAGGGTATAAGTCCCACAATTTGCATGCATCACATAAACCTTGAAGAGAACACTAAACCATCTAGGGAAATGCAAAGGAGACTTAACCCCAACATGAGAGATGTTGTCAAGGGTGAGATTCTCAAACCGCTTGATGCGGGTATCATTTACCCCGTCCCCGATAGCCAGCTGGGTCAGCCCCATTCGGTAGTACCCAAGAAGTCCGGCATCACCGTAGTTCACAATGAGATGAATGAGCTTGTCCCCACCCGTGTGACCACAGGGTGGCGAGTTTGTATTGATTATAGAAAACTCGAACACAAGAACCAAGAAAGACCATTTTCCCCTTCCTTCATTGACCAAATGCTTTGGAAAGGTTAGCCAAACATAGTTACTACGCTTCTTAGATAGCTATTCTGCTACAACCAAATTCACATAGCACCCGAAGACCAACAAAAGACCACATTTACATGTCCTTATGGAACATTTGCTTATCGTCGTATGCCTTTTGGGCTGTGCAATGCACCCGCTACTTTTCAACGTTGCATGATGAGCATTTTTTCCGACATGGTAGATAAGTTTCTTGAGATTTTTATGGATGATTTTTCTGTGTTTGGGTCTTCATTTGATGAGTGTTTGCATCACCTCACATGTGTGCTAATTCGGTGTAAGGAGAAAAATTTGGTCTTGAATTGGGAAAAATGCCATTTCATGGTTAACTCGGGCATTGTTCTAGGGCATATTATCTCGGAAAAAGGCATAGAAGTGGACAAAGCCAAGGTAGATCTCATTCAACACTTGCCTCAACCTCGTTCTGTGAGGGACATCAGATCATTTCTAGGCCATGCGGGTTTTTACCGCCGATTCATCAAAGACTTTAGTAAAATTTCACTACCTTTATGCAATCTTCTTGCAAAAGATGTTGCATTTGTCTTTGATGATGCTTGTAAGGAAGCATGGGAGCAACCAAGGCTCTCCTTACATCTCGCCCCTATAGTCGGACCCCCGATTGGTCATTACCATTTGAGATTATGTGTGATGCATCTGACTATGCTGTAGGAGCTGTTTTAGGCCAAAGAGTAGACAAACTCCCTTATGTGATCTACTATGCTAGTAAAACACTTAATGATGCTCAACTGAATTATTCCACTACTGAGAAAGAGTTGCTAGTTGGTGTGTTTGCATTAGACAAGTTTAGATCTTATCTAATAGGGTCTAAGGTCATCATTTATTCTGATCATGCTGCATTGAGATATCTTCTGTCTAAGAAAGATGCTAAGGCTCGTCTAATTCGATGGATACTCTTGCTACAAGAGTTTAACCTAGAAATTCGAGATAAGAAAGGGTCAGAGAATGTTGTTGCCGATCACTTGTCTAGGTTGAATGTTGAATCCGGTGATGAGTCTCGTGTTAATTAGGGAATCATTCCCCGATGAGCAATTGATGCTTGTGTCTCGAGATGCCTTGGTTTGTCGATATTGTGAACTACCTTGCTACGGGTAGAATGCCCTTGCATTGGTCTAAACAAGACCGTTCTAAGTTCTTGGCGAAAGTTAAACATTTCCTTTGGGATGACCCATATTTGTTTAAGTACTTGCCAAGACCAAATCATTAGGAGATGTGTCCCCACTTGAACAAAGGGACGTCATTTCTTTCTCGTCATGACCATGCATGTGGAAGCCACTTTAGTGCCAAGAAAACTGCGCAAAGATCTTGCAAAGCGGTTTCTATTGGCCAACACTGTTTAAGGATAGCCATGCGTTTTGTGTTGCTTGTGACCGATGCCAGAAATTAGGAAGTATCACTAAGAGAAACATGATGCCCTTACAACCCATTTTGATTGTCGAGTCATGTTTGATGTTTGGGGTATTGATTTCATGGGACCATTTCCTAACTTTGAAGGTAAGTTATACATTCTTGTTGCCGTTGATTATGTCTCTAAGTGGGTAGAGGCCATTGCATCCAAAACCAACGACCATAAAGTTGTTCTTTCTTTTCTTAAGGAGAACATTTTCTCCCGTTTTGGAACCCCTAGGGCAATAATCGTTGATGGAGGTAGTCATTTTTGCAATAGACCCTTTGAATCACTAGTGCGCAAGTATGGAATCACTCATAAGGTAGCAACACCTTACCATCCTCAAACCAAATGGCCAAGTAGAAGTTTCTAATAGGAAATTAAGCATATCCTTGAGAAGACCGTCAATCCTTCTAGGAAAGATTGGTCTTTGCGCTTAAACGATGCTTTATGGGCCTATAGAACTGCATACAAGACTCCCATTGGGATGTCTCCTTACAGACTTGTGTACGGAAAAGCATGTCATCTACTGTTGAGTTAGAACACCGTGCATATTGGGCTGTGAAGAAGTTGAATTTTGATCTTGATAAGGTGGAACTCGTAGAAAACTTCAACTCAATGAGTTAGAAGAATTGAGAAATGATGCATATGATAGTGCCAAAACGTACAAACATAGGATGAAAGTGTTTCACGACAAGCGCATTCTCGCGCAAGTCTTTCACTCCAGGGACGAAAGTTTTATTGTACAACACTAGATTGCATTTGTTTCCGTGAAAGCTACGTTCTCGATGGTCGGACCATTCTTGGTACGTACCGTCTTTCCCCATGGAGCCGTAGAAGTTGAAAACCCAAAGAAACAAGAACATCTTCAAAGTCAATGGTCGAGATCAAACCATTTCGGAGCATCTTCCACCGGAAGTTGAGACCGTCGACTTGGAAGACCCCATCTATGTGGACTGATCTAGTTCACTTGTGTACATACATATGGACTAACAATCCATTCTCTTTCCCTTTTCTTTTTCTTTTTGCATAGTTCTTATGTGTGCTAACCAAACTTTTTGTCTTGTTCTCGTGACTGTTTGCTTTCAAAGCATTCATCTTTCTATGGTTTAGCAACACCCTATTGCATCCGGTAATCTCTTCCCTTTTCTCCTCTCAACATAGTTCTCTTGGTATGTGACTGTTTAAATTCTTTGTATCTGTTGACACATTGAGGACAATGTTTGATCTAGGTTTGGGGGTGTGATTTGCATTTAGAGTTTTTAGTCTTTTTGTTTTAATTCATTATAAAAAAAAAAAAAAAAAAAAAAAAATCGAAAAACTCAAAAATTTGCATAAAAACCTCCAACTTTTAGAGATTTTAGAGTCACTAGCATGCTTCTAGCTATGTTTACATAGAGAGTCTGACCGAAATAACAAGAACTTGGAAGTACTGGAGAACACAATCGGGTTCCTTAGTTGATTAGAGCGTTAAAGTTGGATTTAACCATACCGGAGGGCGAATTAGGTGCTGTTTAGATATTCGGTAGTAGAATTGTGATCAACCATAGTGGAGACTACCCATTTTACATCAAGCGAGGTACCGACCTTCACTCTTTGTGACTTTCTAGAAAAGCTTTTAGAGTGTGTGTCACCGTACGTCAATTCCGGGTAGGAATGGTGAGCTACCCAACTTCGCACCACTTTCAAAGACTATTTTTGATCTCTTGAGTGCTAATTCCGTCAATCATGAGGGTGACGTCTAAAGATGAAAACTCCTTCTAAATATCGATTTGCAGTTAGCATCACTCTCTCTCTCAATCAAATGGATCCATAGAAACACATCATTGTCAAGCAAGCGGAGCAACATCAAAATATTTGAAGAAAAGTGAAATAGTCCAAGGTTACATGCAACAAAGAAAAGAAAATAGGATGAGAATTAATGAAGTTTATAAAATCAAGACAATACAAGTTATGGAAAATTAAGTGATATAATCCTTCATCCATGGAGTTAGTAGTTTCATTGTTTTTGTTGTTATTTTCAATTAATGTATATAGTAAAGTCAACAAAAAAAAAAAAAAAAAATTCAAACAAAAAAAAATCAAAAAATCAAAAAAATATTGTAGTTTATTTTCTTAGTTTTGATACCACCATGGTAAAGAAGAAAATTCCAAGTAACAGGAAATTGAGTAGAAAAGTTAAAAATTGTCAAGTTTTGTGAAGTTTAGAAGTTCGTCATCAACAATTGAAGACCGAAGACCGAAGATTGAAGACGTTTCTATGGTTCTTATGAGAGAGTGATATTAATTGCCGATCGGGTGAAAAGGTAAGTGAGTACTCCCACCCCTTGCTAATGGTTGATTTCCTTTCTTAGAGATCATCGTAAAAGATTCTTTTGTCCACACTTCGTGGAGTCTCTAGAAATTATTTCGGAAGGTTATCCTTCTTACCTACAACGTGTGCATGATTTCTCTCTTTATTCCCGCCTCGCACACATGAGAGACTAAAAAGCGATCTTTTTGAGTGCAATTATCATAAAACCCTAATGGTGAGGCGAAGTCGAGGCTTATGATCACAATCGAACCCGAATTCTTTCATATGGTATGGTTACTTCTCGCTCAGCACTTAAGGATGAGAATGCGTTCTTTGGTAGTTCTAACTTCTGTTACTAGCATGCAGAAACTCTATGTCCTCATAGCTCCTAGGATGCTTGAGACTCTTTTACATTCTGAAGTTGGAGAAAGTTTTGTGGGTACACCTCTGGTAAACTCTCACGAGACTACAACTCGTCCACTAGGGACACCTAGGGGTTTAAAGGCTTAGTGCATATGCTAAATGCATTCGAGAGACCAGCGACAGTGGTATAGTTAGGATTTCTTAATTTCTGTTTCACTTGAGGACAAGTAAAATTCAGGTTTGGGGGTATTTGATGAGTTCCAAATATTACATATTTATACACCTTTTGATTGGCATTTTACTCATCTTTTGTGCTCAGAAATCAGATATTATCCCAAATTCGGTGTTTTCCTTGTTTTCAAGAATAAATATTTGTACTAATTAATTTTGTGTTTTTAGGTAATAAATAAAGTTCGGAGATTCGGAGGAGACAAAAGAGCAAAGAATTGGAGTCAAGCATCTATTGAGCAGAAAGCCAAAGCCCGCGCGCGCAACAGTTGCAACCCAACAAGTAGCAACTCATCTACAAGACATGGGCTTGAGCTAGACCCGACCCGTGACCCGGATTCGAGCCCGTCCATCCCGAGCCGTTAAGATCTTCACTCGCCACATCCTACGCTCGCTCCGACTTCCTCATCATATCTTGATACACCCGCTTCACAACAAAATTACCTACACCCTTACACCTATCGAGCAAACCCATTTCTTCTTCTTTCTTCTCTTTCTTCTCCGACCAACTCCACAGAGAACCATTCCCTTCACCTTCTCCTCCCTCACCCGTTCAGAGATCCCCATCACCACCACTCCATCTCTGACAGACGCACCATAACCATCACCACCTCTTCAGCTACCCTCGCATCACCCATCTCCATCCATAGCTTCCACCATAACCTAGAAGCTAGGGTTGAGATGATTGAAGCTAGGGTTTCACCAACAACCCAAGCATGGACGATTCAGCGCAAGGAAGAGGTTTGGGTCAGTGTATTTGGTATTTTCGAATTGTTTTGTGAGATATAAAAGGATGTTCTTGATGAAAGAGAGTAGTCAGTTTTAGTTTAGTTTTCAGAGCATGTTTTAGGGTTTCAGTTCTGTAATTTTAATTTCAATTTGCTTTTATTTTCTGCATCATGTTCTAAACACTTAGCTAGAGTGTAGATGAAACCACCAATGCTTATAAAAAGTTAATTCATTGTCAAATTTCTCTTCTTACTGTTGTGAATTGTAATAGGGCTATTAGCTAATTGTTGAACAAATTAGCTTGTGATAGAGTGTACTGTAAAAAGACACTCTATACTAGGAGTTAATTAGTGAAAACAATTAGTAAAATTGCCACCTGAAGCTTCCAAGGGGAGTGTAAGAATAGAATTTGTGTGTATTACCTTAGTATAGGTTTAGGAGGTGAATTCCATCACTCTAGTGCTCCCAATCCTCTGTTACACCATCTTTGCTTCTCATTAATACCTTAGCTTAGTGTCACAACAATCACAACTCCTCAAACTTGTCGTTTCGACACCAAACACCAAATATTTCTATCATTTGCTAGAATTCAGTTAAGTAAAGCCCTTAGATCACTTAAGCACACCCAATTCTCTGTGGGATCGACCTGTGCTTGCCACGCCTCCAATAGGCCTGTGCACTTGCAGTATACGTAGGAAATAAACATCTTTAAGCTCCTACCAGCGAGTAAGAAACGAGATCTAACCGCATGTGAGATTTTGGAACAAAGGTTCATGGAAGCACAGGTTCCAAACAAAAGAGGTAGGCCGAGGAAGGAACCTCTAAGTCAACAGCAAACGAAGGACTCCGTATCCACACCAAAAGTCAACTCATCGAAGGTTCCAACGAAGAGGGATAGGATGCCAAAGGTATCAACATCAAGTGTCAAAGAACAACAAGGTGAGCATTCCCAAGCCATACCCATATTCGATCTAGTGGGAGTTCCAAGGAAAAGGGGTAGGCCGCCGAAGGTATCATCATCAAGTGACAAAGAACAACAAGGTGAGCATTCCGAAGCCATACCCGTAGTCGATCTAGCGGGAGTTACAAGGAAAAGGGGTAGGTCGCCAAAGGTATCATCATCAAGTGTCAAAGAACAACAAGGTGAGCATTCTGAAGCCATACCCATAGTCGATCTAGCGGAGTTCCAAGGAAAAGGGTAGGCCGCCAAAGGTATCATCATCAAGTGTCAAAGAACAACAAGGTGAGCATTCTGAAGCCATACCCATAGTCGATCTAGCGGGAGTTCCAAGGAAAAGGGGTAGGCCGCCAAAGGTATCATCATCAAGTGTCAAAGAACAACAAGGTGAGCATTCAGAGGCCATACCCTTAGTCGATCTAGCGTAGGTTCCAAGGAAAAGGGGTAGGCCGCTAAAGGTATCATCATCAAGTGACAAAGAACAACAAGGCGACGAGGCAAAGGTGGTGACAAACCAAAGTGATAGCAAAGTTGATGTAGTTTTAGTTCCAAGGCAAAGGGGTAGGCCAAGGAAGTACGGACTCCCATCACATATCGAAGACATTGCAAGTGTAGAGATTGCAGAGGATGGTTTGGATATATTATTGTTACAAAAGGGCAATATGAAGATGTATAAGGATCCCAGAACAGGTAGGAGAATTAGAAGTTATCATACCAAGATACAGTCTTACATAGACCAACTTCCTGAGGTTATCCGCGAGTATATTTTATATACGGATGATGTCGACGGAGATGGAAATTGTGGCTATCATGTTGTGACTGAACAATTAAGAATCTTTGACACGGCGGTTAGTAGAGGTATGACACCATGCCAATATGCTAGAATGAGGATGGCCGAACAACTTGTGAACAAGATGAGCTTTTATGAGCAATTGGTTGGTATAGGCGAGGGATTTGATGATATGCATGCTCAAGTATTGGGGCCCGAGCAACAGATGAACTTTCTTCCTTATGAATATTGGATGAGAATGTCGCTTTGTGGGCATCTAGTGGCGGATACATTTAGATGTGTTGTTCATTATTTTACCCCCACCGTAGAAGTAACATTTAACCCAAAGTGGAAAAAATGCGAAGGATCCCTTAAGAAGAGAAGAGTTGTTTTGGCGTTCATGAACGGTAATCATTTCGTTATTCTAAAACTCAAAGAAAATTGTCCATTGCCACCTATCTGTGGGATGATTAAAAACAAGGGTCTAGATCCCAATATCTGGAAGGGATGGATGGCATCGTATGAGGAGAATCACCAATTTTGGGATGCGTTGGCCTTATCAAAAAAACCGCTCCAAGAGGAGAAGATGCAACCCATTACGTGTGGAGGCGACGATGAGTAATTTGGATTTATGTGGTTCAGTAGTACACAATGTTATGTTTTTTTGGAAGTCTGAATTGTAAACATTAAATCATATTTTGATTCCCATGCCGGCATAGTTGTGTTTTATATTTACGACGCCGGAACTAGTGTACCGGCGTAGACTTTCTTTTGAACCCATGCCGGAAATGCAGAAAAAACTTCCAGAGAAATCAGTGACCTTTCCGGCATTGAAATTAACATCATTACTGTGCCGGTTTTCTGTCAAAATCATATTTGTCATGGAGATTACAGAAAGCCGGCATAGTATCCAAACACAGTTAAATGCCGGAACTCTGTCATTTAGAGAACCGGCATTGTTGTTACTGTTCTCGAGCATGCCGGTAATGAAGAAAAACTTAGAAATTTAAGTGATCTGGGCACATTCAAACTCTGTAAAAGAGGTAATTTGACACAAGTTTATCAACATAATAAATATAATAAAAATACTAGATTGTATACAAGAACAAACTCCAAAGTCAAACCAAGTCAAGCAAAGAGTTTAGCAAGACACACAAACAAACACATTGTTCAAGACTCACAAACAAACATAAACCAACACTAGATTGTTCAAACCAAACAAATACTATAGAATAAACACACGATCACTCGGTTCTTGGCTTCTTGTGTACCCTCTTCTTCCTTTCGCCCCACAAGTCTTTTGCCTTCGGATCTTCAATTTTGTCCATCTTTTGCTCGACGTTCTCCATTTCTTTCTGGGTCAGCACCTCTCCTGTGTTGTTCTTTTTCTTAAAGAACTTTGAAAAATTTCCAATCCGCTGACGCTGTTAAGGAAATTTAAAACATGTACTTAGTATGTACAATTGTATAAGTTCATAGACATAGATTAAAAGAATGGTAATGAACAAGACGTACGTACCAACAACGTAACGAGCTGTACAAGTGCGGGTACAATTTCCGGATTTGTGGAGGGATGTGCTGGTGGTGGAGGAACAACTACGATATCCGGGCGTACAACATAAGGATGCGTGAACTTCCGATGGCCTCTTAGGAAGGCTGGTTTACTCTCATAACCGTTCTCAGCCAATTCCCAATCAACCCTATCCAACACAAGTCCTTTTTCTTCCCTTTCATTCGAATGTGCAAGAATAGGTTTTGGGTCGTAAACTACGAGAGTATGGTTCTCATTTGATTGACATTGAGGAAAGTCATGAGAGAATTTTTGATAAGATGTATCCGTGAGATCTTTCTTCTTGTACCCAAGTTGGCGCATTACACGGCGAGGGTTGTGCATAACAAATACTTTTGGATGAAGTAACGGTCCGTTGTAAAATGAAACATTGTCAAGCCTTCGCAAGTGAACTCCTCTGGCATTCCTATATGGATTAAACACAACATCTTGGACATCCACCGAGTCCAAAGCCAATCTCATTGCTAATTAGCTTCTTTGCGATAATGTTCAAGCTTTGCTTCCTCTTCTTCTTCTATTTTCCTCTTAAGTATCTCTTCTTCCATTGCGGTAATTGACTTGGTGGTTTCTCCCTTCCTTTTTAGTTTTTCTAGTATAAGGGCAACTGAGTTGGTGGTTGATAATTGATTTCCCAACGGAGTGGATAGTTTGTTCTTCTTGAGTTTTTCTTTTTCCATGGAAATGATGAAATCGGTTGTTGTTGATGGATTTGAGTTGGTGGTGGATGATAATTGATTTCCCATCGGAGTGGATAGTTTGTTTTTCCTAAGTTTGTCTTTTTCCATGGCAATGATGAAATCGGTAGTTGCTGATGGATTTGCCATTGGAGGTATCAAGTGCAATGGGTGAATCCATTGCATTAAATAGATGAATGCACAACGACTTTATAGTGCCGGCATTGTCAGTGACCTAGTATCAACGTCGGAACTATATTGCCGGTTTATGGTTTAAAAAAATAGTCGTTGGGCATTGAGTTTTGAACGATCCGGCGTTGGGATAAGCATAACCGACATGCCGACACTTAATACCGGCATTCTGGCATCTTTCAATCAAATGCCGGCATAAGGGTATTTTACACATAAAAAAATTAGACACTCTACCCCGGCATAGAGTAATATACTACAATCCACGCCGGAACCATTAGGCAATTGAAATATGTTTACATACTAAGCCGGAACTATAATTTATTTCGAACGTAATCCTTATCGACGTAACAACGAATGCACTTAGCACGTGCATCAAGCCTTTAAACCACTTGGTGACCTAAGTGGACGAGTTATAGTCTCGTGAGGGCTTACATAGAGATGTACCCACAAAACCTTACGAAATACCTAACCAGATACCCTAAAACCTAAGCAAATAACACTAAACTATCAATCTTCTTAAGAAGAATCCGTTTCCGATTCACCCATCTGGTGGTACTCCGTGACTTTGGTTACAATATGGTTCACGTTGGCTTCAAACATGAATGCTTCTCCCTTTTCTTGTAAGTAACGCGTTTTCACGGCTTCATGCTACAAAAACAACACACAAACTTTGTTTGTTAAATAAAAATTGAAAAAGAGTAGATTGTGTCGAATTAATCATAAAGATACTTACGAGTTGTTGAGGGGACAATCTATTGTGGGTAGCGTGGTCGATACAATGTTTCATTTTTAGATACTCAACCACCGCATTTAGGATGATGTCGTGTCGTTGCTCGATTTGTTGAGCAGTTCTTCCTTTCGGGTTACCGTAATCGTGAATAAATTTGTTAAAAATCTTCAACCACATGGAATCCCGCATGCTGTTATCTATAGTTGAAGGACGAGTTTCGGCGTACCATGCTTGGGTGATTGCTAAATCTTCCTCCGAGTCGAACGATGCCATTTGTTGTATGCGGGATTAGGTACTATACTAAGCTATTTATTGATGATTATTCTAGGGTTTAGGGTTTCTAAGTTAAGAGGCTCAAGGGGATATATAAGAACACGAGTTTTGGGCTTTTGGGTCCAAGAATTAGCTCTCTTTATATGGAGAAAAACGTCAACGACTAGTTTTTTTGAAAATCGCCAAAACCGCCATTGAAGTAACTGTGAAATAGGGAACCGGCATTGGTTCCGATACGGTTTATCATAAGATGACAATGCCGGTACAAGGAAATTTATTTACGGAGATTGAGCCAAATATGCAACCAATACCGGCATGGTTTCAAAACACTTTCAAACGCCGGTACAGGGAACCGACATTCAATCTATAATAACGACTATGCCGACATTTGTTAAATTCAAAAAAAAAAATGGCTAGTTTTTTGAAAATAAGACCGTTTGAGATTTATTTCTATATAATACCCCCATTCCTTTGGAAAAATCTACACAAACCACCCACCAAATAACAAAAATTATTCTCTCAAGAAAGCAAGCACGGTTAAAGCTTCACAAGGGATGGGGGATTCATCATCTACCTCTATTTGCAAAGTAAGTAGATTTACTAACAATATGATCTTCACTACTATGACGCATGACTAATATAATCTTCTCTTACAGAGTCATCATTGCAAGTGTCAAATTTGCAAGTCACCTTCTCATCTAGCCATGGACTGTCCTTTTATTTATTCAAAGTGTAGAAGCTGTGATGGGACACGCCGGTTTTGGATTGCAAAAATTGATGATGCTGAAAATGGAAGAATGTTTCTAAGGTGTTTGAATCACTCAAAGTGCGATGAGTTTCAATGGTTTGACAAAGCTGTTGAACTAGCAAAGTCAAGAGAAAACCACAAGGGCCAATGCAAGCCTATCGATGGGTGTGATGGGTGTTATATGAAGGGAAAGGAATATGTTGAAAGAGAAGAAGAACCAATGAAGATGATCCTTGACACCCCCATCCCGGACGATGTCTTCGAAGAGATTCGGGAAAGGCTCAAAGGTTCCGCAATTGTTGAAAAGGGATGGAAATAGATTATCTTTAACCAAATGTAATCCATGCCATGTTTTTTAGCATGTTTTAATTAAAAGTTTCAAATCCAATGTAATAGATTACTTAGGAATAAAATAAAAGAGCATTCGACATGGATTTATATTCAAAACTAGCAGAGTATCGGCATAGAAGAAATCAAGCTTACAGTGCCGGTTTTCTGACAACTATGAAAATTTGAAAATATCATAAAACCGGCATAGATGTTAGAAAATACTATTGTGTCGGTACCTTCCAATATCTATACATGAACATGGAATTTTTAATCTTCTTGTTCCGGTATGGTTTTATAAACAATTTCATTGCCGGTATCAAGCACCGGCATTGATTTATAAATATCATGCAGGAGGAATGTCTAAACACCGTTGAACCTAAACTTATCTATGCCGGCAACAGTCGCAAATAAATCTTGCAAGGATAAACATGTTCAACATAAACGAATCACTAGAAATCAAAACATGTTCAACATAAACCAAACAACTGTATTCTGGTATTAAATGTTCTTAATCCAGGTATCATAAACCAAAAGCAAACCAAACAACTAAAGAGTTAACCACGAGGTACAAACGAAAACAAGTTCGGAATTGTTCAAGACGTAACAACCACCATCCAAAAAAAGAAACACAACTAAAGAGTTAATCACTGGGTCTTTTGCTTCTTTTGGGCCGGTTTGTTCTTAGTTTCCCCGAACAAAGATTTTGCACTAGGGTCGGTTTCTTCAATTCTATCAAGCTTTTCCTCGACTTCCTTCATTTCTTCAAGGGATAGCACCTCTCCTTCCTGGTACTTGCAACCCAACATCTTCTTTAACTTGCCAAGCCGACGCCGCTAGTTTAATACATCAAACACATAATTAGTACACATATAAGATTATGTGTACATTAAACGACGAAGCAATTAACAATACTTACTAGCAATCCAACGGTCTTATTAAGTTGGGTCATCGTAGGTGGTGCATGTGCGGGAGTTGGAACGGGAGGGTTTTTCTGGGGAGGAACTTGGACGTCATCCGGGCGGACGACATAAGGATGTGACCATTGCAGGTAATCTTCCATGTAGTTGGCATCAACTTCATCACCGTTTTAAGCAATCTCCAACTTCTCCCACTGACTAATATCTACCAAACGACGTGGTTCCCTATCACTCCAATCTGTTGGCTCCGGTTTTGGAACATACTCTACATGCAACCGATTTGGAGTTGAAAAGCACCGAGAAAGGTCAAGATCAAAACATTGAAAAGAGGCCGTCTGGAAATGTGCTAATTGCTTATATCCAAGTTGGCGCATCACACGTGTAGGATTAGCTATAACGTATCCTTTTGGGTGGAACAACGACCCATGGTAAAATGCAACGTTACCAAACCTCAAAACCCGGCGGTTTCCTCTAGCCTCCTTGTAAGGGTCGAACACAACATCTTTGGTACTCATTGCGTCCAAAGCCAATCTCATATCGATCAGTCGACCTATGTTACCGGGCTTTGGAGTATTGTTGAACTCATATCTCTTAGCTATAGGTGTATCGGGTTCTGGAAGGTTTATGATCTTCAAGGAGGGGTAGACCTTGAACAAGGTTGGGAAGTGTTCATAAGCCCACACCTATTCCAATGTGAAGCAATAAGTTTTGTTTCTAAGTTCACGATAAGGGTACATGTGAAAAATATACATAATAACATAAGTTTAAGAACAAAATTACCTGCAGTAGAGTGAAATTCCCGACAAATTGGTTGGTTTTAGCCTTAGAGGCCCTTCTCATCTCCGTCATCAAATGATCCATTACCACGGTGCCCCAAGAATAATTATAGACATCTTCCAACAGATCCAAGTACTGAAGGTACTTCGCACTAACCCTGTTTCCATTGGTGTCAGGGAATACCCTAGTGCCCAAGATGTATAACAGGTAAGCATCGGCAGTATAACGAATTTGTTTAGGGTCTCATCCATCCTCCAAACTTATTTTCTTTGTGTTTTAAAAATTCTTCTTAAGAAGCGTTAACTTGATAGTCTTTGTCTTACCAGACGTGGATTCACAAAAGCTCTCCACAGAAGTTTTGTAGTCCCAACCAAACAACTTGTTAGTCAGACCGTGCAACTTCGACCATTCTAGGTCTAGAGACTCAAATCCTTCTGCAATTGATTTGTCGATAACATTCAAGCCTAGAATGTTCTGAGCATCTTCAGGGATGAAGGTCATCTCCCCAAAAGGGAAGTGCATGGTATCGGTTTCACCATGATACCTTTCGACGAAGCAATTGACAGTAACAGAATCATGCTTCACATAATTTTCAACCAAAGCATATAGACCAGAATCCTTTACTATTGTTTGGACATCTTCACATTCCTCGGACAAATTCCAACCATCCGCGGCTTGGTTTCGAAAACACGCACAGCCTTCTTATGATCCTACAATTAGGAGAGACAATACAATTAAGAGATTTTACATAAATACACAACAATACATATGTACAAGATAGAAAATGCTTACATAAGTTTGATAGATAGTACGAGCCCACGAGTGCTTGTATCCAAATAGTGTTTTTGTTTCCGGAGCTTCACCCCAAATTCTACCACGTTCAAGGTCAGGTATCATGTCATTAATATGAGGAAGGTGGGAAACTTTAACTTTCACTTTGACGTTGCCCTTCTTGCCATTGCCTTGTGTTGGTTGTTGACTTGGCCCACCAACTTCGCTTTGGCTTGCTAATTGACTTTCCTATTCATCTTGCTCATCTTGATCATCGTGCTCACGGTTTGCAAGTCGACCACGGTCACCACCACTCTCCCAAATTATCCCTCTTGTACCAGCCCCCAAACGTATCTTACGACCTTCATCTTTCCCTCGAGGAGGCAGAGACTGAGGAGTATCATGACCGTCCTTCCTTCTTCTCTTAGTGACAGCATCTTTAGTTTTTCTTTTGTTAGCTTCCTTTGCTTTTGACCTATATCGTAAGCACACAGAAAGCATTGAATATAAGACAACTCACCTTCAGTTTTAGTACCGGCATTGACTACCTTAAAATAAACCACGCTGGTACAGTGTTCCGGCAGTACACATTGACTATCGACAGTGCCAGTATCAAGTACCGGCATATAATGCAACCTAAAATCTAAGACGGTATTGGTGACAATTTTCCTGTATGTTTTAAGTCAACTACCGGCATGCTCGAATTATTACAAAAGAATGCCGGTACCCAAAACCGGCATGCAATGAAACCAAAAATCTATGCCGGTACTGGTGACAAATTCATAAACTCTCCTGTATGTTTTAAGTCCACTACCGGCATGCACGAATTGTTATCAAACACTGCCGGGATCGAAACCTTGATCACCGTATTCATCCTAGATTGAATGCCTAAGTAGGGAAAATTCAGTTTCTCGGTTAATCTGGGGTTGGAAACCTGTCTCGTATTCATCCTAGATTGAATGCCGGAACACAAAACCGGCACTGTGTTCATACATATTTCAGTGCCGGTACTCTCTGTAACTCAACTGTTTCAGTTAGGGTTCGCGATTCTAACCTAAACCCATTGCTATAAATCGATTTAAACACCTACAAAGTAGTTTAAAATGACTTACCTTCTCACAGAAGCCATATTTTTGAGTAGTTGATCGTCAGAGAACGTTGCTTCTTCGTCTTCTTGCTCTTGAGCAATCTTAGCAATTTTTTGCTCCTGTTTTTGTTGAGTTCGATTGGGCATTTGGTTTCTTTCGTGGAGGCATTATTAATGATTCGGGTAGGTTAATCGACGAAGAAAATTTTGAATTGACGATTAATCGACGAAGAACGGATGAAGAACGATGAAGAAAAAAAAAATCAAAAACGTAACCATAGGTTAGTGCCGGAACTGATTTGAGAATGGGGGATAAATGGTTTGGTTTTTGATTTTAAGTTTAAGTAGAAAGGGCATAATAGTCTTTTCATAATGTTTTTTAATTAACCAAAGGGTATTTTAGTATTTTCATACCAAAAAATCACCCCTTAACACACACCATGGGTTGGGAGAAGTAATCAATATCCCCCAATTCCTTTTTATATCCCCCAATTTCGCGTTCTTTTGCAACTGGGTTAATAGTTTTCATACTATATTGAAATGGAGATCCTATTTCTACTAACACAAAATTGGTCAATTAACCCAATAATGACAATTCATGGGTGAAAAAAATATGTAAAATTTGATATTGTTTAAATGGACGAGAATGTAAAAATAGCCAGGATGTAAACAGTTTCATCCTACCCATTTTCAAATACTTTTTCTTATTTTTAATTTACATCAGGATGCATCCAGTTTCACCCTCGCTATTTTTTAAGTTTAAGCCAGGATGAATCTAGATTCATTCTTGTTATTTTTTTGGTGTCCATTTCACCCATACTAATTTTTAGTCGTCCATTAGAACCATGTTTTAAAAATATTTGGGCAATTGACCCATTTTCCGTTCTACAAATCAAAGGGCGCACTTTGGAGGCTAACACTGTAAGAGGATGGAAGGATTTTTGGATCATATACATAATAATCCTCGTTTGATTGGGGGCCAAGGATTTTAATTGGGGGCCTCCACTAGAGGACAAAAAAGGTCACCCCAACCTAATTTTGGTCACTCCTTATATTTTTTTTTATAAATGGCTAAAATGCCCCTAAATAATTAGTGATAATCTTAATTAATTAGTGATAATTTTACTTAATTAGAGTTTAATTATTATTTTTTTCAAATTATTTTTTTACAAATTTTTTTTTTTTTTTTTCTTGCCCAGATTTGTATGAAAAATCGTCATGGTATTGAAGTGTTTCAGTGACGACTCTAAACAGTCGTTAATGTTTCGACTGTCTCAGCGACGACTCTAAACAATCGTTATTTCCTATAAAAGAGTCGTTATCTTCTTCGAGGAGTCATTAATGGCGGAAATGTACGACAGTTTAGAGTCGTCATATACATAATCAATTCCTTGACGACCCTTTGAAAGAGTCGTTATTGTTTTTATTTTGTATATGACAACTCTAAATTGTCGTTATGGTTTTTGAAGTGTCGTTACTGACAGTCGTTATTCTCTGAAAAGAGTCGTTATCTTCGAAGAGTTATTAATGGCAGAAATGCACTAAAGGGTCGTAATAGTATTGAATACGACAATGGCGATCCTTAATAGTCGTTATTGTCATTGAAGGGTCGTTAATTAGAGTCGTTATTTGAAAGAAAAAAAAATCGTAAAGAGTAAAACAATATTTTCACTATCGGTTTAATACGCCCCTGAAAAATTTGGGGTGTAAGTAAAATGTCAAGGCCCCCAATCAAACTAGGATAATAATCCTTCGTCGTTTCACTTGTACTCCCTCCGTCCCTAATATATAGGCGGAGAAGATAAAATCACTTAGAATAAGAAAATGCATAATTTTTATAAATTTTCATGTTTTTTCTTGTCTATACCCTTTGTCTTATTCTCAATACAAATTCCCATACAACATAAATAAGGGTATATATGTCAAAAAACACCTTGGAATTAGAATTCCGCCTATATAATGAGACTAGGAAAATCCAATATTCCGCCAATATAATAGGGACGGAGGGAGTACAATTAAGTGTCTCTTGCTTTTCAGCCCATTCTACCAAACTAGGTGGTTCTTATTTTAAATCAAGTGGTCATGTGAACCCCATGTGGAGTATGTTCTTTAAAAATCTTCTATAGTTTGGCTTATCTGATGAATGTCTTTTTTGTTTCCACTCTATTATTCATGTACTATATTTTCTGGTAATTATTGGATTATATTTGCGATCGTAATCTTAAATTACTACTACTAGAAGTGTTAAAGGACAAACCTGTACTCGCGCCGATAATTGTACGTTAAACGCGGACAATACCCCTTGTAAGCACATAATTGTAATCATAAGGCAATAATCAGCTACAATAATATGCATTATTGTTTTCGCTGGGTATCTTGCTGGATCAAAAATAAGTCATCCAGTAATCCCATTAACGTATCAAAAAGAAATAATAATGTACCAATAATAAGTTTGGGGAAGTTTACTATGCACAATTAACAACTATTTTGAT
Organism: Papaver armeniacum; assembly: GCA_023531295.1. Classification (NCBI taxonomy): domain Eukaryota; kingdom Viridiplantae; phylum Streptophyta; class Magnoliopsida; order Ranunculales; family Papaveraceae; genus Papaver; species Papaver armeniacum. Next base: position 600,025 of record JAJJWW010010726.1, on the reverse strand, counting down.
TTTCTTCCCGCGGGTACTGCTGAAT